>CACRXP010000463.1:13591-24238 GCA_902702965.1 Spirometra erinaceieuropaei | reverse complement strand
GCACCTGAAGTAAACACACCCCAGCCACCTTTAATACGGAACCGGTGGTAATATTGGTTTATACAGGTGGGGTGGGGGAACGCACAGTCGACGAGGTCAAGTAATTGTATGCGGAAGAAAAGCCATTGGTAATGCGCAGTTGTACTTTGAGTGGTTAAAAAATAGTTGCATTTTGATGGATTAAAATACCCTTGTATTTATAAAACATTGATAAACCGTGTTTTTTCCAAAAAGTTCATATTCGAGCCGATGATAAGGCAATTTTGTTCCGAGATTCACTGTTCTCTGCCAGCTGATAGATCATTCCCAATACCTTTAGACGCTGCCCCACAATCGGTAAGATATAAACTAGCACAGTTCAAGAAAATGCAAGGGAATATTAACATATCTGACTTAATTAAGTATTGTCGACAGAAAAACCCGTCCGATGTGGTTATGAAGCCGCAACTGAAGTAGGCAAACCCCAGCCGCCTGTAATACGTGACCGGTGGTAATATGAGTTTTTACAGGTGGGGCGAGGAAAGCACATGCGACGAGATCAAGTAATTTTGCACAGAAGAAAAGCCATTGGTAATGCGCGGTTGTACTTTGAGTGGTTGACAAATAGTTGCCCTAACCTCTAACCATAACCCTGGCCTCTAACTCTAACCCCTAACTCCTAACCCTGACCCATAAACCTAACTATATACCCCCAAACCTAATCCCTAACCCTAACACATAACCCTAGGTCCTAGCTCCTAACCCTAACTCTTGACCGCAGCTCTAAACCATAGCCCTGAAACATCTAACGCGGAAGTTAGAAGGAGACGACAGGCCGAAAACGGTAGACACGGTAACAAAGAAACAAGGCCGCCAACAGAACAGACGCCGAAACGCACAGCAACATCATACCAACGTTATAACACTAACTCAAAGTAACTTAGTAGGCCAACAGTATTGTGTCCATCAGATGCGGTTACATGACCACATCTTACCCCACAATCTTCCAACCTTTTATTCAGCGGAGGACGCTTTTGATTGATGAGGCTACTTACCTTCCTCAAGTCAAATATGTCAGATGTTCTGCATGTCCTTATGACCAGAAACACTTTCACTGACACGCACAGTGAAAAAGTAAACATCATCCCATCGACTCGATCGAAAGTGGGATTCCAAGGGGTCGCGTCGGTTGTTCACCCACTGTGCTTTCATCATCGGCTAATCCGCCGGCTGTGCAAGTGACTCTGGGACTTCAGTGGTTTGATTTTGTCCGGGTGAACGGTCCTTCCGGCCGGGTGACTACCTTATGTTCGTGATCCGTGTTAATGGAGGGATCTGTAGTCACTTGTCAAAATACCGTTTGCTAAATCCTAGCTTTGTTTGCACCCAAGCACGCAGCAAATGGATGGCGAATGCGCAGGATTTCAGTCAGGGGGGGGGGAGGCTGAGGGAGCAGTTTCAGCCAAAAAATCCTATCCCAAACACACTCCTCTTCGAAATCTGTCATCTCAGTAGCAAAAAGAGCAAAGTCGCCGAAAACCCTAGTATGGAGATCAATGACAACCTCTCAGTAGAACATCAGATTGACATTTATGCGGTAAAACCACGGCAAAGATACGACGTAGGCCAAAAGCCCATAAACGCGTGTTTCGACGAGGTTTTGCCGCTGCATGGCGCCTTTGCGAGTATCTGTGCTATAAGCATGGTATCACCTTACCCAAAGTATACAACTAGCTGCCTGTCAACAGTTAATGAATATTACGCGGTTACCAGCTGTGGCTGATGGACTTTGGCCCAAATATTCATATATCAAATTTCGGTCTGGGCCTATATACCTTAGTACAAACTGATTTATTCGAAGTTAACAGTTAATTTCTGAGGAGATTGAAGAGCAACAATCTCTAAACCAGATTATCTACCAGAAAGCACATGGGAAGGCCTAATGTGACAACTCTTAACCCTTTAAACATGTTCCGAAAAGGAGACATTTTACCAGCTTTTCCTAGTAGTATCCACCAAAATGTGTACCTAAGTTGTAAAATTTCATTTATTTACGGCGAAAACATGCTCGAGGTAGTTGTATACTACTAGCTGCCTGTCGGCAGTTAATGAATACTACGCGGTTAGCCGCTGTGGCTGATGGACATTGGTCCAAATATTCATACGTAAAATTCTCGGTCTGAGCGTAAAGACCTTGAATAAACTGATATATTCCAACTTCGTAGATAATTTCTGAGGAAATTAAAAAGCTACAATTTCTAAATTGTCGTATCTACCAGAAAGTAGACGGGGAATGCTGGGGTACCCACTGACGTGCCGAACCCCTCGCCGCTGCGACATGCAGCGGCAAAACCTCGGCGAAACACGCGTGTATGGGCTTTTGGCTAATACCTGTGCTGTTAAAATGGTATCACCTTACCCTAAAGAGCATACAACCTTGAAGAACAGGGGATGGGTTTGATTTTTGAGATGGTGACCGACAACCATGCAATGAGCATGCGTAACACACAGTTAGTCATTTGTCGATCAGTATGATGGGAGAAGAAATGAGAGGATAAAATGGAACCGTGAAGGAAGAAACAGTAGCTTTCCCCTTACCTGACTAAAAAACGGTTAGCTGGGGAAGGCAAAATAATCCCTAGGCCAAAAAACACCCCAACCTGCAGATTTTTTGGGCAGGAGGAAATGGAGCGAGACAGCATTGAAGGCAGAGGAATAGTTGAGAAACGCACGCGCGTACACACGGCAGCCCTTATCTTGATCTCCTAGCACAGAGTGGATCACAACATCAACAGCATCCAGGGTACTATGCCTGGCTTTATACGCAAATCTAAAGGTTCGGGGAATTTAGAGGAGAAGGGCATAATGAAATATGGGACAATTCATTCAACGAACTGCGGAGGAACAGGCAGCTGAAAGGCAATATTCAGGAACAAAAGTAGTAGATTTCTTTGGGAGTGGAGTGTTTCTTGTTGTGTGCCAGGCGTTAGGAATTTTGGACTGCCTGAAGGGCATGATACTAAGGTGTGTCAAAACAGGGGCTATCTGTGGACAACAAAATCTAAAGAGAAATGGGAAGACACCCTCCTGCTGCATGCAAAAACTACACTCTGTAAAAAATGACTACTTAAGTAGCATGCAATTTTCTCATTGATTTTCGATGCCCTTAAAAAGTTAATTATATTTCATGGAAAACATGCATAAAAATATTCACTTTTTGCTTATTCGGTGGAAAATTACGTCTTATAATTTTATGCTCGAAGGAGGAACATTATTCGGTTTAAAAAAATTCTAATTTAAATACCGTGAAATTGCCGTTCATAAATCGTCATGTCTCTGCATTTACCAATGTGGATTGTAAAGTTAACAATATGGCTCAAATCCACTGCTACATTTTATGAATCCTATATGGTCTCCCTTTACTACCGTTGAGAAATGTGGGATTTTCCATACGCGAAAAATATGCGGCTTGTAGTTTGGAAACCCTGAATCCAAGTGTAACGGTAGAGCGGGTTCAAAATTATTCGGGAATTGGAAAAGTTTTGAAAACCATATTATATCCTTCCTTCGAGTATCAGATTGTAAGAAGACGTAGTTTTCTACCAAATGATCAAAAGATTGAATATTTTTATGCATGTTTTCCATGAAATATAACTGACTTTTTAAGAGCACCGAAAATTAATGACAAAAACGCATGTTACTTAAGTAGACATTTTTTGCAGAGGTCGTTCTTGAATGCAGTCGGAAATAAGTACATTCAAAAGCCGGCATCCTGAGGTAACTGAAATATTATAGAATTATGCTGCACGATGATTAGTTTTAAAACCCCATTTAATTAATCTTTTCGAAACGAAATGCATTTCGGAATTTTGGTTGACATTTCATGAGTTAGCCCGCCTACTGTCCCTTCTTAAGATGTTTCTCCACGGCTGTCATAGACGTAGGGAAGAAGACACACCGCGGTAAGGATATGTCGTTTGAGGGGCGATCGGAGTCTTCGAGAGTAAAAATAGTTTTCGTTTAAAGAACTTATATCAGCATTACCATATACCATTGTGTTATGCTAGCCAAGGAGAGGCTTGGAATTCCTCCAAAGACCAACGGAGGATAGAGGAAACGAGGAAGTGAAGGAAAAAGAAGAAGAAGAATGCTGAATAACATACGCATAATTTAATCTGGTAATCTCCCCCTTTTACTAAAACGTTAACTGTGTTGCTGGACTAAATTTGAACAAGGTAAATGTGGCGAAAATGCCTCTGACTTATATTAGACCTCAACATCCTTTAAGATGCCACTCTGTCTTAGTCAATAGAAGACTTCATACGACTTCAAAAAGGCACAAAAACCCCAAATTAGGGGTTGCTTGAATCCAAGGTTTTTGTGGACACTTCAGTAATTGATCGGATCTTATTTCGTTGCCGCACCTGCATTAGACAAGTCCCAGCCGTTTGCCATATGGACCGGTAGTAATAGGGGAGTTCAACACTAACACCTAACACTAACCCCTACCCCCAACCCCTATCCCTAACCCCTAACCCTAACACCAACCCCTAAAAGGTGAGGGTAAGTAGTAAAACTTACCTTTAGGAAGCATACTGACCTCAACCAAACTAAGTTGTAAAGACGCTGTTAGCATAGGCCGATATTAATTTGGTAGTTTTGAAATAAGTACAATGAACCTCGCGTACGCAGGCCAAGGGAGCTTCAAGGAGGAAGCTGTTAAATAACGCCTATTGAAAACTCAGTGACTGAAAGTCACTTTCATACCACAACTTCATTTGTAGTTCGCTAAGCCTAGTAGACGCTGATAACACAGCGTACCCTGTGTGGAATTGGCCTCCGACAGTTGACGGGCATTCATGTTTCACCAATTGCGACAGAAAATTGGTAAACCAATAATTTCTTCAGCACATCTCACCATAATTTATTCTTACAACTATTCAATTCAGTACAACCATCTCTGCGGTGGATCGGGTTGTTCTACCTATCAGAGACAAGCAGTTTATACATTAAATCAGGCAGCAAAGCATTCACTGCTATCGATCGGCAGTGAGGGCACACAAGCTAGCTTAGGGCAGAGGAGTTCATTCAAGTGCACATGCAGAGTGAAGAGTGATTATCAGGCCCTCGACAGATGACAGCTGTCACGCCTGCCATCAATTTTCAAGGTCACGAGATGACGCTGCTTCGCCAAGGTCATTGTGGCGCCCAGCTGCTGTCATGCGCTGCAAAGTGGCCAAAGTGGATCGGTGCAGTTGCGTCGAAGGCATGGGGTTGGCCTTCACGGTGAACTACTATGTTGGTCACGTCGTGCGTTGAAATGCTCTGACCTTTCTTCACAATGCGTCGGTTGGCAGAAATAATCTTTCGGTTTGTCACAGTCGTGCTGGTAATTGCAGCAGAATTCGTCTGATTTGAAAATCTGCTAAAGGTGAGATGCAAAAAATCAGGTTCACCCTGCTGAATGGCCTGCCTGGACGACCTTTCATGCTCGAAAAATGTCAGTGAAGTTTCTTTTAACAGGCCCTGTACTGTACATGCGCCCCGATTGCTCGTCAATGGCGTCATTCGCTCCGAAATTTCTATATTTTACCGTCTCCCTTGTCTCAGCACTGATCAGAACCCTATACGAATTTATGCTCGGATAGATGCTGCCGTTAGGTTAGGCTTTGAATTAGGCGTAAGGCTTCGGCTAGGATTATGACATGGGAATATTTAGTCTTCGTGGAGTTTAGCGCAGGACCACCGTATTTTATGAATTTCGGTCCACACGTGAAGTCTACTGGGAAACTTAGATATCCGAAAGGATCAGCATAGTTTTGTTGGTGTACCTTCAGTTCGGGACTCTTCGCACCTCAACCATCATGTAAATGTAGTTGGACCTGCATATGTTATGATGCCGTCTGCCTAGTTGTTAGTCACCTTCCGCATTGCTTGCGGATCGCGATCCTCAACTACTCTCTCTCTCTCTCGTCGTTGTCTGCTATTCTTTCCACATGGACCAGCTGTTCTGCACAGGCGCTCGCTGTTTTGTGTTCGGAATTTCCGCATGGAATGAGCCCGAAATTATATGTCCGAGGCAACTGTCGCGTCGATGCGGCTAGGGGACGAGGCCGATCGGCGGAACAAAAATTTTATTCATCTGCGACTTGTGAAATGTCCCCTGAGCCTGCGTAAACAACCATAAGCAGGCAGTCGTGCAGTTCCTGCTTACAATCAGTTCTTTTTGTCGTCTGTCCAAAAGCGGGGTCGCGGAATCTGGTACAGATTTTGTAAACCTGGCCTAGAACTGCCGACCCCAGTCAGTCCCGTATCTCTTGTTTGTGGTCTACCTAACTGTAATTGCATTTGCAAAACCGTGGGCGTCTCTGGATGCGGGGCGTTACTGAGGAAGGCAAGGATTGAATATGCACGCTCACAGAAAAAGTAGAGCACAGTGAATTCCTTTAAGAGTGGAAGGATGTTAGTATTAGCCTCCGTCTGACCGAATTGTGAAAACCTGGCGGCCGTGTTGGGATTGGAACCCACGACACCAACGCACTAACCACCTGAGCTACGAGACCCCACCGGGAGACGTGATCTCAATCCCACTTCGGTCAACTAACTCACCCCCCGCGGATCCCGGTGGGGCCTCGTAGCTCAGGTAGCTAGGGCATTGGCTATACTAAAGCCTTTCCCTTGCTGTCGTGGTTTCGAAGTCCACCGAGGTGCCGAGTTTTTTACAGCAGAATCAATATGAATTACCCACGCTGTACGTCGAACGAGGATGTCGTTTCCCCTGTCTCAGTACTGAATAGCGTTGATCAGAACTCGGAAGAGTGCTGGTGTTTGGCTGACCATCCTTCACACCGTCTGAGTAAATTAAACTCGGAAAAACAATAGCTACTTGTGTAGTGCGTACCTCTTCCTTTATTCTCTGTGGTTGTAAAGAGGTAATCGTATTTCCTCCACAGGACTGCTCTTACCCATTTTGTGGCAAACCACGCCATCTTCAATGTGCGCGCTTGAAGGAGCTGCCCATTTGCATTATCATAAAGAAGTGTAGCAATTCCCAAATGCGTTCATGAACTCAAACAGTTATTTTGCTTGTTCGCAGGGCTAGAAGCCTGCATGCTTTGAGTGAATTTACACAAGCATAGGAAATATAGCTGAAAAAATACGCGCTGCTTACTTAAATGACTTTTGTTGGGTTTGACTGGAAAGATGTTGAACCAGAAAAGATCACACTTTATTGTGTGAGGCAGCCTGGGCTTATGCGTCATGTTAACTAGCATAGAATGGATGACTTGCAACACTCATTGACTAAAGATCCGGGGTTTAAATCTCAGGTGTTCCACACATGAGGTTGGGTGTGACCGACTGATGACGGCTAATAAGCCGAAAATTTCCATCCCAGGCTCCCTTGTCTTTGTCGGTACTACCTTACCTACAGGGTCATTCAAGTGTCCTTGCACTCCATTTTAGCAAGATTAGGGTTAGCGTTAAGGTCGTTTTTATGCTTGGGAGTAGGCTTAAGGCTTCGGTTAGGATTATGACGCTGGGTTATTTACCATTCCCGGAAATTATCACAAGGTCACCGTATCTCTTGCCCTGCTTTTCTAAATTCTAGGCTCTTGTTTCATGGATGTAGGCCCAGATGTAAGGCTTGATGGAAGAGTGAGGCAGCCGAGGAAACCAACATAGTTTTTCTGACATACCGACAGTTCGAGACGCATCCCTCTATAATCATAATATCAATGAAATTGGGGCCGCAGTTGTTATGATTTCGCCTGCCCAGCAGCCAGTCACCTTCCACATTGCCTGATGATTCGCGATCTCTCTCTCGTCGTTGTCTGCTTTTCTGTCTACATGGACCAAATGTACTGCTCAGACGCTCACTGTATTTGTGTTCGGAATTTCCGCACAGACTGGTTCAGATACTGAAGAGTCCAGGCAACTGTTCCCGTCGAGGGGACGAGGGCGGCCGGCGGAACAAAAGTGCTATTTACCTGAAATTTCTGAAATGTGCACTGAGTCTGCGTAAACAACCATAAAGAAGCACATTTGTGACCCCTGTCCACAATCCGTTCTTGTTGTCGTCTGGACAACAGCGGGTCCGCGGAATCTGGCAAGACGATTGAATATAGGTGAGTACGTTGTCCAGATGCAGATTCTGTGGATCTGGCCTCGAAATGCAGACCTCAATCAGTCCCGTGTCTCTTGTTTTTGTTCTACTTAACTGTACCTTTGTTTCCGAATTCGCGGACGTCTTTGTGTGCAGACAGTTATTGAAGAAGGACAAATATTGCATATGCAAGCCCGCTGGGAAAATAGACCACAGGGACTCTTGTAGCCCGAGAAGTGTGTTAATAGTAGTTTTATCAGTAGGGCGGATGGAAGCGCCAATTAACGTAGTAGGCAGAAGGCGCCGGGATAACTCGCATTTCTGCCGGACGTTTGCTTTGTTACTTCAAACGAGGCGCCGAAACAGGCCCTCCAATCTAGGGTTGTGTAAACTGACAGAAAACGGGTAGTCCGAAGTTATTGGTTGATGAATGCCAAATTGGGTAAGACGATATGCGACAGGCGAACTGAACACTATCCCTTACTCCCAAACCTAACCCTCCCCCAACCCTGATCTTCAGCCCGACCCTAACTCTAAATCTAGCCCTAAACCCAAACGTAATCTTGGACGATAACCCCAGACGCAAAATCCGGGCGCTAGTCCTAACCCTAGACGTCTTACGACGGGTAAAATCTAACGTGACATACCTACCTGAATAAGTTAGTTGGCAAGATCTTATTTCGTAGCCGTACCTGTCAGGGGTTAAGGTTGGCGGGCTAGGCTGGGGCTTGTCTATTACAGGTATGGCTTCGAAATAAGATCCGACCAGTAAGCATGTTATGGTAATAAAAACCTGAGCTTACATGTTCAATTATTACGCTGATGAAGGCCAAGTCGCGGGGTTTGCCTCCGTGTATATGCATACGCACGTGCACTCCAGGTGTAAAATGAGGAATACACCGTGTAGAAGCAACAGGTAGTTTTGAGCACGTGTTAGCTGCTCCGCAGAGCTCATCGTTTACCCTCATCGCTGTGGTTCATTGGAGCGAGAGCACGCAACCGTTTTGAACGACAGGTTAAACCAGGTGTGAGGGGGGGGGGTACTCCCGCACTCGGTAGTCCTGCTCCCCGTCCCATCCTCCCTCATCCAAACACAAAAAGTCCCATGAAGTGAGCGTTCGTATAAGCTAATCAGACTAATTCGGATCGTCTTTGCACTGGACTGAGGCCCTGACATATAAAGGATTCGGGCAACCGTCTGGGCTGCCTCTGTGGTTCTACCGAGGGAGAGCACCGCTTATCCCCTGCCAAAAGAGAACACGCTGGAAAAGGCGCCCAAAAGAAGTTTTCGATAATAAGGTCGTCAGCAAGCTGGCCTTTACTTGTGGACACAAGACACGCGGTTCAAATGCCTAGCAAAAATCCATTGCCCACCCCCATGCCGCACCGAACCTAGCAGACAAAACCCTCCTTCGCGTCCTGAAAAATAGCCTACACCTGAAGGGGCAACAAAAATTTCTCCCTAGAGGTCAAAAGTGCATTTCCCAGGCATCACCTGACCACTGTCATGATCTTCGCTGTCCGTCAACTACAGGAAAAGTGCGGGGAAATGAGGATCATCCTCTACATCGCAATCATGGCTTTGATAGGGGGGCTTTTATTGCAGTCAATCGCGGTGGAATCTGAAGCATTATACTGATATTAGGATATCCGACGCTTTTTATACAAATGGTGCGACAAAGCTCTAACAGAACGACGATTCGTATCACAGACAGGGGGGCAGTTTCGGAAGCAGTTGCTAATGGACGTCTACCGTGAGGAGCGGCCGGGGATAGACATTGTCTACCAACCAAACACGCAATTTCTCAGCATCCGGGGCATGCAAACAACCACTCGAATTTCCACGACCAGTGTTCATTATCTCCTGTTCGCTGATGCTTGCGAGCTTAATACCACGACGGAAGCGGGCATGTAAGGGAGAGAGAGAGAGAGAGGACCTCTTTGCCACCGGTTGTACAAACTCCAAACTACCCATAAATACAGAGACGAAGTAGATTTTGTACTAAACAGCACCGACTGATGAATACAACGTGCCCAGTTTAGGCGTAAATAGAATTTTCCTGATACCTGTAGACAAATTCGTCTACCTGTGCTGTACAATCTCATGAAACATCAAGATCAACGGCGAAATTGCAGGTCGGATGTTTAAAGCCAGTCAGACCTTCGGCTCTTACATGAGAAGGAGATACGGACAGCCTACAAAAGTTAAGCAAGGGTACTCAGCTATTTCCACCTCGACCGCCCAGCAGAATAGCAAATCTGGGGGTCAAAGGCACGGAAGTCCCGGAAAAAATCGGAATCCTCAGAATCCACTTTATGTTGAGGCATGCGCAACTGCGATGGAATGACCATGTCGTGGGGATGAATAACCTTCGCCTACCCAATCGTCTATTATGCAGCAAGGTCGCCAAGGTGGAAGAGGGCGTCGTTGCAAGCCAATCCAGGAACTAGATCTCAAACAGCTGCAAACCAATCGCTTGATTTCTTCCCTAATCGGCAGGCTTGGGAACTGCAGTGGCAGCTGGAGTCGCAATCTTTGCAGCCCATCGCATATACAGTAAGTG
>CACRXP010000462.1:511524-528280 GCA_902702965.1 Spirometra erinaceieuropaei | reverse complement strand
GAGGAGGAGGAGGAGGAGGAGGAGGAATGAACCCAGTGCTCAGGTCACAGCCTGTTCGATGAGTCCCGGCTACATGTTCCTGTTCGAGGAAGCATAAATCCTCACGATAGGTGAAAATCACGTGAGCCGAGAGCTCCAGCAGCTCATTAACAAGTCACATGAACTTCGGTGGAAGAAAACGTCTAGTCCCAACCTCGTCTTCTTCTCGGCAGCATCCCGGAACTTGCCTTTTCACTTCTATTAGCAAGAAGCAGCAAAAAATAACTCTTCAGAAGTTGCCTTTCTTGGATTTTTCGGTAAAACAAGAGAATAGGTACCATCCCGTGTGATGGGTGGTTTAGCGTCAAATTCTGTGATCTAACACTAACCCTAATCCCCTCCTCCTGGAACTTAGCGCAAGGCCACCTGGAGGGGGCATCCAGTTTTGCACTCTACCGATTTTTCTGCTGAGAAAATTACTTACAGCCCAGACTGGTGATTTGGCTCAGATCTTCTGAAATTGAACACCGAGTACTAGGCGGTACAGTGAATCTGTGTTTGAGCGTCATTTCAAATTAAGAAAAAAGTTAGCTTTCGTGCTCTCGCTCTGTCTCAGTGGCAGTAAATTTCCACGGAATCCGCAAGGAACGGATATCCGCGGACTCCCACTGAGAGTGGCCTGCGAACTCGCTAACCCAAAAGAAAGCGTGGAGTTTTATTGGGACCCTGTCACTGGCGTTCGACGTCTGAAGAACTGACCGGACAGTAGCCATCGTGCATCGGATTGCATGGCGTAATCGATCCTGTAATTGCTCAGGTCTGACCATAGACGAGAGCAGAAAATGGTTGTACGCAGGGGTGGCCAATCGTGCACACTCAGCAGACATGCTCTTAATTACGGCCGCAGCTCCCGATGGCAACTGCATAAGCCGGCGTATGGATCTGCCTCCTGGATATCAGGCGCTGTGCTTCCACAGCTAGATGGTTTGACACGGTTCTCAGCCAAGACTGCACGCGGTCGAAACACAGTGGAGCATATAAAAAGATCGATCGGTTTTAACTGCTCCTTCACAGTCTCTGGCGGCGTATAAATCTGGAGCGGGAGGCAAGTATACAGTCGGTTTTGGGTACCGACTTCCTCCTTTTTCCGACGGCGCGAACAGGGAGCGCACAAGGAGATCTCAACCGGCAATACAGCCCCCTTCCCGACCTAAAATCCTCAAAGACGTAGGTTAAACAAGCATGCTGAGAAAATGGAGTGACCGAGAGTGGACAACGCAGCTACTGGAGCCCGAGAGAGAGGGAGAGAGAGGGTGGGAGGGGAAGAGAGAGAGAGAAGAAAAGGGAGACGAAAGACGGCCGAACATTGCTGTGACCTGGGAAACATGGAGTAGCGCAGAAAGGAGTGCCCTGTGTCAGACGGGAATTGCGCATTTCCACTAATGTATTTAGATTGCAGGATGGGATATGGGAGATTGTTTTTTTGACTAGGCGGACTCTGTGTGCTACAGCCCACGCAGATTTGGACGCCACGGTACGGCTAACGGTCAATGATTCAGAAGAAGGACACGGACGGGCGGCCGGAAGGGCAGGTCGGCTGCCAGAGATGCCAGTCGGAGTCAGTTGAGAGACCAGCCCATGTCCCGACCTGACAAAAGAACGGAAACAGGTGCGGCCGTTTCCGTGTCTACGCTGTGACCATAATAAACAACCAAAGATCTCAGCCATTTAATCAGGGAGACGGCGCATGAAGAATAAGTCTCGCGATTATTTTTTAATAAGGAACTTATAGGTGCGGTTTGACACATGCATGATTCGTCCAGACTAGACGGTTGGAACATTGCTCGGCTTCTGTGTGAGGAATGATGCTCCCTAGAATCCTACATTAACCGCGGAGACTGAGGCACGATCACTGGAACAAATGCTTTACTGGCCTGACATTTCGGATTCTCACTCAAATCAGATGCGTAGTGGATAAGTAGTGGATTGTGCAGGTGTTGCAATATTTAGAAGACGTAGTTGCAGGGCCGCTACATGCCTATCACCATTGGCAGCTCCCGGGTGCATCACAGCTCGACTGGCCAGGTGTTAAAGTACGTACTTGCCATGCCGCTGCTATGCCTCTGCGTGTTGGTCAAGATTATAGGCTTCCACGCTGTGTTGCTACATGCCTATCACAGTTGGCACGGGATTAGGTGCTAGAATTCAAAGACAACCTCGACGCCATCTTACCAGACATTCAGTTTACGATGGACGAAGAGGAAAACCACCAGCTGGCTTTCCTGGATTCCTCGTATGCTGCAAATATTGTGGTGGACTAAAGGCCAAAGTGTTCAGGAAAGCGACAAATACGATGCAAGCACTGAGCTACAACAGCAACCACGCAGCGGGTGGGGACATACTGCAGTGAACCGGAAGACAAGGTTGCCGAATTACAATACCTTCGACGGGTATTCAAAGTTACCCGCGCTACTTCGTCAACTATTGCCTGCGCTAATGAGACGAGGAACGAAATTCAACCGGCCGCAAATTTTGGCGATCTCTCCCGTACGTGAGGAATGTCTCGGAAGCCGTCAGTCACCTTCTTACACCCCTTGGAATTGGAGTTGCACACAGACCGGAGGCAACCATACGGCGTCAGATCTGGAGGCCGAAAGAGACACTGCCACGGCAGGAAACATCTGGAGTCGTCTACCGGGTCTGGTGCAGTTGTGGGCAAAGCAACTATATTGGAGAAACCTGAAAACTACTCCGGACGCGGTTGGCCGAGAACACGGCACCAGTGAGAAGGAACGACGCCAAGTCCTAAGTCGAGGCTCATTCGACGAGGTCCAATGATACACTCAAGTTTGACGAAGCGGAAATTCTTGTTAGAGGCGACAACTGTGTGAACTGTGAGCTGCTCGAGTCATGATTTTCCGGTCCTCATTCAATCAACAAGCGTAACGACCTCCCCTCCCCATATTCGATGCCGAGACTTAGTCTAGGCAAAGTAGTTGGCCGCGAGGAGAACGTGCGGAGAACCACTGGCCTCGGCAGCAATGTAGGCGAGCCAAATCACTCAAGAGTCCACACGGATGACAAAATCCGGTAGTCAATCACTCGGCAGCGTGCGATGAGCGTGGGAGCCGATAATCCTGAACGGCATACCGGCCAGTCGAGCTGTGATGCACTCAGAAACTACCAACTGTGGTAAGCATGTAGGGGCCTAGCAGCTGTATCCTATAAATATTGCAACACCTAAGTAATCCACTACCCTTATCTGACTCTGTCTCTGATAGCGGATTCGAGTGAGAATCCGAAATTTCGGGCTAATAAAGCACTTGTTAGAGCAATTGGGTCTCCTTCTCCGCGACTACTTACTGGAACTCGCCTCTTCGCCCCCTACACTAACTGTAGTATTTAATAGACAGATCTGGGACATGAAATCCCATGCAGTAAGCAGTTTGGCTTCAATCCTAGATTGTTTGGACTAGCTTCAACGGACGGCGATGACCGAAAAAAAGTATAGAAGTTGTCTACGTTGAAGAAACCGGACGAAAATTGCGGACTTGACTGCATGCGCACAAGTTGGCGACTCAAAGGCTAGACTCAAAAACTTAGCTTACAACTCACATTGGAGTAACTAGCCATGCCTTCGGCCTTTACGGAGCAACCATCTTCGGCCGAAGCACCTCCGGGGCAGGAAAAGTCACACATAAGGTGTGCTATTTAAATTCCAACTCTGGCCACATGCATCTAAACCTTCCTGCGGTTTATAAAGTCCTGCGTCATTACATACACAAAGACCAGGACAAGACGGTCATATTGAACTTAAGAAAACCCCGCAGACACGATCCGACGATGAACCAACCCTAAAGGGGGACATGGGCTCAACCAGCCTCCATCGAGGTGGCGACTCCTAACGCAAGCGGTCCTCAAGCTCGCAAAGCATCTACCACAACGCCTAGACAGCGAAAGAACAAAAAAAAACAATCAGTTGAAGTTAGACTAGCCCGACCAGTCATATAAATTTGTGTTCGACGTTTCGCATTAGATGGTTTGACAGTGGTGAGCTGACCACCATGTTCGCCGAAAAGCCAGCATCACAATAACTCGGTTCAGGTGAACTCTTTCTCCTTCTCAAGTAATCACTCCAGAACAGTATTCTCAAAACACGGTTGTAGCTTTCAGAGTCTGGGTCGAATCGGAAAGATGCATATGTGTAATACGTCCTAACCGAACACCCCTCAGTTTCCGCTGAAACAGATGGGACCAACTCCTCACCTATTTGTTCGGCTAGAGTGCTAAGTTCCTCTGGAGTGGCAGACGGGACGGAGGCCGGAGCATCCTCGGAGAGACGCTGTTGGAAGAGGGATGAGTTGCGGGCAATTGTGCCAACCATATCAATGCCCTCCAGCAGATCCGACTGCCGTTTGGGGTAGGCTGGGAGGTGAATGACTGGAATGTTAGCGAAGGCAGGATGGAGTAGGGGTTCCAGACGGTACGCGAAGGGATCAGCCAGGTGAAAGAGGTTGAACACCTGCTCGCAGCTCAACCTGTTCAGAGAAGGACCTAGAAGAGAGTATGCACTTAGGGCGGTCAGTTTGCAGTTTAACAGTCGATAAAGTACCCATCGACAGGGTGAGTAAAAATCTTCAACAGTTGGGGAAATCCCCAAGCCCGAAACAGGGGGGGGAAGGAAGGAAGGAGGGAGAAGGTTTGGGGCAGCACTCACCATCTCCGTTCGAATTGTCAGTCCGCCCTCCGAGTTGACATCGGTAGGCTAGCAGGAGACCCAATGAGGAGCCAAACGTGAAAACGTCCTGGATCTTAAATGGAGGGAAAGATTAGATTTCAGTGAGTGGATCCCGTTTGAGGCATGATAATAAGTAGCAATTTGGCTCAAATGCCCATGAAATCTGCAGAAGGTGATCATTTACAAGTTACCATGTAAAGCGTGCGATGCCATATATTGTGGCCAGACTGGAAAGTCCGCCTCCACACGAATTCACGAACATCAGTTAGCTGCTAAGAAGCGAGACCACCTACCTCAAATGGCCATGAACACACTAGATGCTGGGAATACTTTTGTATGGCACAAGACTCGTATCGTCGGCGTCTGCCCTACCAAAAAGACCGTGCATTTCTCCAAGATATGCACTCGGAAGAGTCATACGCTAATCGGCGTATTGAGTTAGACGCCAGTCGATAAACAAGAACGTAGGCGGCGGACGCTTACTAGCGGAAACGTCGGACAGGTATTGATTTTTGAGCAAGTTTGAAATTTTGACTGTTTCTTGTACATTTACTGGAGTCTGGGGACGACCCGGGTAGCCGACGTCGAAAATTCACCAATCAAGTTCTGACTTTTCCCAAAGAACCTACTGTATTCAAACATATATACACACATACGCGAAGGTAAGGCGATCACATAAACCATGATTATGGTTTCTGAGATCGCCTCACTTTCCCAGTTGTGTCCGGGAGCACACATTTCCGCTTCGATCAGCATGTATACATATATACGCAGATAGAGTGCCGAAAATGATGAGGGAGATCGTGACGACCATTTTAGACTTACTAATCTTTGTGAGGCAATTACAACCAACCATGGGTTTTCGGGGGACCTGAGGTCAAAATCCGAGTTCTTTGGTTATTGAGCGCCAAGTAGTCAAACGCCCCACAACTGAGCCACGGGTCAGTCCTCCTGTCAGCTGTGATCGGAAATATTAACTATGAAAGAAAGCTCACCCGTTCAATCTGCGTATATCACCATTTGCTTTGCGACAGCCTACGATGGCTTTAGATTGGGTCCCAACCCCCGAAGTCTGATGAGTGAGAGCCCCTTTACCATAATCAATATCCCCGATCACAGCAGGAGAGATGAGCGCGTGGCTCAATGGTAGGAACGGATCAAATCTTTCGAGAGTCCGCGAGGTCATAGAAAAGCTGCCCTCAAGATGAGGCGTGTATAAATAGGCACATTCATTTAGATGTCGCATACAAGCTCCCAAAGCAAGAGGTTTAAATGCATCAAGCCAATCCCGATCGGGTAACCGAATGCACTGGTTGCTCGGTGACGTGATGTCTAACTAACGTCTGGATCGCTGGCTAGGAACGGTCAGAAAGTAAATTTTTTTCCGCTACCCATACGTTTAATGATGAGCTGGGGAGCCAGGTTCACAAATCTACATAAACATGCTGTTTTCTTCTCAACAAACTCGATCTTTGGGAATAAAACAGCCCGTCGGCAGATGGATGAATGTAAAAAAAAACGGTTAACCCTTTGATCCAATCGAACAAGCGATTCACTGGTTGGCTGAAGCCTGGGCCAATACGCGTCTACTGCATCACGTCACCCCGATGGGATTGCTGTGTTCGTCAGCAGGTGTTTTGGAGAAGGTTAGTTGGCATCCAAATCAATATGGTTAATGCCGTACGCACAGCTACAGAAGCCGAAACATGTGAGGTAATATAAGCACATCAACACGAAAGGGACCTGATACGGCAGAGAAGTTATTATGAAGGGAAGAAAAGTAAGCAGATGGCAAACGTTTAGAAAACGCGGGTAGACCAGTATGCGTGGGACAGGGTGAATTTAAACAAAAAATCAATAAAAATTCTTGGCGCTGGGTTCGCGTTTGAGGGCACAAAAACGGCAAGGGAGCTGAAAACTCCACAGAAGAGTGATAAAGGCGTAGGAATACGGACGACATAGCCGAGGCCTACTGGATGCTGCAGAGCTTCTTTCGATTCGTAATGCGAAACTATGAAGCACTAAGATAACCAGCGCATTCTTAAGATAATTGAAATCTACTTTATGTTGTGTTTTCCCCATGCATGCCGCGATTCCTGTGTGTCTACAAGCACTTTTAGGACATAAATGGGAGAATAAGCCGAGGGTAGGAACATCACCATGAAAAAAGTTGAAGTGGCGGGGAACGAAGAGGGCGGAGCTGGACGAGGTCGACAAATCTTCGATCCCCTTTGGAAAACTACGTCGGCACCCGCCTATAACGTACTGACGACCAGTAAGGACCGTGAAACAGCTGTCTGCGTCTGGCCTGTTGCATCCTCAATGAGTTGCTTACGTATTAAACAAAAGTTTGCTTAGGATTTGACTGAGCTGACGTGGGGCGGAAGATTTTCTGCAAACGAACATCATTTACAAGATATGGATTTAAAAATTCCTATGCGGAACAAAATCATCCTAGTGCCAGTCACATTAGATCAAAAGGAGGTCCTTTCAAAAGACAAAAGCTCGTAACTAGTAAAGAAGGCTTGAAATGAGGAAGTGTCCGAGTGATGTTCTTTGAGAACATCGCCTTGCCGCTAAATGGACTGCTGACTATGTGTTGCGCCGAAGCAGTAAAACTCGCCTCCCTCCCTCGATGGCGTAAAAACTAACAGACAAGTCAACAAAAGTCTCCTCGCAATTTCCCAAGTTGTCAAGAGGAACTTCTCTGGAAGGAAACTTCCTCGTGCCCATTGCCTTAACCTACCTTGCCTGTCCTTAGCAGGCGCTGACTGTCCAATCAAAGAATCAAACCTCTAGGGCCTAGAGAAACAGGTTTTTGCGTGTCCAGCAGAAAAAAAGCAAGCCAATCAGATTAAAACGAGTGACAAGCTCGAAATGCCCGCGCGCCAACTCAACTCAGCAAACACCGTCGATGTTACAAGTAACAATCAAAATGCACTAACCTTTCATTCTACCAAGGAAGTGCAACTAGGAAAAGAACGCAGGCTTGGCCCGTGGGCAGGGAAATAGGGGCACGTTACGCAACCGATTAGGCACGATCCTTACCTAGTCAGTTGAATAATATTTTCGAAGGGGTTATTCCACCAATGTTGAACGAAAAAAGTAAAGTTATACTAGGAGTTTGTTTGAAAGGGACCTATGGATGAGGAACTCGTTTACGAGAGTACCGATGTTAACATTTGAACAAATGCACACAACTGAAGATGGTCGTCAGAACAATTACGAGACTAGCTGAAATGGTGTTGTCGAGTGCAAAAAACCAGGCAGATAACTGAACGGACGAAAAGACTTACATCAAAAGCCAATGAGGCCGGTGATAGCGAACGGTACAAGCCAGGCTCGAAGTCGCCGCAATGCTCTGCCTGAAATACAAAATAGCCCACTAGAGAAGTTGGTCCACTTTTCAACTAGACCGTGAGGAGAGCGATCAGTCAGGAAACAGATAAGCTGCAGGTACGCATCGTAAAATACCGCCGGAAATGGGTTTTCGCAGGCAGACGGTTGGTAGTCGGACCACAGCAAGACAGAATTTAACCGGGTAAGAAGCCCAACAGTTGACTGGAAGTGGAAGGCCATCTCCACGGCACATCAAAGCACTCCCCACTATAATAAATCTGACGTCCTTAAACCCATCAGGACGCGCTAAGAGTCGTTGCGTGCAAGTTTGCTAACTAACTAACTTCTTGCGAGTATTTGGACTAATTGGAGGATTAAGAGTCAGATAGCAATGACACCTTCTTCATGCGGCCTTCATCCGAGCCGCCCTTACAGAAGCCCAGAACACGCAATGAAGACTGGTAGCGTGTGTGGTACGCGTAGATGGACCGCTTACTTTTGCCAGACTGCGTTTAAGCCACCCCCAGTTGTGTTGACGAGAGAGCAAAGTGGGTGAGTGAGGGTACTGCGCAAGTCTATGAGAAGGGGGTTGAAGCAAAAACACGCCAGTGATAAGATAAATCGATTAAAGTTTGCCTTAAAACACAGGCTGGGTGTGGTAAGGTGGGGGAGGGGGGGTAATAGAAGTCAGTGTCAGGAGCGGGGTGAGAGCGGAAGGGCGCGGGAGAGTTGTAGTGTTAGTCGACCTTCGACCACTGTAGGCGCGGAGCCTGAACGTAGTTCTTCTGTGCGCACAAAATGGCGGCCGCCTCTGCTGTTGCTAACAGGCGCTGTCCCAGTGGTTTAGAATAGCTCGATCGGACCTTATAGATCACACGAAACGCTTCATTTGGGTCTACATGATGTCCGGAATCGACAGCATGCGCGAGAATGGCGCTGTTTATGTTCCTAGTTTCGCCTTTTCACAGCCATACCGGGAAGAGTTCCCGTATTCTCTTGGAGATGCGCCGACTCGTGCGACCAATATAACCTTTTCCACAGGAGCAAGTGAAAGAATAGATGCACATTGAGGTGGTCTGGGGTTGCAACTTATCCTTACCTTCTCCGCGTAAAATAGGGCTAGTAGAGAAGGATACTTGGACCCTTGCCGCTGGTCGCATGAGTCGGTGCTTATCCAAAAGAATACGGTAACACCTTCCGGCACGGCTGGAAAAAGGCGGAACTAGGAGCATAAGCGGCGCCATTCTTGCGCATGTTGTCGATTCGGACATCATGTAGACCCCAATTAAGCTTTTCGTGTGATCTATAAGGTCCCATAGAGCTATCCTAAACCACTGGGACAGTGCCTGTTAGCAACAGCAGAGGCGGCCACCATCAGGTTGCGAAAACCAATCTTGTGCGCACAGAAGAACCACGTTCAGGCACCGCGCCTACAGTGGTCGAAGGTCGACTAACGCTACAACTCCCCTGCGCCCTTCCGCTCTCACCCCGCCCCTGACACTGACTGCTATTACCCCCCCCCCTCCCCCACATTCCCACACTCAGCCTGTGTTTTAAGGCGAACTTTTATCAATTCGTCTTATCGCTGACATGTTTTACTTCTACCCTCTTCCTATATAACTGTACTGGCCCGACGAGAATTTATCGTAAGCTACGTATGCTCGCCACCTCGTTTTCTGATCCTCGGAATTTATTGCGTGGGCGGGCGGCAACTGACAAAGACATGCCAAGGATCCAGGGTGTGAATTGCTATGCTGCATAGGGCACCTTGCATTTCTACCGCCTGTTAAAACAGATTGCCCAGTTCAAACACTACAGACTGTGCCAAAGGCATCGCATGGAATTTATTAGACGGATCCCTTCCTATTGAAGTATCCAACCGGGATAAGGACGCAATGCAGTCGTCGGTTTGTGCGCTGTCCCCTGCTGTCAGACACCTCTATGCAAAGATCCGCTAATTTGGGACTTTGTTTCAAGCATCTGATTGAAGAAACCTAGCGTTTTTTTATTTGACTCTCGATGTCTCATGTATCAGTGTAAAAAATCTTTCGAGTTCCTATTTTGAGAAAATACTTCGGATTCGATAGCTTGTTCTGTCGGAGAATTGTGAATTTTGTCGATCATGCAGGCTGTCTACAGCGCTGCCATTGCAAGAAATACGATGGTTTAACTTATGACGTAGAATGAACTGTACACGGGTTTAACTGCGGTAAACTGGTCTGAGTAATGTTGGGTCAGTCTTTCTTTGTAAGAGGACATCTAGAAATAACAGCTTTTCGTTAAGTCCACTTTTAGTGCGAATTTAATTTTCCGAAACGCATTTATAATGTCGTGAAGCGTTTGCAGTTGATTCGGCTTAACGACAACAAA
This sequence comes from Spirometra erinaceieuropaei, assembly GCA_902702965.1. Taxonomy (NCBI): domain Eukaryota; kingdom Metazoa; phylum Platyhelminthes; class Cestoda; order Diphyllobothriidea; family Diphyllobothriidae; genus Spirometra; species Spirometra erinaceieuropaei. Next base: position 517,854 of record CACRXP010000462.1, on the reverse strand, counting down.
TGCGCCATCTACACAGCACATAAGCAATTCAAGGTTATGTAACGTAGGTAAGGGGCCGCCATTTTCTGCCAAATAAGTACAAGAAAAAATAATCTTGTGCATGCTATCTTTAACAAATTTGTACAAGCACCTAAAACCAATGAGAAGAATGCGTACTACTTAAGTGGTCATTTTACTAGGTGTGGTTGTTTCGGGCAACCGGGAGGAAGCTCATATAAAAGGTGAAATTTTGGTGACTGAAATGTCTTAGAATTATTCTGCATGATAATTAATATTATAACTCCACCTAGGTAAGTCATTCTTATCGAATATACATTCAAGAATTCCGGCAAGCAACTGCACGTATTATATACAAATACACGATTTCGGTGCATACGGCAGTTCAGCTGTCGTTGCCAACAACGTCCACCGTGTGCTCCAAAGCAAGGTGGAGCAGGGACAGTGAACTGTGCATGAATTGGCTTATAGTGGTAGTGGGCTTGCAAAGCATTTACCGCACTCTCTCCTCCTAATCCCCATCTGGACCTGGTGTCAAGACATAGTCAAGAAGACCGGAGGTGGGGGAGGGCGCATATGGATGGCATGGCCGAGCCTGCACCTTAACGATCCACAGGACAAAAGACCAGGCTTTTGACCAACAACAACAACAAAGGGGGTCCCAGTGTGCGCGACGTCTGCCGGCAACTGGGTCTGATACAGCACCTCAAAATGTTGGCATTTGCTATGGTGTGCAATCGGATAACGCCTTCCAGAATCCGCTATGGCCTCCGTGTTCGTCCAGCGCATCTACCACGTGGCTTGTTTGCGAGTTTATGTACATTAGCGGATGCTGTGACAGTCGGTTAGCTCTGGACAGTGATCAGCGAACTCAAAATCAGAAATAACCAGATCTGGATAAGCTTAGATAGCGTCATTTGCACGTCAAAACATGTTTTCAGAAGTGCAAGAACACATGATGCCGCCCTGCTCTAAGTAGACACATTTGAGCACCAATTACTCGTTTTTTTTTGCAGTCATAGATTGCTGGAATAGTCAGCATCGGGCATCTGAACTTGCAGAGCGGATGATGTGGAGGGTTAGTGAAGTCAATTAATGCGGGGAAGGGCAGCAGACTTACTGGTTTGTTGGCTCCGGACACGGAGTGTCGATTACTGGGTGACAGGGGGGTCGAGGGTAACTCCCCCGCTGTGAGGAGATCGTAGAGAAGAATGGAACCAATGTTGTCAGCCACTACACTCACGCAGCCCGAGAAGTTTTTGCCGGCGGCAGATTCACAAAAAGTGACGTACTGCTCGTTGAGGGTTTCGCACAAAGTATGCAGATCCTGGCAGAGAGAAAACAGCATGGATGGCATGGAATGATGAGGCGGGGGGTGGACCAAATGCTGGCCCGAAGCTGAGAAATAAACCTGATCTAATCAAAGTGTTAATCCAGGAAGCATTCGCTTATTAGGCAACCAAAACGCCCCTCCCCCCTCACCACTAGAGCAAATTATTCCGACTATAGGTCAGTACCAACTTTTATTAAATGTTACCCGGGTAACGGTATAGATAGGGACCCCAGTTAACTGTCAGTAGATTGTGGATAGTGCCATACGAGATTTATGATAAAGGAAGTTTTATGGGTGGGGAAGCAAGCTAGACAGTAAGCTGACAAAATGAAAGAAAACACAGAAATTGCCTGGATCTATGCTGAAGGTCTTATCCTGGGCTATTGTACGACAAAGGAATTGAGAGTAGTAGCGGGTTTGCAATACTGATTATGGTGCAGTCATGCCAGCATGCTGACTTTTGAACCTACCTGTTTAAGTCACATGTAAAAACGACCCTCGTTAAAAACGGCTACTCAAGTCGTGTGCTTTTTCTTATTGATTTTCAATGCCTTACATGTTCGAGAGAGGGTGACGGAGAGAGAGAAATTCGCCTAATTTCAAAGTACAGATTATAACTTTTCGGCAAAACCGGCTCCATTCACTGTGGACAGAATAAGTTAACGAATCAATCGAGAGACAAGGTCTACAAGGAGAGGAACAACTAATTACGGGGACAGTTAAAGTCTTAGCTTCTGTACTTCGATCTCTTCACACGTAAGATAGCAAGTCAGGGACGGCCATACAGAATGCTGATGTGCCGACGTACGGCAAAAGATATGTCGAAAGCCACGGCGCATGGGGCGGGAGGACTTCACCGAGATTAGATCTGTATGTAGATGGGCAACGTCATCTAGAATACGACCAGCAAGCCACGGCTAGCAAACCACGTCTCCTTCAAATCCAGTACTTGAAGAACGGGTACTTGGAGGCTTTAAAAAGTCTTTAAATTCAAGAAACAAATTGGACCCCTGCGGCCGACTCATTCGCGTTTAGAGTTTGCAATCAAAAAGTTGCAGACTTTTCACATAGAGAAAATCACACCTTCCTCTATGCCATTAAGGAGATACCCTAAAGGGCTCATAAAATTTAGTTATGCATGTGAACCATGTTCAAATCGGCATTTATAAACGTCCTGGTGCGATGCTGTATGACGGTTCGACCGTCGTTGTCGACGCGACCAGCGTGTGCTTCACAGCGAAGTGAGAGAAGGCACGGCGACTTGTGCGTGAATTAGTTCATAGTGGGAGCACACTTGCACAGCATCTACCGCACTTTCTCCTCCTCCGCCCAAACTCGGTGTCAAGACATAGTCAAGAAGTGAGGTGAATGTTGAACGAGACTCACGTATCATAATTCGCATCCTACTCAAGCCAGCAATCATTAAATATTTTTTTCCCCGGGAATGAAGCTAGGACATAATTAAATGTTTGTTCTTCCCGTCCTCAAATATTGCTGTCCTTTCTTTGGCCTAGCGAACACCTGTGACTGTAGCAAAATCGAAGATGTTCAGAGAGTTTTTACTCGAAAACTCTCCTCTCAAGTTGCATCCGGTGTTTCTTGAACTGAGGGATGTCAATTAGCAAACATAAAGTTTTTATGGCTTAGAAGACTCGATGCTGGCCTTTGATTCCTCTGTCACATTGTCTCTTGATCTAATCTCCGGCGTATTGATGCACTTACCTTGAGAGACCGGTCTTATGCCACGTGTAACTCCTCGATGTTGATCCCGCTGCCTCGTTGCTCTGCATTTAAACGCACCCTCTTTTTGCATCTAAATATGCCCTCCGTCGGAATAATCTTCTATTAGATCTTTGGTCATTACATAAAGTATATGTATTCAAATCGAAATTACGCAAGCATCTAACCTCGGAAAGCAATAAGTCGCTATTGACCCTCTCATTCCCGAACACCCAACTTCTGGGCTTTTAAAAGGGTCCTTCCAGGGATTTGATGGCGGATAATACGTGTTTTACTTGTTCAAAGGAAAAGACTCCCCTAGATTTTTACAACCCCCTATTTTTAATTAGCTGTCAACTCCACTCCTACTACTCCTCCCCTGCAGAGCTGATTTTCACGGTTCTGAGTGCCATGTCCCCATTTCGACTCCAAGCGATCTGGTGAGGATCACGGCGGATTCCTCTGTTTCCTCATCTGCTAATGGTTTTTCTCGATCACTAAAAAGTATCATGGTTGCATCTTCACGCGCTTTGATGATCCGCCCAGCCTTTGGTGTCCCCTCCTCATTCTAACTCTAAGCGGACTGTGACCGATCGCGTTGGTTTCCCCCGCTGTCTCGCCACCTTGACGACCGCCTCTGTTATCAACGCAAAAACGTGATGATTGCATCTGCGGCGAATGGTCCCATCTGATTTAGGAATTCTACTTCCACGAGGACCGTTTCGAACCCTTACACACTATCACCTGCAGGATAGTCCTGTCTGACCTGCATATTTATCCTCCCATGAGCGACAGTTTTTTTCTCCTTCAAAACTGGTCAAATCACATTCGTTTTGCATCTTTAAAAATGGGGAGGGACGTTTCACTGTTCGCTAACCTTTTGTCGTATCAAAGGGGCGGGTTTCACTGTTCGCTAACCGTTTTTCATATCAAAATGCCCACTTTATAAGCATAAACTGAACACTTTACAGTGTTTGCCGTGGGCAGTGAAGAGTCCAATGAATTCAAAATGAGACAGCTCGGACCGCGTCGTCAGAAGTGAGATGGCGGATCAAGTACTGGCACAGAGTCCGAGATTCCCCTCCCCGGTTGAGTGCTTTGGTTCTACTCAGGAAAGAATAGTTCCCTCGAAAGGATAATCTTAACAGATTCTTTGCCGTCATCCACCAGTCAGACTAAACTCGAACAGGTCTAGACCTTAAACCTCAATCGGTACCGACGCCAGGGACCCAGGTCAGAGGCAGGCTTTTTAACAAGTAGTCAACTTGCTTCTCTGCCAAATATTAGCACGCGTTCTGCAGTAAGGGGGGGGGGTGGTTTTGAGGAGGCAGTCTGCATAAAAGCGCAGCCGAGATCACCGCAACAGGGCAGTATAGTAGTGCCACTTAAATTATGGCAATTATTGTCAGCTGCAGGGAGTCGCCATGAGATCAATGAAGTTGCTCATCAGACCGCTGACGTAGAGATGCAGCGGGTTAAACTACTCTGAGAACCTTCCAGCAAAGACACAGATGTGCGCATCGTTATTGGAATCGATAGTAATAACTCGATGAATTTTAAAGTGCACGCATTGAGTCTACTGCTGTTGCTCGGTTGCAAGTAACTAGGTTTCACATGAAAGCGTTTGTGTCCTGACAAAGAACAAAGTAAGATCTACCGGGAGGATTTTAATGGATCCTTGGAGTTCTTTACGAAACCGCCGAAATACCTCAGTAGACACGAGGATCCACATATACCAGACATATGCCCGGTCGGCCATCATCTACAGTTGCGCATTCTGGGACGTGTTTAAAGAACGAGATCTCCGGTCACCGTGATCCGAATCAGACCGTTTAAAATGATACGCAGATCAGTTAAGAAAGAGAGTCGCGCTTTGTCGACAACTTCCATCGTACCCAATCTTATGAGACGACTGCTGCTGAAAATAAAGCCGCCTTGGTGGGGTTGGGGAGGTGTGGCGAAGCAGACGGCCGGGAACTTCACTAAACACGCTGCAGTATGATATCAAACTGTTCCTGAGCTTCCATCATTTAGACTTCGCACCAGAGAAGACGGCCAGATCGTGTTCATCAAATCGCCTATCGAAGAGATTTTGTGTGTAGAGATGGGCTCTATACGGCGCACTCCATGGAAACCGACAAGAATAGGCACGATTGCGCCAGACCACATTGACAGCCCAACTGTCGTGGCCGACGACGTCCACCACGTGCTCCACGGCAATGTGAAACAGACACGGTGACTTGCGCACAAATTCATATATAGTGATAGTAGACTTGCGCTGCATCTACCGCACTCCCCCTACTTCTCCAACTGGGCCCGGTGTCAAGACAGAGTCAAGAAGAGTGGAGATGGGAGAGGACGCAGGTGGCTGATACGATGTAAACCCGCACTCAGGCGTACCGCCACACCCTATAGTCAACAACGTACACATTACAAGCACAGAGTTGACGGTTTCGGGCTGGATGTATCCCAATTGGTCAGCGTTGTCGTCATCCGCAACACAAAGGGAAGAGAGACCAATGAAGAGGCGACGTGGTTTGGACCAGATTGAGAAAGTATTATCAACAACTGTGAACTGCATCAGGGACTTACATCACGGCTCATCCCCTCTGCCTAGTGAAGAGCGATCATAATCATCATGACCATGCTCGACTGACACCCGACGAGATTTGTCGGAGGGAAATACGGCTTCCCAGGAAGGAGCAGACACACTGAAGTTAATTAATCTTTTCTTAGGGAGCGCGGGCAGTCCTTCGGAGAATATTTTGACATCCACTGCTAGTGCTAGCGTACAGTAAAGTGACTTTGTCTCGTCTTATTGATTTAATCTAGTTACATAAGACAACCCACGAGGGAGATCCATGACACGGACAGCGATTATGGAGCTGAATAATCTGCGGTCGCAGAGCCACCCAGAAAACCATATTACGATACTAATCCGCGTTCAGGTAGGGGTGGACGACAGACGGACAATCGTGAGTCTCACTGTGGATCATCAATCAGCCTCCAGACTGTCAAAAAACACTTTATCGATTGCAGTTAAACAGCCGGCCACGTCTGTCGTCGTAGAAAATCAATTTTTCTTGCTCATGATTGCAAACTGGGAATGACGGGGAACTGTCAGAAACTCCAATAGCATCAAAGGCTGAGCCTCCGATCCAAGCATACGTTTAGCTGTAAATGAAGTAAGTGGGACCCCGGTGATGGGATGGATCCCTGATCCCTGATCGGCAGGCGCAAACTTCAAATCATCGATCACCGGGAGGAGGAGGAGGAGGAGG
>CACRXP010000462.1:496898-511483 GCA_902702965.1 Spirometra erinaceieuropaei | reverse complement strand
AGGAGGAGGATGCATACAGTCTTCTGATAGTGTACGTCAGGTATTAAACAGCCAACGACCTAGAATAAGATGAAAAGAACATCCCGGCAGCAACGAAGTAGCAAGTAAAATGAGGCAATGCCCACCTGAGCGTACTTTCGCGAATTAGTAAAGAGCAGGGGTATGCAACCCAGGGGAACGAAACTGCGCACCAGACGGCTGGAGGTCGAGGACGGCGCAGTGGAGGAAAGAGGATCTAGGCTGAAAAGTCGAAAGAGGAGGAAGGATAGCAACTGAGACATGAGGGTATGAAAAATAAATCGTCGGCTGAATGCATATGCAAAAAGAGGCAGAACCTTACGCCACCACCATCATCTCTGATGATCTGCCCAACCCTGAGGGACATGGGACGGCAGAAATTATGTGGACCGACTGAAATATGGGACCAGTGGATATCATTGCAGCTATTTATAGGAGAAGAGATCGTCAAGGTGACCTCGCCTCCCTCCCCCAGTGTTCATCACATCCGTCCGGTATTCACCGGCAAATGACATATTGAATGGAAAAACTCAAAGTCAGAAAATGTAGGTTTTTAACTATTCATCACTAGACCAGTACAATGATATGCGCCACCGAAACGCGGCGAAAGTTGAAAGGCAACCAGATGGAATGGAGGGTCGATGGAAGAGGAGAAATTACGGTCTGGTTCTGTCAATGCGCCTGAAACGTACGCTCACCGACTTCATCAATGAACTTCAACAAATAAAAGGTCAGATGTGGAGCTGTATAAGTGGCTCCACCTGAACTAAACAAACCCCAGACACCTGTGATACGGGACCGGTGGTAATAGGGGTTTTTACAGGTGGGGTCGGGGAACGCAGGGGCGACGAGGTCAAGTAGTTGTATGCAAAAGAAGAACTATTGGGAATGCGTGGTTGTACTTTGAGTGGTTGAGAAATAGTTGCCCTAACCACAACCCCAACAGTATTGTGTCCATCCGGTGGGGCTACATAACCACATCTTAGCAAATGAAATTCTCAACCGAAGATGACGGCAAAAATGGTGGGCGGTGAATGCTGTACGTGAAATGCCCAGAACTTACGTGTCGAGAGTGTGCAGGGTGTCAGAAGCCACTGCAGGACAGGGCACCAGTTGTACACAGACACGTGATCTCAAACCGGGGAAGTGGGCTGAGATGACAGACTCCAGGGTGGCCTTGAAGGTGTGCACATCTGCCCTCTTACTCGAAGCGTCCGCCAAACGGTCTTGTAGACAGCCTAAGCATGGAATAAGCGCACGGGTTAGTAGACGCTAGACGTCTTAGTGATCGAAATCAGTAGTAGATAATGATGCTCTGAAACCGGCGGCGGCGACGATCACGGTGTGAAGGATGAACAACCGGCCACAACTACTGCTAGGAGTTAAGCCTACATGATTGTTACTCAGATTGGAAAAGTAGAGATATCCGGGTTGATTATTTGAAGACGAAGATAGGCTCTCCGGAAGAGGTTTATTTAAGTGCTGACGTTTCAAAGAGCTGGGTCGGCTCTTCATTGTCAAAGCGTAAAATGCACTTAATCGATCAGAAATTTAATTTAAAGTGGCATGTTGTGTTGGTCGGCCTTATGCTGATCGATTTTTCCCTCCGTCACTGTGTGGAGGGCGAACAACCGGCCACAACCACTGCTGGGAGCTAAGCCTACATGGTTGTTACTGCTCAGACGTGTCGGTAAACAGGCAGCAGTGAACCTGAGGTTTTCTCTCCATTTTTCCGGGGTCTAACTGCTGACAAAAGTGCTCCGAATAAGAGAAGAACTGGGAACTCTCACCGAAGGAAAGCTCCCTCAAAACAATGCCGACTTCTAAACACTAGGACAAAAAGCAACGCTAACTATTGCAAGCAGTCCCGGTGAAGTGCTTTCGTATTCGCCTTTGACGAAGCAGTGAAGCATACGGATTCAGTACGAGCGCGCGCGAGCGCTAGAATCACAAACCACAGCAATCTCCGCATAAACACAAACACGCACGCGCACTCCGAGGGATACTGTCAAGTTCAAATTTCACGCTCAGCTGATGTGCCGCCAAAAGTGCGTGAAAACATTCATGGCTTGGCGCCAGGTGCGATGAAAATGAAGCAGTCCCCACGCAGTGACGGCCCGCATAAGTCTCTGAAATAGCAGAGGTCAGGGAAGACGCAGCCGCAGGCGCTGTGTGCCAAAGGAGAGGAAGGAGGCGGATGAAGAAGTCCACTTTCCTTGATGCAGGAACTACAGCAATACCAGTTTGCAACCATCAAAGCTGCCTCACGAGAACGGTGCCTGACCTGTCGCGGCCGAACCGGACTTCTGGTTGGTCGGGAAGATATCGTCAGCTCAATCTGATTGGACCTGTCGTGGACCAATAGCGATGTACAGAGCCCGCCTACGCATCTAACTGGGTGGGCCGGACCGATAGACGGAAAGACATGCTCCTGGGAACACGACTTTGTGCAAAACAACTTTGGTTTCAAAATCGTTTACTCGAGGGGGTTGCTGTACACGTATTTAACTGGTCGACTGAAGAGGTGATACCCTTGGTAAGTTAAATGTCAACCGAAGTATACAAAACAATTCAGGTTAACGAATACAGGTGGCGACCTGCGATTCTCAGGCATCAGAAATCTAACTACATAGAGGCTTCGAGACGAACACACACCGGCATGGACGTTCCGGTATAAACGCTGGAATATGGCGCATAAGTAAGTTAAACATCATGCTAGCAAAAATGGTCATTATGACCAGAACTTGCTGCCGTTAACCACTGTGAGAGTTCTGGCCCGTGACAATCTCTCCCAGATTTTCAATATTCGGTCCCCCATTCGACAAAGGTGTATTCTATCGCCCACTTAGTTGAGTTACGGAATTAACTGAACTACCGGCGAGAAGCCGAGGGTCATTGACGGTAGCAGCTGTGCATCAGGACAGCAGATGACTGACCTCAACCACGCTGACGATGTCGCCACGCTAGTGTCAGACCAGGGTAGCCTGTAGACTGTGGTGTCGCAGTTGGATGAGGCAGCCGAAGCAGTCGGTTTATTCACGCAACGTTAGGAAGACAAGAGTGTTTACGAGCTACGTCGCTGACCAGGGGAAGGCGTCCCTCGGGATTAATGACCACCAACATAGGTTAGTGGACGGTTTAAGCTGCTGCTAAATGCATAGAGCAGGGATGACACTGTCTCCCAAATGGACCACGGTTTTTGCCATTCTTAAGAAATGACCGTGGACCACACACGATATCTTGACCGCCAAAAACACCGGTATATATACGTCAGATCAGTTCTTTCACACGGTTTTAAATGCTGAGCTGTGTGTATATGTGGAAGACGAACGAGGCGTGGGAATGTGTGGTCACCGTTCGTCTCCAAGGAGACAGTTCGCACTATGGTGGAAGGGCGCTCACCGACCGTGTTACGGAAAGCACTCGTCCCATTGTGCCTTAAGTTCCGCAACACGATCAGTGAGCGCCATTCTACCATTACATGTACCCGATTGCTACCGAGAGGAAAACGAGCCCGTGGCTCAGTGATTAGGGGCGTTTAACTTCTAATCTTGAGGGTGCGGGATCGAGCTTCAGGCGTTCCACACCTCGGGGTTGAGAAGGACTGGCTGACGACGACTAATAAGCCAGAAATGGCAATTCTAGTCTCTTCTGTTATTCTGCCTGCAGTCTGTACTGGCTGCGACGGCATCGCGAGGACATCAAAAACCACCTAAGACAATTAAAGTGGTTGGGGCATGTCATTCGTGGCTCACTCCCTAGACCCAGTGTTGGGCTACCCTCGATCCGGCTTTTTTGCTCACCCAGAGGCGTCCAAACGAAACCTGGCTGGATATAGCCTGAGAAAACGTGAGGTGATTAATTGGCCTACGGTTTTCAGTTTTCGTCGCAGGAGGAGAGAGGGTCCAAATCCCGGGAGCAGTAGGGTGTAAGACCCCAACTAACTTGAGCTAGACTGTGGACCGCGTCATACGTTGAAGTGTGGTAGAGGGGGTTTTATGGGTGGGGCAACACGCAGGACGGAGAGCAGGCAGAATGCATGAAGAAACAGAAAATAAATTTCTACCGAAAGTCTTGTCGTACGCTGTTATTTGGCAAAGAAGGTGGGCGAGACCATTTAAAATTAAACAAAGAGCAATTTTCGAAAAAATAACCGACTTTGAAGAAACCGACGCTGGTAAGTTTACAGTTAGTCAAAAAGACAAGGAAATTTCAACCAATGGGAACGGTGAATAATAAGTGGTGCTTACGGTCACACAGAATTTTTAGTGTGCATATTATAGCTGCCAGTATACTGGGGTCCTACAACCTACCGTTACCCAAATGCCCGTCGCGCAGAGTCCATCTCGCGAGGAACAATCCGCTAGGTCACAAAGACCAGTCGGGCCATAGCCGTGCCAAGTAAGACAAAATAGCAGCAGTTTATGCCTTCATGGCCGAAATGAGATCGCCGCTACACGCCGGGGACTGTGCGCATGGCGAAGCCGGTGTATGTAACACAACGCCAGTCAAGAATATCAGCTCAACGGCCTTGGCAGAGTCGGTACTGGTTTCTTTCGATGAGGGTGAGGCTGTGATTATGGGTCTAGCAAGGTAGCAGCGCATTTACACCCCCAGAATGGTGTGCGGCGGCGGATGGCTCAAATTTCAGCGAAAAGGTGGCAGATGGTCATCTAACTAGATTACGGGGAAGGAAGAAGAGAGAAGAGGCATTTCCGCGTTGCTACGGCAGTCATAAAGCAGGTAATATTAACGGAATTCCACAGATGATCCGGTAATTCGGCAGCCTTTGTTGACAAACACAAGGCAGGCCTATAGGTATGACATACAGGTCAAGAATTGATTGGAGCCTGGGCCTTGGATAAGAACTTAGTCTATCGATCTGGCGCCGTCGTACTGAGCCCTGCGCATCCACATCTGGTCTTACGACATCGATCAATGATCGGCTAACACGCCTTATAACTGTTGCTTGCTTTGTTGTTGTTACTATCTCTGACGACAGACTCCTGCACGAGTTCGGAAGCTCAGAATAACATACAGAATGCTCCGGTGCTCGACCACCCCTCTTCTTCTTCTTCACGTATACAGGTGGAGCGTCTTGTCAAAGCAGAAAACAAGCATCAGCCCACAGCATCGACCAACTTGCAGCACTGGCAAAGCAATATCGATTTTTCAGGGATGTTTAAATTTCAGCTGTTCTGCACGCTTTCTACACGTCTACACGTCGAAAATTTACGAAATAAAGTTTGTTCAATTTCCCAAAGGACTCATTTTCCTTCGAAGCATATATATGCATGTAGAGTAGAAGTGGTAGGCATTCCGAGACGATATAAAGAAAAAGGAAGAGGTTCTTCGGAAAAAATCGGGTTGTACTCGTTAATTTTCGAATTGGTGACACCAACCCGTCGTCAGACGAACGGGTTGGTGTCACCAATTCGAAAATTCACGAGTACAACTCGATTTTTTTCCGAAGAACCTCTTCCTTTTTCTTTATATATATGTATATTTAAATAAAGTAACTTACCTCCATGGACGACAAACAAGAGAATGGTTGGACCTGGACCCACATCTGACGGCAGACGATGGTGAAAATCTGTAAAAGGGAGTGATCAAATATCACTTCAGTATTTGTTGTCGCAAATATAAATTTATGGGTAAGATAGAAGCGGAAGCTAAGCCTTTGTTAGGAGGCAGTCAAACTATACATAGCACGGGGGGTGCACGTGTGGGTATCAACTACAGCAAGTCCATTGCCTGGAGACGTTAGGACCTCGTGAATCCAGTGGTCCGGGTTCACCATCAGCCGGAGTCGGCCGAACCGCTGAGCTCGTGGAAGTGTGTTCCACCCTCAGCTGGGGATGACAGGTCAAGTGATTGACATCTGCAGTCGGCTGGTCTACCTAATGCAGCATTTGTTAGAAGCAGTGTCGGCAGGAGTCATGGCATGCCTCGGATGACTCACAGAAGAAGTCAGTTCAGTTCAGTTTATTTGAGGGAAATATAGGTGTTAAACCTTTGAACTCCCTATTTGTTACAAGGAGGCGAACAATAAAAAAAAATTTGAAAATGGAAACATCAAACGGCTACAGAGTTTCGCAGATTGGCAACGTTTTGTAAGCCAGACAGATAAACGAATTGTTCCAAGAGTTAAAAACATTAACGTTACTAAATGTGCTGTACAGTAGTCTGTCTAGGGATAGTTGGTGCTATCTCAGTTTCGGAGGGGTAGTACGGGACTGGTGGTAATAGGGGTTATTGTACGTAGGCCCGGGAACGCATAGGCGACGAGGTGAAGTATTTGTATGCAAAAGAAGAAATAGTGGGCATGCGTGGTTGTACTTTGAGTGGTGGAGAAATAGTTGCCCTAACCCCTAACCTCTAAACCTAACCCTAACCATAACAGTATTGTTTCCATCAGGTGAGGCTACATAACCACATCTTACCGACGAATGCTTGAAAGGTTCCACCTGTAACTGAATCTAGACGTCGGTTCCGCCTTAACAAATGGAGAGGCTTTATGTGCCGCATGCTGGACAAGGCGACGTCCGCCATTGCGGCGAACGTGATTGACAGTGTAACATGCTTCCGCGCTACGAGGTCCAACTAATAAAGTCAACACGGCCACTAGTCGTAAAGTAAAAAATCGATCTGTTGATGTCGCAAAGGCAATGTGCTAGGTAAGGATACGTGGATCGCGTCCGAAGACGTCCACGTTCAGGTTTCATCTGCTAGGGTTGCTATCAATTGTCTGCAAAGTCGTCTGATATTTAGACTTCATGCACAAACAGGGGCTCGCTGCAACGTCAGCCGTGAAAGGGTGTCGAGTATTACTCGTCACACGCAAAGCCAACGTTAACGCGACGAGAATCCGTGAGGACGAGGAAGCTGCAAAGAACTTGTCAGAAGAGAATGTCGACAGCAAAACAGTCTGGCGCATGGGCAGGGTTATGTTGCAGGCCTTTAAGAGCGGGAATGGTTACGGGGGGGGGGGTGACGGGAGAGGGTGGACTAGGCGTTTGCGAAAACGTTGCCGCCACAAAGGGGTGTTAATGTCTAGAGTGGCCAAAGTAACTACTGACTACGCAAAACTAGGCCCTGGCTGGGTGTTAAACAGCCTTGGCGCGTACAGACAAACATCATCAAATGAAAACAAGTAGGTTCTTTCTGACTCAGAACTTTATTTTCGCGCCCCGCCCCCGGGAATCGCTGGTCGGCCCGTGTCGGGGAGGAGAATGTCATGTATAGAAGCGGAAGAATAATCGTTCCCTCTCACTCTGTGTGGACTTTGGGGGGAGGCAGGGGTGGCGCTAATAGCACAGTGGCAAAAGTCATCTACCTTCAGGTCCGATAGGAGCGATAGTCTGCTCGTTAACGGTGACATCACTTGCGGACGCGTTCACGCCTTCCGAGGAGATGCCGTTGACACTAAGGGCTGAAAAAAAAACAAGGCAGAGGGTGTGGAGGTTTACTAGGAAGCTGAGCAAGGCCAGAAATATGACCGGATTGGTTGACAAAAAACGCGAGAAAAACGCATTAGGACAATGGGTGCGAGGGGAAGAGGAATTGATCAGAAAGAAACGGAGCGGACGACGTGTAACGTGCAGGAACGAAAAAGGAAAAAAGAACAGTAGGATGAGCGGAGGGACGGGGAGGAGGCGGTGGAAGAGTAGGAGGAGGAGAGGGGAAGGAGGAGGGGGAGGGGGGAGAAGAGGGGGGAGAAGAGGAGGGAGGAGAGGGGGAAGAAGATGTGTGCGGGCGGGCTTTTGAATTTGAGCCGCCATTTTTGTAGCTCTCCATTCACGTGGGGATTTTTACTAATTGTACATTACTGTGCCTATTTCCCTTCGATATATTGAACTGTTTTGCACCCCTTGTTTGTCTGAGCTAAGATCATGAGGTCGTCTCTACAGTACGCTAGCACCCTTTTGAATGGAATTAAATCGTCAATTTCACTTACGAACGACCATGATGTAAACTGTTGTACTTTTCGGCCAATATGTCGTATTTGCGATCGTTCTGTGTTGAATTTATCAAATTTTCGTCAACAACGGCCTATGCATCGGAAAAAACACCGGTGTGGCTGGCAACTCGCATTCAAACGTCAGTCAAAGCACAAATTGTCAATTCCTGCCTTCTAGTCGAAAAACTGTCGTTCTCTTTTCAACAAAGCCCATGATTTGGAGTTACTTTTGTCGAAAAATGAACACAGCAGAACTGAAGTGGTCTGCCTTCAAGAGACGTGGCCTAATAGTGACATTGATTCGCAACTTATTACTCCCCCATCCTTCTACTGCTTTCGAACAGATAGAAAATCTTTATCTTGTGGCAGAGGTGGAGGCGTTGCCATTTTTGTAAATCAAAATTGGTGTAGAGACTGTAAGTCCATTTTTTCTTACTCTGATGATTTGATAGATGTCATCGCTGTTTTATGTAAGCACCGTTTGTCAAGTAATTTTAAAGCCATCATATTTGTTAGTATTTACATTCCCCCCTCTTCCTGTGAAGGCGCACTAACCCGTTTTTTCGACTTTCTCTCACAAAAACTTGCTATATTATCCTGCGACTATCTTATTCTCTTATGCGGTGATTTTAATCGCGTGAATTTACGTCTCCTTACACTTTTAGGCTTCGATGATCTTGTCTCCTTTAATACTCGCGCAGATGCCCCTCTTGATCATATTCTGACTAACCACAGCAAGCTTTTTGCGTAAAAAATAGGACTCCATTGTCAGGTTCTGACCATTCCACTTTATTGTGTCTTCCAAAAATCTATTCCACTTCTAAACGTTCACTGCTAGCTAAGCCTGACAGAAAGGTTAAGGTTCGCAACACGTCCGCCCAAAACATTCTCCTGATTCAGACTTGCATTTCTCTTACTATCCCCACTTTCCGTGAGCAATCGAATGTTGAATCCTGTTCTTCCAACCTGACAGCGTTTTTAAATGAAATTTTCGATATTTGCTGTCCTCTTGATACTGTAATGGTACGACCGGATAGAATTTCTTTCCCCTATCTGAAATCGTTAAGACGTAAAAAAGAACTCCTTTACAAGCTAGGCTTACGTGATAGCCTTAAGGACGTTACCGTCTTAATAAAAACAGAGACAGACAGGCTAAATAGCCTGTTTGTTAGCCAACTTTTTTCTTCTTCCTCCCCCCCCCTTTCCCCCTTCCTCTGCTGAGATTTGGAAAAATCTTAAGCGTCTCACTGGCCATCGCAACACACTGGTGCATGGGGATGCAGATCTAGACTCCCTAAATAAAAATTTTATATTTAGTCACAATGACTCCCATCTTCCCTTAGATGACATTCCCCTATCACCGTGTACATTCCAATCCGTGTCTTTGGCAACAGTAAAGAAACACCTTAAAAAGGTCCGTGGATCAACAGCTGCCCGACCGGATGGTGTCTCGCCTTTTCTTCTTAAATCTTGCAGTTCTCAGATAGCCCCTATTTTAACGCACCTAATCAATATGTCTTTCATGGAGTCCAAGATTCGCGACGCCTGGCGTCCCATCCCTAAAAAGCCCGCTAACTTTGGTCCTAAATCTTTTCGTCCAATTGCCTGCTCCTCCGCAATACTAAAGTTTGCTGAAGGAGTTGCCTTAGATATCATAAAGCCTTTTTCTTCCAGTTTTTCCGACCCTTTACAATTTGCATACAAAGCCAAACGGAGTACTTTAGATGCTGTCGCTCTTGTGGTACACTCTGCTCTAAAAACATTAGACAAGGGTTGCCACGAGTATGCGTGCGCTTTTCTTGATTATTCCTCCGCCTTCAATACCGTCTCGCGCCCTCTTCACCTTACCGAAACCTCCGCATGCGGCTCTCCAGGCTGGGTCGTCTCTTGGCCTGGCGATTATTTTACCTTCCGCACTCAATTTGCCCAATCTGGCAAGCGGAAATCTTCGATCCTTCCCAATGACTGCGGTGTTCTTCAAGGTTCCATTCTATCCCCTCACCTTTTTTCCCTCCACACTGATGATCTCAGGTCCCCTAATGACTGCCTTCTGGTCAAGTATGCTGATGATGTGGTTGTTGGACACCCTCTCAAAAGTCAGACACACCTCCGGTCTCTAGAGGATGGCCTAACCATGTCCTAGCGTGGTCGGAGGAAAATGATCTCCTAATTAACAACCGAAAATCCGTTCAGTGTATTTTTCGACTGCGGCCCTCTCCTAATCCTGAATCCTCTGACATTCGTCCTAACGAAGTATCCTCTTTCAGGTACCTCGGCGTTACTTTGTCCTCAAATCTTTCATTTTCCCTCCATATTGAGTCCCTATTTATTAAAGTTCGTAAACTTCTTTACTACATACGTCGTTTACGTTCCTACCATACACCTCAACCCTTAGTCTGGCGATTCATCGATGCCTGCATTCTTCCTCTTATCCTATACTGCTCTCCTGTCATTTTTCCTGCTTTGCTAAAAAAGGATCTTTTAATTTTGAAACGAGTCCTCCGCATGCTCTCTTCTGCTGCGGGTGTTTCTTATCTTTTTTTAGTTGACACTATCTTACAACGACACTTCAATGCGGTCAAGCAATTTGCTGGTCGAATTCTAAATGACGTTGCCCATCCTTTACATTCTAATCTTATGTCTGCGAAGTCTTCCCGCCCGATGCGCCGCAGCTTCCGACTTATATCCTGTCGCACGTCGGCTTATCGAGCTTCTGTATTGCCATCCCTAGCGCGCTATCTTACGTGCGAAGAGATAGAAATACAGAAGCTAAGACTTGAACTATCCTCATAATAATCGTTTCTTCAAGTTAAACTTTGACTCTTGAATAATCTATTAACTTATTTACTGCCCATAGTGAATGGAGCCAATTTTTTGCTGAAAATTTTGAACTTATGATTTCAAAATAAAGCGATTTCATCTCTCTCTCTCTCTCTCTCTCTCTCTCGAAGAAGAAGAAGAAGAAGAAGAAGAAGAAGAAAAAGAAGAAGAAGAGAAAGGGGAGGAGGAGGAGGAGGAGGAGGAGGAGGAGGAGGGGGGGAAGAAGGGGAGGGAGGAGAGGGGGAGGAAGAAGAAAAAGACATAAATGTAATATGTTAGGAATAACGGGAAGAAGGAGACGAAAGCGAAGGAAGAGGAAATAGGAAACGAGGAAGAGTTGATGAGTGAGGAAGATAAACGTAGCGAGAAGGGGATTAAAAGAGAGTGCAGAGACAAGCAAGAGGGAAGGAAAATTCAAAAAATAGAAAGACTGGGAAGGAGGGGAAGAGGAAAGGAAGGGCGATATTGAGTGGAAATAGGATAATACTCGGCTCCAATCAGTCCCCACCTGCAAAGCGCTATGCAGATGAGAAAAGGGCAACCAAACACAGGAACTCACAACGAGCATCGAAGAAGTCCTCATCCTCCGAGTTTTCTATGCTGTGCAGGATACTTGTGCCTAACCAGGGAGGAAAGGAAATTGTGACGGAAGAATACGAAGCGCGAAGATACTCGAGGTAAACAAGAAGTCGCAGAAAAATAAATTACCTTTTCCGGCCTCTGAGTTAAAACTCATACAGGAACCAAAGAGAGGCGCTGCAGCAGAAGGATCGTTTGAAGATTCGGGCTGCGATAGTAGAATGAAAAGAGAGAGAAGCATGGTGAATCTACCTGAGGAAGTCAATTTGCCACAAAAAATGGATACAAACGAACAGGGCAACTCCTTTGGCAGACACATGCGGCTCGATGTGTGTGGGCGGGGGTGGGTATCAGCTGAGTTGATCCCGCGGGTCGGGGTAGCGCAGGGCATGGGTAGTGAGAGTCGCGAGCTATTTGGATCACGACCCGTAGACCGGCTGTTTATTAACAAGCACAATGACCTCAACCCCATATCCAGCGCTACTAACTTTGCCCGGACAGAGCAATTGGTTAGGCGGGGAGCGCACGGATGGAACACTTTGAAAGATACTTTGGAAAATTTATGTTTGAAAATGAGACGGTGAGTCCAGCCCTTGTGAGTCATGTTCTGATGTTTTTTTATTTTTCAGGGTCTCCCTGAAAGTATTTCAAACCGCATGGGTGTTCTGCGCACTGCATCCTACTGGACGTTGAAAACAGGGTACAGGCAACCTCCGGGTATTCGCGGAGGTTAGGGACCACAGCTACTCCCGACAGCTGAAATCCGCAAGCACTTGAGACCCCTTTAAAAACGCTTATAACTGCCTGCCTTAATGGTCAAAGACCCAACAGCTTAAACTGCATATGGATATCCTTGTAAGAGCAAGTTTAACGATCTGATTCAGACACCACTATCTGTTACAAATACATTCTTACATCGCAGAAGATAGACACCCCCAGGAACAGAAGTAATAGGGGTGTGAACATAGAATCGGGGAAATTCGAAGCCAAAAGTACATACAAAATGTGTGCTGCTACAAAACACGGAGTACTGCACTCTCTAAAAGCAGAGTCAGCATTCTTAAATACGATATGGTGCAACCGTCAGCTTCAGTTAGCGAATTACAAGAAATTTCATTCTCTCTCTCCCCCTCTCGCTCTCTCTCTCGAGACAAATAACCTATGCAGCAATGGGTTCTAAAGACCGAGTAAATGTTCTACAAACATTGCAGCCAGATCAAAGATACACACTACTTAAATAGATATTTCTTTTCGAGTGGAGGGGCAAACTCGTCAATGGAGACTCCGGATGCCACTATCTATGAAGTACCTTTTTCAGTTTACTTCAGTCAATAACTGATGCGTTTGGACGCCCACTATAAGTAGTTCTACTCGGAAGCACATTTGAGGGTATATGCCAACGTCTACTGAGTGTCTGTCCACGCCGTCTGAGCGGACGGATCTACTAACTGCTTAGACGCTCGGGGCCAGTGCAACGGCACAGTGGGCATGAAAGGATTGAAGAAGAAGACACGATCGCCGGGACAAGAGCTTTATTAGCCAGACGACGTCTGGAGCCGTTTATCGGACCTGGTGCAGTTGCGGACAAAGCAACTACGTCGGAGAAACCGGAAGACAACTCCAAACGCGAATGGCCGAACACGCTGCTGCGGTGCGGAGAAATGACGCCAGCTCTCAAGTTGCGGCTCATTCGACGGGTTCCGGCCACACATTCAAATTTGACGAGGTCGAAATTCTCGCAAGAGGTGACAACCGCGTGAGCCGGGAGCTGCTTGAGTCATGGTTTACTGGCCCCCAGTCTATCAACAAGTGCAATGATCTTCCCATTCAATACACCGTGCTGAGACGTCGTCTGGGCGGAGTAATTGGCCACGCGGGGAGCGCACCGGTGAGCACTTTTCCCAACACCAGGGTCGGTGCGTCAGATGGTCGAGCAATCATCACACCAACATCCAACGCACGTGATGAAATTGCAGCAATTAATGACGCGAATGTCGGCCATCACGCCACGTGCAACGATCCCTGGTGAAGGGGATGGAGCCGTGAATATTCATAGGTATGCGGTAGCATGGCGACGGCATCCTATAAATACTGCAGCCGCATGTACATGAACCACCCTTATCTGCTTATGTCTCTGATGATGGATTCGAGCAGGAATCCGAAGCGCCAGGCTAATAAAGCTCTTGTTCCGGCGATCGTGTCTTCTTCTTCTTCTTCTTCTTCTTCTTCTTCTTCTTCAAGACTGCTTCCTGGGACTCGTCTCTTCGCTTCTATTGGCAATGACAGGATTGTTATGCGTACGTTCTAGAATCTGGCGACTAGCAGTCCCTAGATGACAGTATCACAGAAATAGGAACCCCAGGAAGCCTTCTTGTTAGTTACCATGCGAAAGCCACTCGTGGGTGGCAGAGAGCAGAAAGACTTGCGAAACATTAAGTCGTATAGCAGGCAGGGACAATGCCGTATGAGGTGTAACTATACACCGGTTTAGCAGATAGGTTGACCATAAAAAGGGGTGACAAGTCATGCCGCGCATAACCGTCTGAGGGGTGGGCCGAAACGTCTACTTTTGAGTCCCGATAGCACGGGGAAAACATTCCAAACGCCCCCACCCCCCCCTCTCCGGTTTCCTTACGCAACAACTACTCTGGCTCTCGCGCTCCGGTTGGGAGCTACGAAAATTCCTTTGACCCTATGGCTGCCGTTCACACAAGTGGACATGAATGGGACCGCGAAACGAGAGTGGGGGGAGAGAAAACTGAGATATTTTGTTTAAAAAAACAACAGCACAGAATGATTTGCGTACGTGGATAGGCGCGTCATCTGATGGTGCTGAGTTGATGACCTCTGAGTCGTCAGCGACAGGGCTGTTATGCCCGGCGGCGTTCATCTTCTCAGCCAACGCTTTAGCTGTCTCCGCCTCCAGTCGTCGGATCTCCGCCATTGTCAGGCCGTACCACTCATCCTGCCAGGTCCAGGCCTGCCTGTGAGCACTGACCATGGTCCGGCGGATTGCTATGACAAACAGAAAAAGGACCCAGTCGGACGGCGAATACTACTCGATACACTCCGAAGACAAAACAGTTTAGAAGAAGGAGAGGAAGAAGAAGAAGAAGAAGAAGAAGAAGAAGAAGAAGAAGGAAGAAGAAGAAGAAGAAGAAGAAGAAGAAGAAGAAGAAGAAGAAGAAAGAGGAAAGAAGAGGAAAGA
>CACRXP010000462.1:457166-485903 GCA_902702965.1 Spirometra erinaceieuropaei | reverse complement strand
CCGCTCATGTTTCCACCTAACAACTTCTGTATATCAGTTCGACCGCCGTATGCGACGTCGTCTGTCCTGTGACCCACCGGATGAGTAGGCGCACGACGAACACAAAGCTGTACGCAATCTGCCGCACTTAATCCTCCCTCAGTCATCTGGACTCGGTGGCAACGTGAAGTCAGGACTACCGGATCAGACCAAATGACCCTTCTGCGCGCGCCACATGCGACGTGGTTCCCACACAATGTGCCAGGTTTCCACAGAGAGAAGGGGGGAGGGGGCGACTAGCATCTCATCAGACTGGGAATTTTTATGACGCGCGCGCAAAGGTTTGGCTCAAAAAAACATTCTATTGACTGAATGTTTTGATTCTCAAGCTCTCTCCCTCTACCCCCAACTGCGCAGATTGGGTCGTAATTACCACCCGGTATGACCCGTAGATGTGCTATCTCATGAAATGTTAACCGAAATTGTTAAGTAGGGTTGTCATGCTGGCTATTGTATGTCTGAGTTTTTTTAAAAAGGTTTCTTATTATTAGATTTTCCAAGACCGTGAAACATTCGATCATACAACATCGCGTCAGAACATTTATTACTGCTGCTGCTGCTTATTAATTGAACAACTTGGTTTACGTCCACTGCAAAATTCTGTAAGTCCCATGTATCTTAATAATAGCATATGAAAATGCGAAGAGCGCGCAGCTTGTCGATCGGAAACCCTGAAAGCAAGTTCAACGGCAGGATGGGTCCAAAATTATTCGTAAATTGTGGAAGTTTTTTAAGACGAAATACTATTCTTTCTTCAAATAAAGAGTTTGGAGATGACTTAATTTGCTATCAAATGAATAAAAGCAAGAATACTTTTGTGCATTTTTTCCAATAAAATAGACTCGAATTTATAACGGCATAGAAAATCAATGGAAAAAAACCATGTCACTTAAATGGCCATTTTTTGCAAAATGTAGTTTATGCAGACAGCCGATAAGAGGCTCGTTCGAAGGCCGGCATCCTGACGTGACCGGAATACGTTGGCATTATGCGACCCAATAATTAACACGACAATAATTAACACGACTTAAGTGATTTTTGTGAAATGAAAACACGGTCGGATCTTGTTTCGTAGCTGTACCTACCGTAGACAAGCCCCAGCCTAACCCCTAACAGGTACGGCTACCAAGTAAGATCTTGACCAAAACAAATTTCAGAATTTCGGCATGTCTACCGTAAGTACATCTGATTACGAATTCTGCCACCACAAATTGCCGCAGACTTATGCATCTCCCCGAAACTCCTATGCGACCTAACGTGAAAAGGACGGTCTTCTTGAACAGGTGAGGATGGGGAATCAAAAATGTGAGGGGGGGGGGGAGACTGGCATGCCTACTTTTAAACGGCATAGACGATGCGACTTACTAAACTAGAGAAAACTAGTCGAGCACCGGAGCCAGTTGCTTATATCCCTGAGCTTTCAAACACGTGGAGGAGTCGATCGTCAGGGATAACATCAGCATGAGGACAAGTGGCAGTTACAGAAGTATTAACCAGTGAAAGATCAATGACACAGGCCTGCAGATGACTGCGCAGGGCTCTGTATGCCGGCGCCAGATCGATACGTCCATCGACTGAGTTCTCATCTGAGGTCCAGGCTTCAGCCAACTATCGGCTTCTATTGCTTCCGGCATTGGCAATTATCTTGAGGGTCACAATTTTGAACTCATGACCCGTTTATAAGATGCCGACGGCCACTTGTGATAGTTGATCGCCCTGTCGCACAGCGAAGCAACACTGGCTGTTGATTGGCCAGTACCCACCGATAACTGTCGCCGGCCTTGTTGACGCTGTTATCTCTGACGGTGGACTCGGACACAAGTTCGAAAGCTCGGAAAAACAAACAAATAATTTCGTTGCTCGATCGTACGCCTTCGTCATCAGCCGTGCATACACCTGGAAGTGGAACATTCGCCTGCACTTACCAATGTCATGGATAAAACTCTCGATTTTGGACTGCATGCCCCAGTAGGCGAAGTTCACGCGACAAAGTTTGTAGGAACACATGATTCGTTTGGGCAGGGGCTCCTTGGTGACACTGCCGGTCCGATCCGGTTTCGTGCCCATGCTGGGATACTTCTCGCCGGTCAGAACGGCCTGTTTGAATTCCTCACGCCAGGAGCGCGATAAAGGGCCCCGTCCGGTCACCTCGGATACAAAGGTAGCTGGATTCTCGGAGGGCTTAGTCACAGCCAGTGGGTCCGTCACAATGTCGATGAAATCTGCGCGCGGAGGACGTAAAAAAGAAAGACAACACTAGACAATACCGTATTTAGAGGGCTCAGCAGCTCAATTCACCGAGAAAGGAAAAAGTTTGACCAGTGAACGCGGGTTCGGAGCTCAGACAGGACTACCGTCCTAGCTTCCACTGTCTTCGTCGGGAAGCCTTTCAGCATGTATTCCTAGTGGCCGTGCAATGCTTGCAAGAACAAACAACATGCCGTAGCCTAGTCGGTGAACACAGTTCAACAGTGGCATGTGATTCATAATCGGAGGCGCAGCCAGTGCGAGTTTGAGATGATGAGGCGAAGCAAGTTTTAAATGGTCAGACCTGACTCCCTGTCAATGCACCTTATCGATGATTGTTCAATCGTTATGACTCCCACCTCCCTCAACGACCCTAGACTGCTCTATGCTAACAGTGGATATCAAATACAGGGCCTAAGCAATGTCAATTACAGGTCCGTATGACTTTCAAGGCTGCAGATGCGCTTCATAGTTGACGGGCACTGGGGCAAGGAGGAAGAAAAAAGGAGAGACTCGGAAGACCAACCGACTATGCGCTCGTTCTTCTCCTCCGGAGTGAGCTCGAAGACGTCGTCCCGATCACCACCATCGTCCAGGTACTTGGTCTCCAACTCGAGAGTGAACTTCTCCATGAATGGTACACGATAGCGAGTCTTCGTGTAGGGGTAGGCGTTCCAGGCCTCCTCCTCAACTTTCAGAGCAGTCTTGGGGATGATACTGCGAAGCCAACCTACAGTGAGGAAAATGAAGTAAACAGAGCAATCTCAGGTGGGACAGGATCAAGACGTTCGATCAGCTAGACAACGCCCAGCTATTCGGAGTTGTCATCTGAGGTCCATGCTTCAGCCAACTGTTCGCTTCTATTGCTTCCAGCGTTGGCAATTATCTTGGCAATCGCACCTGCCTAAATGGTTTCTAAAGCAGGAGAATAAGATTCCACGGTCTTCTATTACAAAACATCTCCTTGATAGTGGCCATTCGATTGACCCCAAAACGTCTTTTCGAGTATTAGTTCGAGCACGAACTACCCGGTTATAGCGCTACCTGGAGGCAGCCTATATACGGCGGGAGAAACCCGACCTATGTAAACAGTTAGACCACGTGGTCAACCTCAGCTTGCCCTGGTAGACCTGAGCCTCCTTTTGATTTTCGAAATCCCTTGGAAGGTTTACTTCCCCATTTTCAGACCTGTGTTGCATTTCGAAGTTATCATTTTATTGATTAGTCTACGCGCAGTATACGTTGACCTTGCTGTTTTACATTGATTTTCTCCGTCGAAATTCAAACCTCTGTACCTCTCTCAGTTGTTATTTTGTTATGCAACGACAGGCTGCAGTTGAGAAGCCGTCGCGAAATTTTCTGGTACCATTAAATTCTGCTGTCCTTGCTTGCCTTAAATTCATTCCGGGGAAATATTGCTTCAAGCCCAGCTATCCCTCAGTGATTTGATGACTAAGAGAGAAGATCCAGCATCCAACGGAGGTCGATAGGTGTTTTGGACACCTGCGCCGTCCAAAGAAACGACAGAGGGATCACAAGTCATGGACTAACACGACGCGCACAGATGGTTTCCGGTCAAGCAACATGCGTGTGGGAGCCCACCACGGAAACATCTCCCCCCCCCCTCCACAGCTCGGTACAGGGCTCGGAAGGCAACCTCGGGGTGGGCGGCGTCACCGGGTTTGGCTGCGGTCGTTCTGGCTCTTTCTGGCCACCTGGCCTACGTTTGTAAGAGGCGAGTGCGACAGATGCTGCGAAAGTTCGCTGTCGCTGCAGACTCATTCCGGTGCAAGTTACCATACCTGCGCTGTAGGGGACATGGTGGGCCCCGTCGTTAGCGGCGATCGAAATACAAGGTTACTTAAATCAGGAAACGTTAAGTGGAATTACAAAACAGTTTTTAACAGATAAGATAACTTAAGTGAGGCCGTAATTTTAATTATCTAACAGCATAATTCCCGGACATTTAATTCACGCCAGAATGATGGCTTTTGAATGCGAGCTCTACCGATCGTCTGCAAAGATAGAACTCGTTAAAAGTGGCTACTTATTAAGTATGAACTTTTCTCATTGACTTTTGATGTCCTTAAAGACTCAAACATACTTTAGAGGCGGCCCGCACAAGAGCACACATATGCTGCATGACTGACATACTGCAAAAAGTTCAGCCACGTGTGTCGCCGATATTCTGCCGCTGCATGACACAGCTACGACAAGTTCGGCTCATCAGTCGGTCTCTCAGGGTGTGCTGTGTGCCTTCTGATAGATGCTCCAGTTTCGTAATTCCAGTTTTTTTATCTTTTGTAGCATATTATGCCTTTTCAGAAGCGTCCACTTGAAAAAAACAGATAATGTGAATGCCCAGGGCTCATGAAACACGCAAAATGCTGTAGGTTTGTTCGTCTAATAATTAAGGTTACTAGGAGAGACTGCAAAAACCTAGCCCTGTCGAGGAACAGGCATGACTGGCGCAGTAATCTCTCCACCTTCTTCGATTTGCAAAGGCATAAAATTTGCGGAATCAGTTCTCGACAGAGACCAAACAAACCAAGACTGGGTGATTCACCTCCAGGAGTGCTGAAAAGCAGTGGTTTGGGAGAGGCAGAGAGTCCCAAGCTCGTGAAAGACCGCGTAATGGCACTGTTACATGGTGTAGTGAACCAGAGAGCTTTTCTAAGGAAAATGCTTACCAGGAAGATGACTGCCAACATGGTAGATTTTGAAGGTGTACTGTCCACTGCCACCGGGTCCATCAGTATATGGCTCATTTTTGATTATCTCGACGCCGCTTTCTTTGCCGGTTGTCTCTTCCCGAGACTTCTTCTATAAATTCATAAATTAATGTTGGGTAAATATCGGTTAAAGAGAAAACTACCTTATACGACCTAAGATACTAGCAAAAATAACAACAGTAAATCACAGCCCGATGAAATCTGGCCTCAGAACATCTCCCATAGAAAACTTCCTTCATATAGTCCAACTTCGTAAGCTTAAAACAGAGCACGAATAATAAGAAGCGAAAGTGCGTTTCCGATATCTAAAAAGATCTCGTTACTAACGGTACTGGGGATGTATAAATTCAGCCTACATCCGAGACGAAAAATGTTCCAGTTATGTAAATGTTTCCAATAAAATCTATGCGTAATGGTCGCAGGAGATGCAGGTGATTTTAATGCCTGTACCAAAGGACTTAAACAGCAGTCGGGCGGTCGCGGCTAATCACGCAACTATCGGCTACCGCGTAGGACCCAGTGATACGCGCGTATGTAGTGAAAAAACGCGCGGCGACAAACAATATACGGGTGCATCTGTGGGCAGGGACCTTGATTTTGACTGCCTTGCCCTTTTTGTTGTGGGTTCGAATCCCAGGATGACCGCCGATTTTCTTCTAGTTGGGTCAAATGAACTATTCAACTATGCCCAGAACATCTCTTAATAAAGAAAAAGGAAGAAAAGTGAAAAATCGGAGATACCTACAAGTAGACAGAAGTTCCTATTAAAGAAGGTTTACTTTAAGCAACTTAATTGTTGGCAGCACGGGATTAAGGGAAGACACTGCATTCCTATATGCAACCGTTCTACGTTGTTCCTCCTGATGTGCTCCCAACATGTCAGATTAAACCTATTAACTTCGTGAGAGAGAGAGAGATCGCATCACGAGGCTGATGCCAACGGTGCTAATTATGATTCTCAAAGGGATTATGAAAGTAATTCAAAACTTGACCTGTATCATGTATAGCTGAGCTATTCGGTATTCTTCCACTGTCATAGGCATGCATATTCGGTACTCCTTGATCAGCATTTTCCTAAAAAGATGAAAAACATGCTGGAGTTTTCTATAAACAGGTAACATTCAGACTGAAAGTCGTCTAAATTCGAACAAAATTGAAAAGGTAAACAAGGGCAGTGTGGAATATTGCTGCACTATTGCCCACCAGGAAGTAATGTGACGTAGCGGGTGAAAAGGACATCGTTATGGGTCATGTATTGCTATCGTCCGTAATATCTCACAACTTTTGCGAAGGCAACTCGCAAAATCGTTAACCGTTGATATTGGTTACCATCTCAAAAACGTCGGTCCCCAAACCGCCTTTGTAAGTGCCGTCGCAAAAAAGGATAAAAGAGACGAATGGAAGGATAGATGAAAAAGGGTCAAAAGATAAGAATGATATTGGCAAAAATCCTAAGAGTTGAAGATTAGGAACAATGTCGTGTAAAAGACAACTGAGAGGCCCTTCGGAAAGACCTCAAATAGAATTCTTTACTTAAGTAAAGACTTTAGTAAGTGAGGGAATTCTGAGCTGTCTATAGACCTATTAGAAAAATAAATAGGTGCAGAAAAAAAAACAGGCAGAGAATGGGGCGGTCCTCCGTTAGCAAAATATGTTTCTATCATACACAGACACACAGATTTACACAGGTATCAGTAATAAGTTGGTTGGCAGGTTAGGTGTTCTCCCCAAACCACCAAACCTTCAAGTACGAATTGCAGTGCTCAAAGGAAGAAGATTGTGCTCGGTACCGAGAATCACTTTAGCGCAGCGAATGACTCAATCATATAGAAAAGCGTATTTTGTGAATAAATCCAGCAGACGTCGGTCCAAACTCAGATCTCAGAGGCAGACGGAAGGGTGTATACAAAGGGGCACACTGAAAAGTTACTACATGTTCGGGGCTGCTGCAGGTGCTTTGCAGTAGAGAAAAATAACAAAAGAGATGGTACTGCTCGACTGACAATTATGAAATGTCCGATGGGGCCAAAATGCAACACACGGTCCGCTTCTCAAAAGCCAGTTTTGAAACACTACCAAAACCGAATCTTTCCTAGTCATCAGGAAGTTTACAGGTCGTGACTTTATTTTGGAAGATGAAACGGATGTAAATGTTAGTAAAGTCAGCAAGCATAAGTGGCGAGTACTTCGTCATTGAAACCTTGGCACAACAAATTAAATACTGACTTTCGAATTACAAATGTAAAGTTTGAGCATCTAAAGGAAACGTAAGACAAAATATCAACACAACGAAACTGTCAAACTCATAGCGGTTGCCCGGAATGTCTTTGCAATTAGTCCTTTGAGCTGTGTCCGCTCTATCGGGAGCTGACCAGCAAGATGACACTAGCAATTTCCGTTCCGGTAGAAGCTTTCGACACTGTTTACGTTGTGTCTATTGAGATTTTGCACGCCCACTTTTCCTACCCAAAACACCGATTATGAATGCATTCATAACAACAGTATCCTCCTCGGAATTCCTATGAGATGCACTGCACCGTCGCATACAACTCTCATCCAACAAGTCCTGTTGATGCTGCAAGTGGCTTCGGCCTCGTGACAAGATTTGGCTACCGTTTTAGCAAGGGTTTTGTTACGCATTGCGTTGGCCCGAATAGCAGTTAGTCCACAGCGCCACTACTTCAAGACGCTGTTTACACTGGCATCATCCCAGTGGTGGCCACTTAAAAATGTGGACAGGTGTCATCGTGCCAGGCCATGAGGGGATAGCTGCCCGACTGCCTTCAGTGTTCGCGGATGAAACGGCGAGTGAACAATGATCGCTGAAGGTCTAGCCGGTAACACAGGAAAAGTCTGTAGTGGCTTATGGCTCTGTGGACGACAAAGCTGGCCGAAACAGCACTGGCGTTAGCAGTCACAAGGTACAAGAAGTACAAAGTGTAATGTTGTGAGAGAAAATATCGATGAGATAAAGTGCAAACACAGAGAGAACAAAGGCACACGGAAATTTTTCGCTCAATAAACTGCACTGGGGGGTTTGGGGATAAAACAGTTGAGTTACTGGTTGCTCAGTGGTCTCAGTTTAAAAATATGGAGCAGAGATTAATAAACAATTGCAGAATTTTTCGCGTGTCCTGAATAAATATATCGATATCTTGTACAGTTCACCATTCAGGAAAGAACAATGCAAACGAAGTCAAATATGCCTCGCTAACTCCGCTCAAGGGCAAATTGTTTAAGATCGCACGCTACTTAGTGTTTATGTCCACTGTTTCGAAAGGGGATAAGTCCGGTCCTGTGGCTATATTCCGAGTGACAGAGCGCAGGAGGGCATAGCACATTTCAGCCGTTACCCGTGGTTTTATAAAATTTAGTGTTTTGGAATTTAATCATTCAGTGGATGCAAAAGACGGAGAGGCGAAACGTGTGACCGCGGGAAGTGTTCTAAATCAACAATGGAAAGCTATGAACCATGGTGAGGGTTGAAGATCAGAATATATCAAAATATATTTTAAAACCGTGACCAATGTCCACTATAATGAATCGGGTCTGAGCAAGCTCGACTTGGATACGTGCGTCCACTGGAGGCGGTTATATGATACCGGAACGCTGCTCCAGTTTGTGCCTTTTCCATTTTTTCTTTAGTTTAAGTCGCATATGCGCGCAAAAATCCAACTGGCCGCGACATGTTATTGTATAAAATACCCACTCACCTATTTCTCCTCATGTAAGTTGATAATAATTATTCCTTTCTCCAACTTCCAGTCGTTCTCATTAACTTGAACTAAGCATCGACCGACATAATGAAAACTAGTTATTTTTGGTTTATTCGATTTTTGCTTGCCTAGCAAAGCCTTTTGAATGAGAGCAATTCAAATCTGCAGTGTTTTGGATGTTTCCTCCGAACAGATATAACGCGAATCCCAATTTAAACACCCATGGACATTTTTGTTGACAAATGTCATTCCCAATAGAGCGCATGGCAATAATTGCCAGACGTAGGAACTAACAACCAATTTTGGAGATCGAAAGAACCAACTTATATGCCAAATATGTATACTAATGTTCGTTGTTTATTCAAGAAAACGGTGAAAGTGAGCAGACCCTGACCCCTTTGTAACTCGATTTTACATCCCTAATTGAAACATCGTTAAAAAAGCAGATAAAAGACGCAGAAGTCACGCCGGACAGATTTCAGCTTATTCCCAATGGACTGAGATTGACGAATGGGTGGGAGAGGATCAGGGTTTTTATTCCAGATGGCAATAACTACGCCAAGGATCGGTTTTCATCATAGAGCAACACCGTTTGCAAAATCCTTAGTTGCAACTTGAACGCACCGAATCAACTGGACCTCCAAATATTTCCGGTGTTCAGGCCCATGGACGGCGGAAGAACACGGACGAAGTTAAGCGGATCAGCTGTGGCAAACATGGGGATTTTAACTTTCGAGACATCGTTTGGGTTTCGATGCATTGCACGCAATAAGAAAATACATTCGAAAAGAAGCTAGTTCAGTTGGTCGCTGACAAATTTCCTGCTCAACACGTTGCCGTTTATACCTAATTCCGTAGTGAGCGGTAGTTGGCTATTCGGATCTATTTACTACTAGGGATGACAACTGTATCATTGCATTGACTTCTAAAACGTCCGCGGTATGAAGTGATCAGTGGGTTCTTATTCTGGAGCATAGTAATTTTTTCGTATCAGATATTCTAGCATTAAAGAAGGAAACAAGGATATTTTTCGAAAATGAAAGAACTGCTGATAAAGACAGGCCGGAACTCTGAACCTGTATTCGGCGCATGCGTTGGCTGTATTTCCCTCAACACCTTGTTTCAGTATTTGGTAAAAAACTGTTGTCCGCCTAAATGGAGATCGTGTGTTTCCAAACCTGTGTGGGTGACATCAAATTAAAACGGAATATAAAGAACAAAGGGAGATCGTGGAGAAGATATGTCAAATGCCAATAGTCAGAATATTTCTCTGCATTTGCGAAAAAGTGATACGGGTGTGAGAATCTCCAGAGGAGAGAACGAGCAGAATTTGAGTCACAAATAGTAAAGGATTATCGAGAAATCTGAAAAATGTCTTTGCATAAAGAGGAAAACGCAGTCGCGGCTTTTTTCTTCGTCTGAAGAAGAATACGCGCAATTTGGTCGCGGAGAAGGCACTCGTGAGAACTGTCCTAAGATGTCGTCTCATTAACTCGTTTGCTGCGTCTCCTATAATAGACGGTATTATAAATAAGTGTTTCTTCTCTACAGTTGCAACGGCAGGTTTTTTGGCACGCTTCCTGACATTCCCGAGGGTAAAACGTCCCGGATAGCCGTTTTTGCGGAGCGTGTTTCACAGCTGCCGGAGTAAGGCTTCAAGAGTTTCAGGAAAGCAGATGCGTCGTACTCTAGCTGCCAGTTCCAGGACTAGATTTCGTTTTGGATTTAGGGAAACAACTGTTTAAATTAATGTATTGTCTCGCCTGGGGTTTCCTTCGGAATACTTTGCGCTGGATAGACCCATCCTCTTGTCTCTTTAGAGATATATCGAGAAACCCAATTTCGTTATTCGCCTCAGTCTCTGCCGCTAACTTCACAGAGGGGTGCACCCTGTTAAACTTCCGAACTAGGCCACTGATGTTGGTGATGTGACTTGGCAGGTAAAAGATATTGTCCACATATCGACCGTAGAAGTCAAGGCCATTAATGCTATCCTTAAGACTCGTTTTATCGGTTTTTTAAATGACGATATTTTCGAGAAACGGTTCAAGCGGTGAACTCATTGCCATACCGTCTTTTTCCCTGTATACCTGGCCGTTGCAGAGGAACTGGACATTCTGTGCGCATCGCTTATGTAGTGCGTTTAGGGTCCCCACTGTCATGTACATCGGGTAGTTTGTCAACCTAATGAATTAGCCCAGGTTGTTTATTGTCCCTACTACGGGTGAACAGTGATGATGCAGCAAACGAAAACAACGTCCATTCACAGCGTTAATGGTCTTGATAGTCTCGACAAACCCAAAGGTGTCTTTTAAACTTCGCAGGTACAAATAACTTTGAAGCGGTTTTAACTTCTCCAACTGCCATTTTGCTGTTGCATTATAGGGTAAATTCCTCTAGGATTGGACATAGTGGCAGCCCCTCTTTGTGAATTTTAGGAAGACCGTACATTCTGCGTATCGGCGCACCTACAGGTTTCAGTCCTTCAGACTGCTTGTCAGGCAGAAGCCTCTCTTTGTGAAAATCACTGAACAATTTCGTCGACTGACTCTTGGTGGTCTCTCCCCGTTCCCTGCCATTCTCGGAATTTGAGAACATTTTACGGACCGATAAGATTTCTTCTAGTTTTTCCACTTAATTCTGCTTATCCATCTGCACTTCCTGAATGTTTGTGCGGTCTGCGTCGAACTATATTTTCATTTTCACGAAGATCCGTGGAGCTTTTGTGGTTAACCCTTGTCGGGGACCTTTGCTCCTTGGAGCCTTCCTTAAATACTGCTCACAGCAGTTTACCGGAGTCGATTTAACATAATCAACTTCGCTAGTTTGGGAGAATTTTCGATTGATAGTATGCAGAGACTTTCAAACGGGATTTCGAGCTCAGTTTGATCCTGCCTTCGCTGTGCAGTGCAAGAACTTAGAGGTAAAGGTAAAAATCGATCGATTTTCAGTTTAAATTTCTAAAGTCTAACCGATACGAATCACCAAGTCCACGCCAAAAAAACCTTAAAGTTATCTACCGGGAGCCAGCACACTACTCGAGTGCTAGCCACAGCCGAAGCAGTGTCCATTCGACTAGCGAACCCAGCGCTCCGTTGTTAGAAGACGCTGACACAATCAGTCGGCCCTTGCCGACTGCAGGCGGTGATCGCACGCCGTCCCGACGTCATAAGAACAGTCACACGCACTCCGCCTGTTTAAAAGACAGACAGGCTCGCAATCTAACCCGAACCCCTTTCTTATTACTCCCCTCCCATCCCAAATCCACCGTCCTCAACACGCTGACTCCTTCATGCGGGCGGCGTGGTAACATGCAGTCTAACTAACCCTGCCCTCTGGAACACATTTATATTCTGTCCACGAATAAAAAGATCATTACCCACGGGAATATATTGGTCTGATGATGAGTTGCCGAAAACTCATGTTTGCCAACTGACTTTTTAATCGTAATATGGGAATTTTTGCAGTACCTAGATATTAGAAGGCTCAATGTCAGATCAGTTCTACACTTGCATCTGTAATTCCACTTGAGAAGGACTCTTGCCGTTGGAAGATGTGCCGGACCTATAACTAGGCATTCGAATGCTGCTTCCCCTGTCTCCCTGGCTCACAGGGGTCGGATCAATTACTTGGCGATCTAAACGTCACATCTACCTAACTGCAAGTGTGTTGGATTTCCCTCATCAGTTCCACTGGCAAGAAAAAATGAATCTAGTTTATTAATCTGCTGGACTGGTGTTTTAAGACAACACTGTCTGGTCGCCAGATCACACAGTTCGCCCTGCAGACCAATTTGTGCAAATGTCACAGATGCGCCAAATTCGTATAGTATGAACTCGAATAACAAAACCCGCCAGTTTCACGAAATAGAAATTTTGTTCGATTTTTTTGCGCAGGAGCATCTCCCCCCACCACCCCGAACGATACTCACGCACTTCAACGCATGTCATTAACTGTCGGTAAGAAGCCTGATATTCGTCCAGTTTCTGCTAGATGACGCCCACAAAACAATCGTAAAGTCAATAAATTATATTACTATGTGTACCGACAAAGTTCTGTCTGTCCTAGGGAGATACTACGTTTTATCCACTTTTCACGTAAAGTGCGAATATTCTTACTGTTAATACTTCAACCGGACGTTTGAAGCACAAGTAGTTCGACTACTCACTCCCATTTCATTTTAACTGCGTTGAACTGAATTAAAAAAAACCGATGCTCATCCCCCATATGTACTGACAGTTAGGTAGGATTCAATGAGCCCTTAACGGGAATGTTTGCGGAAGAAAACCGTTTGTTAAAGACACGTCATGAAACCTATGCAAACTGTGGACTAGCTCATATTTCAACGATTTCCACGGCCAAATGGAAAAAAGAAATGAACCAAGAAGCATTGGACTGGGTAGGACTTTTAATCAAGGTCGTGTCGTTGTTAACGTACGTGTTTAACGCCATAAAACTACTCATCCTGAATCCCAGTCAAAAGTGAGGGTTGATATTTTACTCTGAATTCATTTACGTTCAGTCGCATTAAAACCTCATTTAAACTGTTGTTTTCAAGACGAGAACACCAGTCTATCGGGAATTGGAGTCTTTTATTTACAGACGCAAAGCAAAATTGCGACGCGGAAATGCCTGACTTTCGAGCTAACGAAAATGTAACCAGTGTTCTGTTGAAAACTGTCACTGCGAAACCAATTTTCGTGTTGACAGCGACCCTAACGAACCTCTATTGTTTTCGAAAAAGGACAGGCTGAGAACACGTCAACGACGCGTCAGTCCGTCTTCTAAGAATGGGCAGTCTTAACGTCCATTAACAAATAACTTATGGTAGGAAGGTACACCTAGTGCGATTTCTGCCATACATCACAATGTTACTGGACTAGCGTAAATGAAAATTGGGACGCCATTTTTAACAATCATCTGCATCAGTCCCGACAAACAACAAGTGCATGTTTTATTTGTTCTCTGAGTGTATGTGTCTGGTGAATTGGCAGGCGTCTTGCCCGCGACTTCACTTTAGCCAAACGAGCTACACTTGTGCAGACTTCTTCTCAGCCCTGCAACTGCAGAGGACAGATGTGTTCTGGGCAGATGTGTGCCTTGTAAGAGGGGGGTCGCTGGTCCTCCGTGGTACTGTAGGACCTGTGTGGACCACATTTTACCCCGGTTATTGTTAGCTTGCTCACAGGATCATTCATTAGATTCACCACTTTCTTCATTTGCCGGAAATTCACCATGCCGGCTGTTAACTGCGATTGAATTTGAACTGTGGCGAGGCTGCCAAATATGTTTCGGATCAAGTTCGTCCCCATACTTTCCGGATTTCCAGTGAAGTTCCTCCTTGGTGAGATCGGAGATTAGCTGGATCCCTAGAGCGCAGAAAAAAGAGGCAAATAAACTCTGCAAACGAAGACACAGCAAGCTGATAAAGAGGTTGCCTTTTAGGGAGGGTAACTACAGTAAAGCAAACAAGATTGCCAAAAAGGGAAATCAGGGTAGCTCACGGGACGTGTACATCGGGCTGCGTTGAATCCGTACAAGCCCACAATCACTGTCATGGATGCTCGCGATAGTCCGCCTTAAACAAAGGGCTTTCGCGCCGCGTTTGCCCTTGCGTTCAATCCCACTACCAGCTGATCGACCCGTTCGGGCAGCCGACTTTTTCATGGGCCGAAAAAGAGAGGGTAAGGCCGACCTTGGGCAATCCATTTTAATGACAGGCCAGCGCCTTCCTCACTTTAATACATCAAGTGCGCTTAGATTCAGCACAACGCGCTAAGAATCGGCTTGGTAGGTTGCCAACCCACAGGATAACTTGGACCCTTCACGGAATCGATAGTATCGCTGCAATGGCTCATTTTTCATGTGGTATTCTAAACATTCTCATGTATGTGGGATCCGAATAGTCCTTGCGGATGCCTGGCACATGTAATGGGGACAGGTTTGAGTAAGGTGCTTGCGGACAAGCTTTTTGGACTTGCCCGCGACGGCTACACTACGACATACTAAAACCAACTCATCGACTATGTTCAGCGTTTCTTGTTGATCCCTTTTTGCTTATAAATGTTGATCGTTCGAATAGTCCACTGGGTACTCAATTAAACAATGATACTCTGCATTGCTACTGTCTCCAGAACGCTGTCTGGTAACGACTAAATACTTAACTCCTATTGTTTTTACTACTGTAGCACGCCTACTTATTTTATTTGGGTAGGAATATTATGTTATGGTTGCGACTACGATTAAGCACAAGACCGGGGTTAAGGTCAAGTTCGATGTTGGGGTCGGGAGTAGGGAAGGGTTTGCCTGCCGCACAGCGTTTTAACAAATCCGAACACGGATTCCCTATTTTCCGCAGTTTACATGCTCTTAGTTCGCATCTTTCAAATTGCGCGGTCTGTCCCCATCCCGCTGAAGCAATAAAATGGACATAACAGAAGGGCGAATTCCCTCAATGCTTTCCGCAGATTTCTCTAATTATCGCCTTAATCTGCCACATTTATTAAAGCCCTTGTGACATCTTTCCTGTGTACACGAGTCCCTGTACACCTTTTCTTCAGTGGGGCTACATACTGCATCCTTGATAAGTTTGTCTGACACAAAGATGTTACAAACCCTGGCATATAAAACCCCCTTGTGTGAAAACCAGGCATAATGTGTGGGAACAAGATTGTTTGAAGCGCGCGCAGACATTGCGTCTGACGTTGTCGCCGGTAATTCTGACTCTACCTTGTCACCGCACCTAGGTGGATGAGGGGAAGAGAGTGCGACAGATGCAGCGCAAGTCTACCGTGACTAGGAACTAATTCATGCGCAGATCACCGCCCTGCCCCCGCCATGCTGTAGATATAATCTGGATTTGAAGCATTTTGTTCCCGGTACGAAGCTGAAGTAGACAAGCAGGGCAGGATTTAAGGGTACCAAAAAATTTCGCGACGGCTCGTCAGTTGCGTCCTGTCACTTCATAACATAGATAACGAGTGAGAAGAATACAACAAATTTGAATTCGTGTAGAAAATCAATGCAGAAACAACAAGGTCATGGTTTTGGGTAAAGCTGGCTAATCGATAAAGTTAGTGACTCAAACACCGTATGGGAAGAATAGTGGAAAAAAGTGGGCGTTAACGAGCAAAAACGAGAGGGGAAGTGAAAATTATGGAGCTAGAGTGTTCCAACTATTTACAAAGATCTGGTTTCGCCCACCGTACATAGGCCGCCTCTAGGCAACACAATGTCCGAGTTGTTCGTGTCCGAACAAGTACTCGGAAGGAAGTTTTGGGTCGACGGACTGACCACTATCAATCAGGTGTTAAAAGAATGCAACAGATTTGAATTCGTGACTGTCGGACTTCCTCTGCGTGAATAACCGACAGTGATATTTACGGAAGGTCTAAAGGGGCCACCTATTATCACACCACTTTCCATTCACGCAGTTCTTCCGGTCACGTCCTAAGCGGGCAGCTTAAAAGCGCACCTGACGAGGCAAAAAAGTCACTGAGGCATCCTTTTTAAAGACATATTTCGTTTTCTATGAACCGCCTATGAAGAGGCAGGGGTAGTCTTACATCTCCACGACATCGTTCACCGTATCTTTCTTGGTAGTCAGTTGACAATGTGTGCTGGGCGAGAAACCTGCCGCCATCGTCTAATTTCTCACTCTACCAACAGAACGATGGACGGATATTCCCATCCCGCAAAAGGACAGATAGGAAAGCCGTGGCAATTTTGACAAAAACAAGACATGGTTAAGGACATATTCAAGTCGGGAGTCAGCTGAAACTAAGGTTAGGGTGAAGGCGATCATAATACAACAGCGTGTCGCTCGAATACATCGACATAGATAAACCGGAAGAAAAAACTGAATGCTCAGAAGGACGGATATCCGGAGCAAAACACTGAGTTCCTAGACTGATTTCATGTAAGGTATGCTAAGCTAACTGATTTGGGGAGACCGATAGGTGAGACTGAGATATGACAAGAGTGAGAACACGCCAGGATGGGCGTGTTGAATTTGATGCCGGAGCCTCGTGTACAAGAGGCTGGCGTCTCAGTCTGGCGGTAACAAAGACCATGTCTGGACAAATGACGCAGTATCGCGGAACGGCCTATTCGCCCTCCCCCAGGATTACTAAGACATGCGAGCGCACCTCAAGGAATAAAAGAGTGCACAGAGAACAAAGGCAGCAACCGTGCATATTTTGGTAGGGGCTTGAGCCTGGATCACGATGGGCCAACCCGCCCGGAAGGGGGGCATCCGATACCCCCAAAAGACGCCGCTCATCCGGGAACTTGCAAAAATTACACTGAAATACTGCTGGGCGGGAAATTAATACTACTACCACTGAGTAACGTCTGCGTCACGAAGGGTTAGACTGACCATAGATTATTCAAAAAGTCGCCTTCTCGCTCTATTTCCATTCTACATGGCACGCTTTTGCTCAAAATCGCGTAGGAAGTGTTTTATACGTTATATATAAAATGAAGTCTCACCCCTGGCTGAGGATCCGTGGTAGTGCAAAAATGCGGCAACAAGGAGGTTAGCGTAGCGCGGTTTTTCAAAGTATGCCAAATACTCAGCAGACATTTGGGCGTTGTGACAGGGGAAGGCACATTGGAAGTCCCCGGCGCGGTTGAGCAGGTCGAGCACTTCCACCAGACAACGCACGTCGTATGGCGTCAGGTGGTCAAAAATGCCCTCAACCATCCATTCAAAACGTTCTGTGGGATCCATCGGGAGCTGTGGCGAGGGGGCGCCCGTTGGAGAGGCCGTGTGCGACGTGGAGTTCCTGTTCTTGACCTTCGGTTCTTCGGTATTCACGGGCTTCGAAAGCGCAGCTTGTTCCACTGGCACTACGCCGAAAAGTGAGAAAAGGAATTTAAGATATTGTCTAGTTGAAAAAAAAACGTTCAGTTGACTCAAATGACCTCCTGATGAGGAGAGTAAGACGGAAACTGATTTCTCTGTACGATTGCCAATTGATGGCAAGGACTGATTACACTGTCCGAACGGATGATTTGCTCGGAGACAGGCAAACAGCCAACTCACGGCAACCTCCCCTGCGTACAGAAGAAATTGGTTCTCGTCGCTCCTTGATTTCTAACATTTGGCGGAACGGACTTATTGTGTGTGTGTAAGTGTAATTTTAGTTGATCTCAGACCCTTGACTTCCACAAGCAGATTGGGTACGGGTCGGTTACGTTGCCCCGGGCCTAAGTATAAGTGTAATGTGGACAATGAAAGTAAACTAAGCCGAAGAGGGATGCGGAGATCACTAGTGGGGAAAGTAGCCGAGGCTGAAACGGAAAAGGCAACCTGATGTATGACAAATCTGCGTTAGATTGAGGGAAATCTAGAAATCCTGCAAAATGCTGGCTGAAGGGACACGCGACGCAGCAATACTCCAAGCCCAACGGTAAACCTAACAGTAAACTCAAAAGAAAACCTTATCCTCAACGTAATTATAAGCCTAACGCTAACCCTAAACTTGCCACAAACGCTGGTCCTAACCCCAAGCCTAACCCTGACCCAAACCCAAGGCCAAAACGTAACCCTAACCCTAACCATAACCGTAACCCTAACCCTGACCTTAACCGTAACCCTACCCTAACCCCAACCTTAACAGTAAACGTAAACCTAAACCGCAATCCAACCCCTAATTCTAAACGAAACTCTTAAACTTACCACAAACCCTAAACCTAATTCTCAGCTTGACAATAACATAAACCCTACACCGAAACATCAGATTGCCCTTTCCCGTTTTAGCCTTGGCTGCTTTCTTACTAACGATTTTAGCATCCTCCTTCTGATTACTTTACTTGCAATGCCCACACTGTGCTCACACTTGAAATCAGGACGGCGTAACCGACCCCTACCCGCCTAGTTAAACAGACGTAATCGTCACTAAGCATTGTGGGGTCCCTGGTTGAAAGTTCAGGCTTTCGTGAAGAAAGTGTTGCCGGCAGACGTAATGGCCAGTCTGGCGTCATTGTCCAAGGCCTCGCTGCCTCAAGGTCATTCACCCCTTGCGGTGGGCCGTTCCAGACGCACTGAACTGAAGCCATTCGATCGACTTCAGCTCGGACACACCTGCGTCCACACAGTCCCAGCTGCCCATGTGGCTACTTGCACGCACCTCCCCCCTGCAACCACAACCTAAGCCATTGGGACACCACCCCTCGGCAGATGCAACACACGCTGATTGGACGCTACTAAAGCTTGCCCTACAAGCCTACAAAAGAGGGCGCCACCACTGTCCCGGGGATTCTCAGGCATGACTGGACTCAGTCAGCACCAGGCCTGGCTTCGCCAGCGGCCACCGCCGCCTTAGAGGAGATCACTGCGTTCTGCATACAATAAACCCATCAATCTGCTAAATGCTGTCTTCTCCTTACAACTTGGAATTTGACCTGATGATAGTAGCGCACTGAGTACACACTCTGCCTTGACGCTACAAAGGAGACACATCTCAGGTTCCTGCTGGAACTCACCATCAGAGACCACATCAACTACGGGTAGATCATGCTCAAGAGACTGCTGTATTTATAGGATGCGGTTGCTATGCGACCACATGCCTATGAGAATTCACGACTCTCCTCCTTAATCAGGGATCGTTTCACTTGGTGTGATGATTATTCGAGGGTCAAAATTCGACTCGCTCACCACTTGTGTTGGATGTTGGTGTAATGATTGCTCGACTATTTGGCCAACTGACCCCGGCGTTAGGAATAGTGTTTTCTTCTGTGCTCCCCGCGTGGGGTAATTACTCCGCCCATGGTAAGTCTCATTAGCAAATATGGGACGGGAAGGTCACTGCACTTGTTAAAGACTAGGGGCCAGTGAGCCAGGACTCAAGTAGCTCGCTGCTCACGTGATTTTCATCTCTAACGAGAATTTTGAATGTGTGGCCAGATCTCGTAGAGAGAGCCACAGTCAGAGAGCTGGCACATGTCTCCGCCCTGCTGCCTCGTGTTCAGTCATTCGCGTTCGGAGCAGTCCTCCGTTTTCTCCGGCGTAGCATTTTGTCCGTAACTGTATCAGATCCGAACAAATACTCCAGGTGTTTCTTGCTGTCACAAAGGGTCTTCGATCTCACTACCTGATGCCCAATAGTTGAATGCAGTCTACGTGCTGTCTGCAAAGAAACGTGTCTACACTACTTATTCACTAAATTAAATGCTTGTTTTTGAGCATTGCTCAATCATGGGCTGCACAGAGAAGTATTGCATTGGATTGCATTCCGATTGGCTCAGAGGTTGGAGGCGTGGACTTCTAAGAAACAGGCCGCGAGTTCGAGCCTCGGGTGTGTCACACTTCGGGGTTGGGTATGACTGACTGACGACGGCTAATAAGCCAGAAATGGCCATCCCAGTCTCCCTTGTCTTTGTCGGTAATATCATCCTGCCTATATCATGCGCCGCTGTGCGGCTGCTGGTTGGGCTCGAGAGAGAGTCCATAAGGCACAACGGAGCGAGTGAGTTCCGTAAGGACGATCGGTGAGCGCCCTCTACCATTGTATATTCCCGATCGAAAACCGACAGGGCAACGGGCTCGTGGCTCAGTGGTTAGAGGCGTGGACTTCTAAGTAACAGGTCGCGAGTTCGAGCCTCGGGTGTTTCACACTCCTGGGTTGGGTATGGCTGGCTGACGACGGCTAATAAGCCAGAAATGGCCATTCCAGTCTCCCTTGTCTTTGTCGGTAATATTATTGGATGAATCGTTGTCAGGAAATATACGCGGCGCTGAGAGGCTCATTTTTAGCATATTTAGTCCCTTCGGCTAGTTCACCTCAAGTCCTATGTTTTGAAAGTTCCACAGCCTGCCATTGGTGCACAGAGGCAACATAGTTACTGACTAAAAGACCAGATACCTGCCTTGCCGTTTTGCAGCTGCATGACGCAGATGTTCGGGGCTCTGCTCTTCAGGGCGTTCCCCAGCGTTGCCCGTGCGGTGCCGGGTGTATACTACTTCATTTAGGAATGCTACTCTCTCAAATCTCCACGAAAAGCAATGTGGGAATTCGGAGGAAACTCTTCTGCACAGACCTCCCGAAGATAAGTCCGAAAGTTAGCATGAGTATCTGAGCTGAAATGCAGCAGCTGTCATAGAATGACAGTTTGAAAATCCCATCCTTCTCACAAGCAGTCAGTAGTATATGACAGGTCGACCGTCGCACCCGACGATGTTCACCGTGTGCTCCACAACGAGGTGAGAGTAGGCACGGTGACTTTCGCGTGAATTAGTTTAAAGTGAGAGTAGACTTGCGCAGTATCTACTGCACACCCTCCTCCCCAACCTGGGCCCGGTATCAAGATATAGTCAAGAAGACCAGAGGCGGCAGAAAGCGCAGGTGGCTGACACGGGCAGCAATGCACCAAGGCGCACCACCACACCCCTGATCCACAAAAACACTTGACCAGCATTTTGACCAACAACAACACAACGATGGGTCACAAAGAGGAGGGTGACTGGGCAACAAGGCTCACGACCCGTACACCCAGCGGGAGCGCAGGCGCATCTTCCGGCAGGGAACCAGGGGTCAGATAACTGCCAGCGCATACCAGGCCGCGAGGGCTACGGTTTGCTGAATCATGGCATAGCGGACGCACACAATCCTTAAAGCCCAGAAAGATGAGACGCAGTGATGCATTTAGCCTGGGTCATAACCATTCAAGGGCTGAGTAACCATTCACCCATCGACTGAGACGCAATACTCATAAACACTGATGCTCCCCACAATGCGTGAGAGTTTAAGAGGTCAACTTAAGAAGGGGCCGTGACAGTCTGGTTCTCAATCCATCAGTCCGCAACTCCACACAAACACACAGGTCTGGGCACACTGCGTTGACTGAGCTGAGGCGTCAGTCCGCAGTCTTCCAAGCCACGGCGCTCCGTACACCGTAATAGTCTCAGACTTGGATCTCACGGGCAGTAAAGGAGCCGCATAGAGGAGGAGTCGAGAAGCACACTTCCCAATTGTGTGGGAGATAACAATTGAAGGCTTGCAATGGGTGACATCTGATGCAAGCGGCCAGCCATGAGCTTTATTTCCCGATTTCACTCCCTATGATACGCATCCTCGCACGTTTGACGAAATTTTCTCCCGCAAACTACGCAAATGACTACATTATGTGCTAAGTGTATATGATTGTGCTTATAATCTCAAATGTAGCCCTTGTAGTCCCACGTGACAAAACGTTTTCTGTAAAAGAATATGTTACTGGCAACATTTTAGTAACATGTGTATTCCGCATGAATATTGTACGCGCAGTTTTCAATAGGGTCATCGGGGCGTCGCCCAAATTTGCCATTCTCTACTCTGGTGGTGGGGGAAGGTGTGACGGTGTGGTGTAGCCAGCGGTTCTCGGCTGCAGGTTTTCATGAATGCGCATGTGACATAATAGGTGCATGCGGTGGCGGAATGTCCGGGGTCAGTGTGGACAGTGGAGGCGGATACGGCGATTGTGGATTGCTTCTCCAGGGGCTGGCTCGCCAGCCTCTGTGCGATGGATTCGCAAGCGACCAACCAGGCCGTTGGGTGAGGTGACTGTTGGGGTGTAGCGTGGGCAGGGTAGATCGGGAATGTTCGAGTCGGTTTCGGTGATAGTGGTTCGGTGGATGTTTTTACGATCGGTGAGCGCCCATCTACAATTGTATATTCCCGATCGCAAGCGACAAGCCAACGAGCCCGTGACTCAGGTGTTAGGGATGTTGGACTTCTAACCAACAGTTTGCGGGGTCGAGCCCCATGTATTCCAAAATTCGGGGTTTGGTATGACTGGCTGACGACGGCTAGTAAGCCAGAAATGGCCATTCCACTCTCGCTTCTCCTTGTCGGTAATGCTCTTCTTCCTATATTATGCGCCGTTGTGTGGCTTCTGCCTGGGCTCGGGAAAAAGCCCTTAAGCACAACGGGCGAGTGAGTTCCGTAAAAATGACCGGTGAGCGCCTCCCTGCCATGGTAAGTAAGACCACTATTCCGGCCCACAGATAACCTCATAACAGGGTCTTCAGCATGCAAAGGAGCAGCAAACTCCCTGTGCAGTAGCACCGATGGGGAGAATTACGTGTGGACTGCCATGAGTGAGAGAAGAATAAAAGATGAACAATAATCAAAAATTCAGATAAAAGGGAGTGAGGGAAGGTTACCAGTTCGCACTACTGCCTTCTGTAGGAGCCGCTTCTGACTGGCCTTCTCTTCCATTTTCCTCTTGTGTTCAGCACGCGATTGGATAAGAGCCTCAAGATCAATTGATTCGGGCCCCACGCCTTCGGACTGGGAACACGCGCGCACTCCGTTCATGCTTGACGTTGTGGTCGCTGCCGATGGATCTGTGGACTCCACCGACCGAACAAATGAGGGTGACGTCTTCCACCCTCCGGCCGCTGGTGGAGAAGATGCAGAACTCCTGCTGACCACTGAGGTCACGCCTTTCGAGGTAGCAGTCGTCCTGGTCTCGGACAGTTTGCGATCACATGTCGTCCTGACGA
Organism: Spirometra erinaceieuropaei; assembly: GCA_902702965.1. Lineage (NCBI taxonomy): Eukaryota > Metazoa > Platyhelminthes > Cestoda > Diphyllobothriidea > Diphyllobothriidae > Spirometra > Spirometra erinaceieuropaei. Next base: position 462,681 of record CACRXP010000462.1, on the reverse strand, counting down.
GGCTCTGCACTTTCGAAGTGACTTTCCGGGTCGAACGAGGCTCCAACGCAGGAAAGCCGGCTTCATAGGCACGAAGAATGTAATATTCGTGCTTGTAACGTTCGTCTTCGCTCAGCGGAGTCATAGTCAGTCGACGATCCAATAGCCAAGGATGTGAAGGGGCGGTTGGTCGTTTGGCTTCCTTCGGCACCGGCGTCGAATGATCTTTGGGCGGCGGAGCTAAAAGTTGAAGGACGGAAAGATGAAGGTCGGAGCAGCAGAGCGGTTTCTTAGCGACTAAACATGCCACTAGTCTTCCTAAGTTGACAACATTTCGTAGGAAAATTTTAAACAATTACCTCGTGTCCAGACAGCCTGCGAAGTCCAGTTCTGTTCTGTACAGTCGTATACGGTAAATAGGGATAGCTTTAAGGTTTATATTTCTGGAGGCAAAAGTGAATAGATTTGGGTTCGTTGTTGGGATCACGGTCAAGCTTGCGCCAGAATCTAAATTTAACATCAATAGTTTAGCCCTTACACTAGACCTAAAACCAATCGACAGTTCGACCGTCGTCACTGACGATGTCAACCGTGTGCTCCAAAACAATGTGAGAACAGAAGCAGTGACTTGCGCGTGAATTAGTTTGTGGTGATATTAGAATTGCACAACATCTACCGCACTCTCCCCTCCTCTCCCACCTGGACCCAGAGTCAAGACAGAGTCGAGAACACCATAGTCGGGGGAGGGCACAGACGGTTGGCGCACCTAGGCGTGCCACCACAGCCACTGGTCCATAAAATACTCTTGACTAGGATTTTAACCAAAAATAAAATAGAGGAAAGCCGCGGGGGTCCCTTTGTGCGCGACGTACGCCGGCAACTGGGTCTGCCACCGCACTCCAAGGCGTAGGCATTTGTTATGATATGCATTCCGATAACGTCTGCCAGGATCCGACGTGGCTCCCTTGTTGGTCCAGCGCATCTACCACGTGGCTCGTTTGGGGAGCACGGCTTAACACTACACAAAAAATCAGCACAAAAGTTTACCACTAAACCCCACGTTAGTCGCAATCCATAGCCCTTATTCAGCCGTAAAAAGATGGCCGAAAATTAAAATAAAATATAAAATTAAAATAAATATAAATTAAATTAACACAATCAAATTAAAATTAAATTAAAATTAAAAAATTAAAAAGAAAATTAAAATTAAATGAATCTAAAGTAAAAATTGAAAGAAATTAAAAACATTAAAATTAAAATAAAATTAACTAAACTAAACTCAAAATTAAAATGAAATAAAATTAAAACAAATTTGCCTCGGTGTTCTTCCAGGTGCATATTACCGTCTCAGTTTGTGATAGAAATGATGATAGGGCAGGCATTGCAAAGTCCAAGCTAACGTCTCCTAACAGGTTGCTCGGAGAAGTTCTCGAATACGCCAATTCAGCTAAGCTTTTGATGCATGTAAATTGACAGAGTCAGAGTGGCGAACCAGTACTGCGACTGGTTAAAGTCTCGCATCGTCTCAGCACCCAGGGCTAGCAACTTGAGGGCATATCTTCCGACTTCAAGGGCTCGGTTGTCGTGCTTCCTCATTCAATGAACAGTAGCTGACTACTTCTTCAGTCTTGTGAAACCTCCGTCGCCAAGCCTGTAGACAGAGCTACTGTTTCAACTGTTCCGCATCTCTTATACCCACGCAGTCATTCCTGGGCCGACATGGCCACATGCGCCTCCACGCAAATCTGCGACAAGCCACCATGTATCACACCCAGTCACCATACGTTCCCCACTAACACATACATCATACGCGAACCCGTCCCACCTCGCCCAACACAAGCACCCAATAGGCACCCACCCGTAGGTGGGAAGCGTGATCTTCGACTCCTTCTGTATGTGACCTTTATGGAACTCTCACGCAGGCGATACCCGAGCACCCTCCCCCCATTTTGTAGAGGCCTAGTGAGTTATGCGGGGTTCGGGTCGTGTGTGTGCCACGCGCAGATAGGCTGTTCAACTTTGTCAGTCGCTACACCTCCGGGGAGAGGAGGAAGTGAAGTGATAGTGAGATAGATACAGCGCAAGCCGGTGTCCCTGCATCCGCCCTAATGTGTGGCACACGGTAGACATCGGCAGTATTGATATTTGAACTGTTGTAGGTAGTGTCTCCATGAGACGAGATGCTCTGTGGCGTACCATCTAGAGAAATGGAACGTTTATCGTCAATATGATTTACACCCATAGTCTAATCGAAAACCTAGTTCACGAAGTTAACTGTAATTACCGTAATCGTCAAAGTTCGACATTCTGCATGTGGTAGCATGGGCAAGGTTTCAGTCGCACCTTGAGTTCACTTAAAGTTCGCTTGATGATATATCAGAAGTGGGAGATATTGAGAACCAGTTGATATACTAGGCACATACTCTGAACTTTGATGTGGCCATTTCTTTGTTTTTGAAAAAAACATGTCTCTAAATCGGCTCCTGTTTGATCAGGATTCAACAGGCACCTACGTGGGGGAATAAGAACTGGCGCCGGAATGATGTGGCCCAGAATTTCTGGACTCCGACTCCAGGCAGTGGCGAAGTCCTCCGGCTTCTGGGCGTCCAGGGCGGAGGCGGCGGGATCCGTTTTGGCGCCGGCCGCATCATCCGAGGATCTCTTTGTGGCGGCTGCGTTTGCACTGTTTGGGACCGGTGAACTGGTCTTCGGCGTAGGCACGGTGCGAACAGTCGGGTTGTTAATGTCCTTGTGCTCAGGCAAACGGATGCCCGTGAGATTCAGCATGTCTTTAATCATGGTGCCCTTCACCTTCACATCCAGTGGGGAATCAGAATGCATGCTACGGTGAGTAGAAGAATGCATGTGAGAACACTGAGTATTTAGTTGGGAGGTGTCAAACCATACAATTTTAAAGATCACCTTTCGCGTCGAGAAACGGCCCAGATCCTTATCGGAGATACGACTAGATGACGGTCCGAAAGGTGGAGAACGGTCTTTCACTTTTCGGCCAAACAAGAGGTTTATACTCTCTACTATTTAAACACCAATATTGTTGGGGTAAGGCATCAACGATTACGAATAGCAAAACATCCATCAACGAAGTCTGCTAACTTGTATAGGTCAGTAGTCCTAAGTCACGCTTGATTGATGCATCAGGCGAGTTGTGCCTGGCATCCAACAAGGATTCATCCGCCGTTCGACACAATTTTGCAACCTTAAATTTGGGATTTGGATCGGAAAAATCCTGTTTCAGGGACTTTACTTCAATTAGCTTCCGAAACTAAGCATGAAATCCCACAAAGGTTGAATACACAGACCTTAGATTTTGATACAATAACATGTCTACCTGTTTGACTTAGGTAGGCATGCAATGCAGGACTTTTCCGTGTTGAGCGCCTGAAACTACGATTGAAATTTAGGGTTGGCGTCCTGATTTTGTAGTTAGATTTAGCATTTCGAGTTGGATTTGTGGTTAGGGCTAAGATCAGTCTTGCCTCCCGCATATCGCCATAGCCATTCCAACCGTCTGTAATCAATAACCTTGAATTGCCCATTTTTCCCCTCTGCGCGCTCCTTTTTCCCATCTTTCAAACTGCGCGGCTCATTTCGCCACCTCGGTGGAGTAATAAAACAAAAAAGCGGTCCCCCTCAACGCCTTCCGTTAATTGCTGCGTCAATCTGCCCTACTTATATAATTAATAGTAAAAAGTCTTCCGCACTACAGGAGTTTCTGTGCACCATTTCCCGTGTGGATTTCGATATCCAATCGTTGCATGAAATCCTAAGTTTCGCTTGAACGACTGACTACTGAGTGTGAGCTCTCGTCCACTAACCTACTGAAAGCTGTCAAAAGGTAGAATCTTTAAAATCTGGTGTTAGATGGGAACTAGCCAGAGTGTGCAATATATATTCGCACTGGATTTGATAAGTATAGGCGCGGTTAATCTGTTTAACAGAAATTGTGCGAGCTTGGCGACGGTGTTTTGGTGACATTCTAGCTGACCGCAAGCAGTTTCAGTGGGAAATCACGTGTCGATATCTGTGGAATTAACAATAGCATAGAAGTCTAATTCACCAGATTTTCGACAGGGATGGTAACCAAGGGTAAAGATACGGGCTTCGTTGATCTCTCGTGTAGCGGCCACGTCGCAAAGGACTTGTATACGCATCCCCTGGCAGGAAAGTCTATTAATTTATTCCGAAAACTACGCGAATTTTGGAATTATACAGACGGAGCGCACAGCGCAACGTCAAAACGCGAATCAAAAATTGTTGGTTGCGTCATTGCGTGAAATAAATATCCCCGGGCGAAAGGGACAGAAACTTGAAAGATTTCGGCGTAAGAAAGTGGCATCAACATAAATCATATCGGTAAGACAATGGAATAGGAAACCCCCGAGTAATACAGGTGGACTTGAGCGAAATTCCAGTAGTGGTAAATACTTCCCTGTACTAACCTTGAAATTAATTCCAACCCCCACAAACTGACTGCTGGACAAAGTGCTTAGTAGTGCCAGTGTTTACAACGTTTGGAATAATTAGTCTATCAGTACGGCTTCAATAACTCTTCTGCATCTGGCCGATGTTTCCGTCTCCAAATTTCTGATGCACTTCCCTCCCTCGTAACCAATGGGGAGTCAAGGGTGAAAAGCCTACAGTTCTCTCAAAAAACTGAACTAATCTTTCTGGAAACAGCGCAAGGCCTCCAGAATAGACAGGGTCCTATGCTTTCGTCTTGTCATCATATTTATCACATCATGTATGTATGCCTACCAGATGACAAACTTATGAGCTTTATATATCATTTACTGCGGTTGAATGTAGCAACCGTTGGTACTATAAAAAGTGCACTGAACAAATAAAGACAAACCCTTGAAGTCAGCGGACCCAATGGTGGAATCAAATTCAGATATCTACTTCTTGAGAGAAACACCATACTCGTCTGCGAATATAAGTAATTCAACTGCCCAAATAACTGGGTTTTTGGGTTATTAAACAGCATATTCTACCGTCATTCTGATTATCAGAAACTACTGAACTGTTTCCAGACGCCTATCAGACGTTTTGGAAAGATTTATCGTTTACGGCGGAAATGTTTGATGTGCAACTACCTTCATTGACAGCGATGATGCAAAAAATAGGACCGACATTTAGAGGGCTACCTTGGGGAGACATTTACTTCCAATAGCCAGGGCTTCAAGTTTTCATCAAGAAAGATGTCGAATCCAAACAATTCCTGCACTGAAAAGGTTGATACGCAGTAGGTATCAACCGCTGCCTTCAACAGGGACTCAGTGGCCAGGCATGTTTTCACGACAACGTCCTTAATGTCGGCCCAGACCTTGTCAGTGTCTATGCCTTGGCTACGTAGGTATGACCAGAGTGCCTTCAGACTCCTGAAAAGTAAGACAGGCGGGTGGGGTTAAAAAGTGTGGGCTGGGGTACCGACTTGCCGCCCACACGGATTAAAATACGAAACATGGCTACCTCCATCGTCACAAGCGCTGTCATTGACCAACACCACCACCACCAC
>CACRXP010000462.1:420939-452641 GCA_902702965.1 Spirometra erinaceieuropaei | reverse complement strand
GCGAAGTCTCAGCACCGAGTATGGGAGGGGAAGATCAGTGCACTTGTTAATGGACTGGGAGCCAGTAAACCATGATTCAAGCAGCTCCCGCCTCGCGTGGTTTTCACCTCTACACGCGCGATGACCACATTATCAATCCATCCTCCCCTTCATCAACTGTCTCCCCGCAGATTTTCTACGCTAGTCCCGAGAGTTCAACCGTCGGTCTCGACGACGTCCACCGTGTGCTTCGTAGCATGGCGGAGCAGGGACGGTGACTTGTGTGTGAGTTAGTTTATAGTGATAGTGGACTTGCAAAGCATCTGCCGCACTCTCCCCTTCCCCATTACTCACCTGAACTCGATGTCAAGACAGAGTCAAGAAGACCGGAGGCGGAGGAGGGCGCAGGTGGCTCACACGACCGAAGCCGCATCTAGGCGTGATACCACGCCCCTCTGTCCAAATAGCAAATAATCAGGATTTTTCGCCAACAACAACACCCCAGCAGGGGCTAGAGCGACGAGGATGACCGGGAAGCCATGTTCACCACCTGTGTACCTAGCTGGAGCGCAAGGGCATCTACCGGCAGGGAACAAGATGCCAGGGGACTGCCGGCGCATACCAGACTGCGAGGGCCATGATTTGCTGATACTGACATAGCACACGCTTACAGACCGAGGGCACGCAGGCCTAACGCCCGCATCGCATATTGATCGCGAAGGGAGTTCGAGCCCCGCTTTAAGTCGATATCCTCTCCCAGTAATTCTGAATATCATACTCAGAAATCAGTAGCTGCATTATTCAGTTTATTTGTTTTCGATATTTGCGTGGACTATCTGCCTGTCCCTAAAGAGCATCAACAGTTTAATTTTATGGCAAGATATAATTGGTTTCCTCTTTAAAAGTTGTATTTAAGAGATACTTATGTTAAAAACATACTTATAAATTGGTGAACGGGCAGTAATCTATCGGGTTTAAGGATACGTTCGTCTCGTCGCCTCTTGCGGCACAATCCAGAGTCCTGACAGACAGCTGCATAGCGGCCAATAACAATGCAGGGCGGGACACTCTAGGGGCTAACGGACAAGACAAAAAACCCCTGCTTCAGTGGTAGAGCGTTGAACTACATAAAGCTCAGTGATTAAGGAACCTCGATTCGAATCCCAGGCCTAGGGCTGTGCACGTCTGACTCCGAAACAACCATCAACTTCGACTGAAAAGTCATACTAAAGCTGGAAGGGGTTTGACCCGTCAGTTTTCACTTCGGTCCCACAACACTTTGCCGGTAAAGCTACACAAATCCTGCTGAAAGAACAGCGAAACTAAGCGAACAGAAAACTCCAGACATGGCACGTTATAGACAAACTGAAACAATGCTTAAAGACGCCCTTTAATTTGGACAGAGCTGTATGCGAAAAATTCCAAGGAACAGAAATGGGTTCGCAGTTATCCAGCATAATGACTGAGGCGGTATTGCAGCGGTCAGAGACAATTACGACAAATGGCATAGTTTCTTTATCTTCAAAGATGAGTCGGAAACCGAATTCCAGAGCACAGACTGCACTAACTGAGCAAATGATTCAGTGGTCAGGATGTTGGACCTCTTAATAAGAGGTCGCAGGGTGAAGGCCCAGGGGTTGCGCGCCTCGGAGTTTGGAAATGGCTGGCTGACGACGGCTAGTAAACTAGAAGTGACCATAAGGAAAATGAAGTGCTCACCGGACCGAGGGACTTGCATGGCTGACGTTTCGAAGAGCTGGGGCGACTCTTCATTATCAAAGCGTCCAGTGAAAAAATCGATCAGAATTTTGAATTGACAGCCGGATTAGTTGGCCTTGGGCTGATCGATTTTTTTCTCTTCTTTCGCTGCCTTGGCCTACCAACCGTCACCTGCGAATACTGGTGGCCTCATGTATCGTGTGTCGTCACCACATTTGGGGTTAGTTGCGTTTGCGTTCCCCTTTTGTGTGACTTGGTCGACAGGCTGTGTTTGCTCGGTAGTCTTAGGCTCCGTATGGCCGTCTTGTCTTCGTTACGGCGTATGTAATCACGTAAGACTTTACAGGCCGAAGGAAGGTCCAAATGCCTGTTAATAGAGTTGGCATCTGAGTACCAAGCCTCAAGTGTGAGACGCTCTGTCCTTGAGGTGCTCCTGCCTAATATAGCTGCTCCTTGAAAATCAAAACTGTGACCAGTTTCCCCGATGAGAGCCGCAAGCTGTGAGTTTGGGTATTCCTTATATTAAAGGAGTCTTCGAGGCGGTTTCATGACTGTTACAACCCGCCGGGGTAGGCATTGCCCATCGACCCCAGGCAACAATTCGTCGCCGTTTGATGCAAGCCAAAAACATACTACCACCCACTGAAACCTTAGCGGTTGTCTATCAAATACGTTGTAACGGAAATTGCAGACCTGCCTACATGAAAACAAACTGGTAACTCGGAGACTAGACCCAAACTTACAGCTTGCGGCTCTCATCGGGGAAACTGGTCACAGTTTTGATTTTCAAGGAGCAGCTATATTAGGCAGGAGCACCTCAAGGACAGAGCGTCTCACGCTTGAGGCTTGGTACTCAGATGCCAACTCTATTAACAGGCATTTGGACCTTCCTTCGGCCTGTAAAGTCTTACGTGATTACATACGCCGTAACGAAGACAAGACGGCCATACGGAGCCTAAGACTACCGAGCAAACACAGCCTGTCGACCAAGTCACACAAAAGGGGAACGCAAACGCAACTAACCCCAAATGTGGTGACGACACACGATACATGAGGCCACCAGTATTCGCAGGTGACGGTTGGTAGGCCAAGGCAGCGAAAGAAGAGAAAAAAATCGATCAGCCCAAGGCCAACTAATCCGGCTGTCAATTCAAAATTCTGATCGATTTTTTCACTGGACGCTTTGATAATGAAGAGTCGCCCCAGCTCTTCGAAACGTCAGCCATGCAAGTCCCTCGGTCCGGTGAGCACTTCATTTTCCTCAGATTATCAAACCGGATCTCTTACTTTTGCTAACCTGAGAACTGACCATTTCAGTCTCTCTTGTCTTTTTCGGTAATGCTGTCTTCGCATGTTCAATAAAGTGCTCTGTAAACGACACTTCTACGATATGCATATTTGGCAGTTTTTTAATGTATTTAATGATGATGTCACGTAGTAGTGCGTGAAAGAGGCCGTTTCCTACGTTCGAAAATTCGAAAGTCATCTTCAGTCTACCACTAAGAGCATGGGTATCAAGTGTAGTAAAACTTTCGCAAACTCGTGGAGTCATTTCACGACGAAAAGGGTATAGGTTTCATTCCACGGAGCACTTACCGAATATGAGACTTCACCGCCTGCCGAGGTCGCGTTTTGTCGACCCGAATCGAGTTTTTTGAGTGACGTCACCTCCTCAAATCAGGTGGATGCAGTTAGAACTGAATGCGAGAGGATGCTGGAAACAACTGCAATCAGTGCTCCGAATTAGAACTCTACCTTGATAACATCAATCTACGTTGGCAGCATTGATTAATGACGCAATGAATGCGGATTCTGGCGAGACTGGAAGGTGGTTCAGCCAACACAAACCCGCGTAAAAGTGGCAGATATAGATTGGCGTGTGTCGCGGAAAATGAGGTGCTAGTTCAACTAACAAGGGGTCACCCTACTTTTACAGTTAACATTAGGAAGGAACAAATGCCTTTCAGTCGGGCATATTTTGTCTGGTTGCGTCAAAGCTTTGGCAACAGCAGATGTCCGTATGAACAGCGATGGAGGACGTTAAAATAAAAGTAATTTCCTTCTAGAGATTTTGTTCAATTAAGAGACGTTTAGGAGCACTCCGAAAATAGGAAAAAGTGGGAGGGCAAAGACGGTCAGACTCACTTTTGCACAATGTAGGGACGTTTCTTCGGAACATAGGACCACTTGCTGAGGAGACGAATGCCGATCCCCCTCGCTGATGCTGGCTGTTCGAAAGTTCAAGGTTTTTGGTGAACAGGGGTTTTATGGACATCTATGCTTTAATCAGACTTGAAGATTCCTAGAGCTTAGAAAGATTTTGATTTAGATTGCCATTGAAAACCCTGTAGAAGCCTAGGCAGTTTTGATCAGTGTTTCCACTCATTAAACTAGATGCCCATATTCTTTAAGCCATGTTAATTTGGATAGCATCAGGAAGACGTGTAGTAGCGATACCTGATGACATTAAAAAAACGGGGAAACGAAAAGAAGAGTCTAGCACCGGAACACTTCATTTATTGTCCTGAGCTTTCGGACTCGTGCAGGAGTCCATGGTCAGAGGTAGTAGCAGCAACAGAACAAGCGACAGTCATAAGACATGTAGGCCAATCATCGACCGACGACGCAAGAGTGGAGGGGATTACGCAGGACTCTATTCGCCGGCGCCAGATCGATAAATCGATTGACCGAGTTCTCATTCGAGGTCCAGGCTTCAATCAATTCTCGGTCTGTTTTGTTTCCGGCGTGGGCGACTATTTTGGTGGCTGCGAAGTTAAACTCGCGACCCATTTCATAAGTGTGGGCACAGCCAGCTTATGTCCGTGTATGCGCGATCCGAGCATGTGCCCAATCTGTCCTGTGTAGTTACAAGGACAATTTTGATACAGAATGCGATACACTACCCCAGAAACGCCTGGGAGACCAAAAGAGGACTTCGGTCATACCTGCCCTCCTGGCGTAGAAGGACTTGAGTTTCAAGTATGATTTGATCCTGCATTCAGACGCAATCGATGTAATTCACAGCAGTGGCATCATAATGTGTCTGTGAGACAATAAAGTCTTGTTACTCGCAGTTCTGACGACTAACTAGGGAGCCATCACCCATTTTTGTCTATCCCTAACTACTTATGAGCTTGAATTTCACAGCGCAGACGTAACTCCAACATTCAGTTTGCTTTAGCGCAGGAAAAAACCCTGCCAGCATCGGCCCAACCCAGCCCAGTCCGGCCCAATTGGGCTACATGGTTGGGCCACGGTGTCGCAAGGGCGGATGTGGCCCAATCTCCCAAAAATAAGGAAGGAATCTGGAACACAGATGATAAACAAGGGTTTTTTTTTAAGGAGAGAGCTGATGGGGACTAATTAAGGGAAAATTAAATAGGGCAACAATATAATAGTTTTGCTCTAAAATGGTGATTTACAAAAATGAAACATTTAATCTAAGTCCGGCCCATTTGGGTTGGCTTGGGCTACATGGTTGAGCCACGGTGTGACAAGGGCGGATGCGGCCCAAATGGCTCAATCTCCCAAAAAATGCTCAGGGGAGCTCGCTTTTTAACGCTTTCCCACTTCCCGTAATTAGCATATACAGTAATATCACACATCCGGAAGGCAATAGATTACATACCACAGTATGGGTAGATCTAGGACGAAGTTAAGGCATGCCATAATGACGGGGCGTTTAGACAAAGAGGGCTACTTAATACACTTAATTTTATGTAGTTCGGTCTTAATATAGTTTATCTTAGCCGTTATATGCATAATTTGAAACAAGGAATTTTTTCTGTATTAATCCGGAAGGAGGTTGGGCCGGAGCCACACCTAGCCCAACCGTGGTCCAATGGTAAGATTGGGCCACGTGTTGACAGGGAACAGACAACGCTGTCAGGATGAAGCAAAAAATGTGGCGTATTAAAATTACAGGTTTTAGAATCCACTGATGTGGCGGGGGTTCTTCGTCCCAGGCTTCCTTCAGTTTATCGATCTCGGACGGTATGCAAAATGTCTGTGGAAAGAAACCGAAGTGTTTGATTCCAAACTTTTGTTGCATAGCCGAAAGGTTCCGCCATAGTCTATCCTTTCTTCCTAGTTGAAACGAACAAGGCAGATGGTTGACCTGCGTGTAAGGCAAAAATTCCGAGTCAAGTTCCAAAATGCATGCGCAATAACGATAAACGTAAAGTGGCAATTACAGACAGGAAATTGCAGGACAATAAAAAATTGACGATGGGTCTGCGTTGGACGAATTCAAACGTATTATGGAGCTTATGTGAAAACAGATTTCAAAAATCCGAGGCTAAGTGACCAGCTCCGAAAATTTACACAATAAAAGCGACATTTGTACACAAAGGGACCCCTGCGGCTCTCCTCCTTTTTATATTTGGTTAAAATCCTAGTCAGGAGTATTTTGTGGACCAGGGGGTGTGGTGGCACGCCTAGGTGCGGATCCGGCTGCATCATCCACCTGCGCCCTCCCCCGCCTCAAGCCTTCTGGACTCTGTCTTGACACCGGGCTCAGACGGGGGAGGAGGAGAGAGTGTGGTAGATGCTGCGAATGTCTACCCTTCCTGTAAACTAATTCATGCGAAAGTCACTTTGCCCGCTCTCACCCTGCTGTGGAGCACACGGTGGACATCGTCGGATTCGACGATCAAACTGTCATCTAGCCCTTACCTCAAATGTACCAGACGGCCTTGATGTCAAGTAGGCAGGGAGACCATAAGTCCCCCATTAAGAAGAAAAGGACAGAGTTATCCCGTCAGTTAGCAAATTTCCAAGCCACGACGTCTGGTACATCACAACAGATTTCAACGCGCCAGATTTCAGATAGCAGCGAACGCGCTAAATTGCCATGGCGACGGAGCCCCCAGTCTCGGTATCGTTGGTTCTTCCTTCTCGCATACGCCAGTCAACCGTCTGAGCCTGTCAGGTTGGAAAACCTTCCCTGTGTGGTTCGCACTTTACAAACAGTCTGCACTTGAAGCTGACTGCAAAGTCCATCATCTTTGTAATAAAAACTGCATTAAGCTTGTAACTTTGGCCTATTGATCGCTTGCACGAACCCTGCTGTCAAAATCATTTAAAGCGGTCCCTTTGCAAGAAGGTGCTGGACTGAAGGGGAAAGGAAGTGCAGTACCTTCTGATAGTCGCGTATGGACAAGAAGACGGCCGGTCTCATGTGTTTCCCAAAGTAGTAGATCCAGTCTGTTGATTCTACGAAAAAAATCCGATTTGTGAGTAGAATGCACACTCGCGCTCATTGGTAAAGGGCAGGAAAAGAAATAATTTGTTTAGCGCTGCAATTTCGGAAAATCATTCGACTTACCAACCGCATCGAGGTCTTCTGTGACCGTGGTAACTAAAATTCAATGTGAAAGCAAGTCAGCCACTCCCACAAGACACTCTCCAGAAAACGCTGAAATGCAGACTTAGAAAACAGACGGAGAAGGCTGGAAAAATTATAGCAGCTTGTGAAAGCACTACAATGTACTCTGCGTACAAGGTTTCGGATGATGGTGCTGAGGTGAGGAAATGCCCGTCTTCCCACCACATGCATTTACGTCCTCGACTAGATTGCAAATGACTTAGCACCTTATTATCGAGGATAGTAACGGCCTACTTCGATGTAGCTAACTCTAAACGACGATAGGGCGAAGGACTCCACTCAACTATTAGTAGACTGGATGGTGTCATGTGGGGTTTTATCTTAGCATCCATCTGTAGGCCGTCAGGTCAACAACAATTTCGTCCAATGATCTTAATACGAATCCTGTTATTTTTTGAAATCTTCTTTTTTAAATTAACGCGCCAATTTCCGCTGCAACAGCAAAGCGTATGATAAGACCTTCGGCAGGAATCTAAACTATTTCTATGCTTTCCAACAAGTCACCAGCCTACTGCCTGGTTTGCTGCCCCACACATAAATGTGTTTTCCATTGGAAAAGATAGGCCCTGCATAACTCTCGGTAGACTGGACCGCGTCATATGGGGTTTTTATCTTGGCATCGCAGACGTTACATTGCCAATAATGATTACTTCCCACGACCTCGAGCCATTACATAAACACGGTTATTTTTATAAGTTGCTTTTTGTTTGTTTTTTTTATATATTTTAAACCCGCTGTTTCCGTTGTAATGCAAAAGCGCACAATTAGACTTTCGGCAGAAATCCAAACAGTTTCGGTGATTTCTTGCATTTCGTCAGCTTACTGTCTGGCGTGCTGCCTAACCCGTAGAACCTCCACTGACATCCCCGTATGACACGATCCAGAATCTGCCGACAACTAAGCAGGGATCCTTCATCCTACCGTCGACGATGCTATACAAACTGAAAGCACTAACAGTGGGGTTACACTTTCATCGCTCTATTTGTACGCCACAATCACCTACTGGTCATGCCTACAAAAGAAATTATTTCGATGAAAACAAATATAGGGTATCCCAAAAGCGCATACACGCGTTGGTTTAATTCGAAGCCAGTATTTTAAAAAATAAACTTTTTTTGCAAAAAACAATAGCACCTTAAAATATTGTGCACTGGCTTTCAGAAAACTAGTTGGCGAACGTGCGATTGCTTTCGATAAATTCTCGTCAGTTCAGTGCATTTATATGGGAATGAGGTCAAGTGAGACATGTCAGCCACTAGAGAAATCATTTAAAGGCGGTCCACCCCCGGGGTCTCTACCAGATGGGCTACATAAGCAATCCATCGAACCGGAGTTCATCAGTGCCTCGTCACCTGCCATTCTCTGTCGCTGCAGGTCAGGTATTTATTCACTCAGGAATGGACGCACACCGATCCATTGGCTTCCCGAAGCAAACAAGCTTCGTATGGGCGATAGGGGTCACGAACAGGCAACCACCTACCAGGCCGAAGTCGGCTAAGCTATGATAGCAGAGGGGAGACGACAGAGTAGGGGGGGGGGGATAGATTGATACAGCACTGTTTCGGGCTTGTTTGCCCTCATTCGGCCAATCATAACCCTGAACAACAGCAGCTGGGATCAGAAAAACAAACATGCGCACAGACGCACCTGGCGCAGCTGGTCCACCACTGGGGTCTACCGGATGGGTCATAAGCACTTCATCGAACCAGAGTTCATCAGGGCCTCGCCACCCGCCATTATCTATCTTTGCAGATCGGGAATTTATTCACTCATGTTCAAGTTTGCTGGTAAGATTCGTAAAGATTCAAAGGATAGAAGCCATCTTCAAAATGTCTACGCAGACATGAAAAGGAACCAATGGACTAGTAGGAAAAATCATTCAATGGGATGAATTCTAACATGGTGTAGATAGTTTGCTTTGCTAAATGAGGAAGCTGGCGCCGGGGAGGGTGCGTGCGAATGAGGGACGACAGGTGTCAACGGCACCCACCCTCCCCGTAGCGGATAATCTAAAGGGAGACTCACTACCCACTGCAAACATACGTTTGGAGGCTCGGAAGGCGGACCTTGAGAGCACCTGTCGAACGATTATTGGAGTCATTATACTCGGCCGGTAGTGAAGAAGACGTCGGAATTCCCACGGCAATGATTCAACTGTAGCGGAAAGAGAGGAAGCTATATGTAAGTTCATTTGCGGGTGGATACAAGGGAGAAAAACTGAACCGAGGCATAATTTTGGGCTTCTGCATGTTGACATTGAGGGCGCTTCAGAAGGAAGAAATAGAAAGCGTAAAAAGTAGTCGAAGCCTAGGCGCCACCAGCCGAAAACATCGCCTGGAGTGGCTTGTGTAGTGAAGTGGGCAGCCACTAGTGTGATGTGAGCCAGCCGCGTTGGTTAAAGGTCCATTTGGTGCGAGGACCAAGCCGCATGCGTGGCGCGCGTAGACGAGCGCTTAGCCCTGTCAGCCGATGCGTCTGGCCATCGTAGCAATATGGGTGAGGTAAGAGAGGGAGAGAACGATAAACGCTGTAAATCACAGATGTTGTGCCTAGCCCGTAGGTCTCGCGGCGGACATCGACGCTTGAGATGGTCGAGCTGGTCTTGTATGTACACAGTCTGGTTCAGTCAGTAGAGACTAACGAGGTGACTCGTGGTACTAACGACTGGAACACCTCCAAGAATAACTTCGCCCACTTTGCTGTGTAGTTCTTGAGGTAAGGGCTACCGTCGACTACGGCGGCAAAATATTGGTAGCTTCCAATTGCAGCTTTATGTTTACCCTCATCGTCGTACTAAGAAAGACGAAAATATTCTCAGAATGAAGGCGGAATTTCCAGTTCCAGGTGTATGCATAAGTGAAGAAGAAGATCCGAGCACCGGAACACTTTGTTTATTGTCCTGAGCTTTCAGACTCGTACAGGAGTCCATCGTCAGAGGTGGTAGCAGCAACAAAACAAGCGACAGTTTTAAGGCATGTAGGCCAATCATTGACCGACGGCGCAAGACTGGAGGTGACAACGAAGGGCTCTGTACGCCGGCGCCAGATCGATAAATCCCCGAAATAAAATTCACGAGGGAAGAAGAACAGGTACAATAGTTGCCCTTCCTGGATGTGCTTGTCAGACGAAACCTTAACGGTGAACTTGAAATGACGGTTTATAGGAAGGCAACGAACACCACAGCTTCTCAGTTTTCACAGCAATCATCCGGTGGCTCACAAACGAAGCTGTATGAGGACGCTCTTCAAACGGATCCAAAGTCATTGCAGCAAACCGGAGGACAGATCACGTGCGGCCCGTTATCTCTGCGACCAGTTTCTGCAAAATGACTATCCGAGGGCATTCATAAGTCGCTGCCTATGCGGTCGCCATCAGAGAACTCGAACATCAACACCACCGATAATATAGCGTTCTCTGCCATACATCAAGTACGTTTCAGAAGCGACGGAGCGCATTGCTGCGGAGCTAGGTGTTGGAATTGCACACCGCCCCAAAGCCACCATGCGCACTAGGGTCATGAAAATCAAAGACCGGTTAAAGCCTGAAGAGCAATCTGGAGTAGTGTATCGCATTCCGTGTCAAAATTGTCCTTGTAACCACACAGGGCAGACTGGACGCGTGCTCGGATCGCGAATACACCAACATAAGCTGGCTGTACGACGAGGCGACGCACTATCAGAAGTGGCTGCCCACACCTACGAAATGGGTCACGAGTTTAACTTCGTAGCCACCAAATTAGTCGCCCACGCCGGAAACAAAACAGGCCGAGAATTGATTGAAGCCTGGGCCTCGGATGAGAATTCGGTCAATCGATTTATCGATCTGGCACCGGCGTACAGAGCCCTGCGTGGTCACCTCGAGCCTTGTGCCGTCGGCCGATGATTGGCCTACATGCCTTATAACTGTCGCTTGTTTGGCTGCTTCTGCTGCTACCTCTGACGATGGACTCCTGTACGAGTCTGAAAGCTCAGGACAATAAACAAAGTGTTCTGGTGCTCGACTCTTCTTCTTCTTCACATATTCTCAGAACTCCGAGACCGCTTTAGAAACTAATTAATGATGGGAACATGCCAAGAAAGGCAAGGATTGAATATTTAAACTAACTACTCCGAAAGAGTTCAGGGACTCCTGAAAAACGGAATGCTGAATTATTATTGTCAAAAGTGCAGCCGTACGCAGGAATTGGCTGCATTTGCGGAAGGAATCGATGGGTCGCATTTCCGCCACAATTTTTTAGCTACGCCGGTGAGGTGTCGGAGCAGGCTACGTAATTGGATAGATGCGAATTAGGGCCGCGTAAGCGAGTGGAAAACAGACAATCCGAGGTTATCGGTATGCGGCGGACAGACCTATCTCTAATCTAACATTAACTCCAAATCTAAGACCTCCCATTGTCCTAATCTTTAACCCAACCCTAAACTTTATCGTTTCCACAGCTGTAGCCAGAAACGTTCCTCCAATATGACATGTCCACTAAAATGAAATGTGTATGCATGCTAGGATGCCCAAAACATGGACTCACAAATTCAATCAGCTCGCCGGAATATTTAACCCCTGAATGTTATAGTACATTTCTGGCGAATTTACTAAAATTACCTTCAATTCTACGTGATTTACATTCTGACGCAGCAGAATGACCCGAAAAGACGATTTATCTGCTAAAAGCCAAAGCTGCTAAACGATTTAGCACGGAAATGCGTGTCAGATTAAATCGAAACTGTTTCCTAACTTCACTGTTCACTAAACGTTTTTCGCATTACACTGTATAGTTTATAATCACAAACCAAACACAGTAGATTGTTTGGCAACGCTCTAAAAGTCACTAGAAAATGCATTTTTACTTGCCCTGGAAGTATGCTTTTCGGTGCGAAATGAAGCAGTTAATTTATTTATGAGATATAGCCGCTCTCTTCGACTCAAAAACCCAAGGACATCATCAAAAGACCGTACCTTGGCCTGTAATCGGAGGAGGTCTGTTGAATAACCATTCGCTTTGCGCAAATGCAAGCCTTCGCTACGGAACCCACTGCGAAATTCAAGTGACATTAAGTCAACCTGTCCCAACTTTATCCCCCATTAACCAACACTTACAATAACGAATCCGACGCCTGTGATTGAGCAATCACCGCACCAAATACGACAACTTGCAGTGCACGTAAGAGCTGCCCATTTTCCCGTGTGGATGGTGTTGAGTAAAAACGGGTGCATATTTATGCAGGCCTAGCTGCCTTTAGGTGTTAACGCCTCTGAAGATAGCATTGACAGCAAACTTTGTAAGCGTCGTCACCATGTGGACGACACGTGTTATAATTAAGAGGGACGGGCTATTAAGCTTTCAGGATCTGCTTTACGGCATCTTCATCGACATTCAGTTTGCAAGAGAAGGTCGTACGTTTGTTCTTCCTTGATGTTCCGGTCACGTGCGGACCAGATCGTGAACGTAAAACTATAGCATATGGAAAGGCGATTAATTCAACGCAGTTCCTCAGCTACAAGAGCGAACGCCCAATGGTGCATAAACACGACTGCGTTAGGGCGCCCTTCCAAAGGGTAAAACACTCTAGACGAATCCGTGGAACGAGTAAAAAAACTACAGCATCTTTGCGACTAATTAAGCAGAAACGGCTACTCAAACAACTTCATCAGCTATTGCCACCATACGCGCCGGTTAAGAACTAACGGAAGAGAAAAACACTCTGACACCCTCTGCTGTATATGAAGGACGTTTCAGAGACCCATTATCTAGCAGCTACTATGCGAACCAGGATCATATAGATAAAGGGACGAATGGATGTAGGTGAGGAATGAAGTGTAGTTTATCAAATTCGATGCTGTGACTGCCCCTACCATTATGCAGGCCAGAGAGTTGGATGACTTAGCCCGAGAATACTGGGACACAAATGGGGCATTCAAAAAGGAAATTCGCTGTCCCAAGTGGCTTATTACGTCCTCAAGAAAGGCAGGGAAATCAGTTTCAGGAAAACGCAGGTAATGGGCACGAGTTGGCAATAAGGGAGGGCGGATTTACGGGAGGCTTGGATGTCTGACATCAACCCAGTAAACAGACGCATTCCAGGGCGCTCCGCTCACGCAGCCAGGTGGCACGGCCCAGTTCCCAGCCAAGTACGCATATTATCAGCACGCACTGAGGCCACAGTGAGTTGGACGGCGTGAGCCCAGCCCAATCACGGATATTACTTCTTCATTGTCTGACTGGTATTCTACTGTTGCAGTGGTCGCTCGTACATAAAGGTGTCGCTTCATAGATCTTTGTAGCGAAAAATTCGTAGGACCTCGGGAAGGTTTCTCAGGAGATAACGACAACGATCATGGTGCTGGTGCTACTGTTGACTAATAACTTGTGTAAGACCCTTAAGCTTACCAGCAGGGCAGTAACAGTTTACATAAAACGCTGCCTACTCATTGACTAAACGGTAGTATCTGTAAATTGTCGCAAAATAGTGGTTCGTATGGCTACAGAGGGCGAGTTGCGAGCAGTGGCACAGCCTGCGCTTACCTTTCTCATGTTCATCAAAGAATCGAACGCAGGGGGGCACATTGGGAAACAGGGAGGAGATGAGTGCGGGATGACTTTTGGGCACCCCGTCCCCGGAAGCCGCCTTTTTGCGGGAAGTCAGAGGCCTCGACTTAGTTCTGCTCGTCGGTGGCGCAGCGGTGATAATGATAGGAGGTGGGCCCTGTGTGGCAGCCAACACAGGAGCGTTGTCACCTTCGGCGTTCGTTGTTCTTGCGGTTGAGATCCCCAGACCGACAGGCGAGTCCGTATCGTCAGCTTTGCCAGCGGGCGGAGTGCGGGGCTCTGTCGTCCTGGGCGTCTTCCGCGATGGTGACAGAGGACCAGTAAGAAGCTTGGAGAGACGCCTTCCTTCTGCGATGACACTGGAGGATTCTGCGGGATGTCCTTAAAAGTGGAAAACACAAGGTATGCGGCTAAGGTTGCAAATCCTGTAGGGAGTACGTTCACGAAAGCATACAGTGGGTGAATTTCAACTCGTAGAGCTGTGTTTTTCGAGAAGGTAAACGACTGAATAGAACAGTACATTGATCAGGCTGCGCTTTATGCCGGTCCTGTTACGTCGGAGGGCTCAGACTAAAGCCCTCGTAAGTAATCACTTAGCGATCAGTAATGACGGCGAAAAGAGTAGCGATAAATATAAGAGCCCTTGGGATGGTCATTTCTGTCTTACTGGCTATCTTCGACTGGCCACTGTTAATAAAAGTACAACAGGCCAGACGCAGATAGGTGCCTACGTATTATATGTGTCCTATGTCGCAAGATTTGTTTTCGTCAGAAAAAGTGGCGTCCAGCAAGATGCTAACCACAACAGTGAGGGTCACATGCTTTCTTGGCATATATACAATGAAAGATGGGCACTCACCGGTGGGGTTACGAAACGTGGTCATTCGGTTATGCCCTGGGGTTCATATTTGAACCCACGCAGGCAGTCGCACAGAGGATAGTAATACAAATAAATGAAATAGTATCCACAAAACCGAGGGAGACCGGAATGGCCGTTTGTGGTCTAATAGCCGTCATCAGCCAGTCATATCCAAACCCAAGTGTAGATCACTTGGGACTCGAACCCGGGATCTTGGTCATGGAGTTTGACACTTTACCATTGAGCCAAGGGCCCTTTGTCCTATCGGTAATGATCAGGAATATTAATTATGACAAATGGACGCGCACCAGCGGAGTTTGACTGACTGACGACGACAAATAGGCCATAAATGGCCATCCCAGTCTCCCTTGTATTTGTCGGGAACAACATTCTAACTACATCTTGCGCCGCTGTGCGGCTGCTGGTTGGGCTAGAAAGGGAACCCGTAAGGCACAACGGAACGAGTGAGTTCCGAAAGAACGATCAGTGAGCGTCCCTCTACCGCACGGCTGCGCATGGCATAGACAGTATGTTATTACTGACAAAGACAAGTGAGACTGGAATGGCCATTTGTGTCTTATTGGCCGTCGTCAGCCAGTCATACCCAGCCCCGAAGTGTGGGACACCCGAGGCTCGAACTCGCGACCTGTTTGTTAGAAGTCCACGCCTCTAACCACTGGGCCACGAGCCCGTTGTCCCGTCGGTTTCGATCGGGAATATACAATGGTGCAGGGGTACTCACTGATCTTTCTTACGGAACTAACTCGTTCCGTTGTGCCTTACGGGCTCTCTCTCGAGGCCAACCAGCAGCCGCACAGCGGCGCATGATATAGGCAGTATGTTATTACCGACAGAGACTATATTATGCGCCGCTGTGCGGCTGCTGGTTGGGCTCGAGAAAGAGGCCGTAAGGCACAACGGAGCGAGTTCCGTAAGAACGATCGGTTAGCGTCCCTGCACCATTGTATATTGCCGATCGAAACCGACAGGGCAACGGGCTCGTGGCCCAGTGGTTGGAGGCGTGGACTTCTAACTAAAAGGTCGCGAGTTCGGGCCTCGGGTGTTCCACACTTCGGGGTTGGGTATGACTGGCTGACGACGGCTAATAGGCCAGAAATGGCCATTTTAATCTCCCTTGTCTTTGTCGGTAATAACATACTGTTACTGGTATACGGTATACTGGTATATACAGGAGGAACACAGTTTCGCCTTTTGGCAGGCAAGCGTCATCAGCCGAGCCAGCGACATGATGGCCAGACTGGTGCTCGAAAGTTGGTTCTCGGTTGGCAAAATCAACAGGCCTATTAGTCTCCATCCGGCCTACCAGGCGCTACGTACACGGCTACAGTCAGACCAGACTGGGCCGACAGCACTGGCGAGCGAGTCGCGGCTCCTCCAACAGTTGTCACCTTCACAGTAGCGGGAAGGAGCCGACCGGAGGTCACACGACCAACGCGAGACATCAACCCACCGACGCGCCCAAAAAGTCGAGCGTGCTTCGCACATGCAACGGCAGCTGATCAGCCCATCCAATTATGAAGGGAGGGCCCACGCGCACAAAGACCTTGCAGCGGCAGCGACGGCCGGGCAGGGGACAGAGGTCCCACGAATGCGCTAGCAGTCACCCACGGAGAGGTCAAAGCCAATCCCCAGCCAGAAGGCAGGTCAGGGTTCGTGCCTCAGGTATGCCTATAACATGAGACAGGCGACGAAACAGAACAACTGTAGGCTAGCAGGAACCTGCACCCCAACACTCTGATGATACGGGTAAGAGCTATTTACTCAGATTTTACTGGCAGTCAGATACTAAACACTACTATCTCATTTCCCTAAGGAAAAGCAAGAACCACGCGACACACCAAATGACGACTTTTAAACGCAGTTTTACAGAAACGCTTTCACTGGCACAGTGTCATGCTAACATAACCCCCAGGCTAAATTCCACCTTACCTACTACTTTTCTATTTCTCTTTTTAGTTCCAGTACGTCAATTGTAAGATGAATAAAGCCCTATTGTAGGGTATTCTCGTTCTGACTCTTACAGCCACATTCGCTCGTCCTCTTCATCTCGTGTGCTTGCTACAGACCTAACTACTACAATTTATTCATCTTACAATTTCAAAATGGATCGATTCCTTAAGCCAGAACGATTCGATGCCGATCCAAATGCTCAAGACGCTTCTAAACAGTGGAGTCATTGGTTTCGCACTTTTGAGAATTTCTTGTCCACGATCGATAACCTGAAACCGGATAAATTAAACGTCCTGACTAACTACGTTTCTCCGACAATCTGGGAATACATTAGTGAATGCTCCAGTTATAAAGAAGCTGTTAAATTGCTGCAAGGCCTCTACCTACGACCCAAAAACGAAATTTTCGCCCGCCATCTTCTGGCAACCTACAGACAGGAAGGCGGACAAACCCTTGACCAGTTTGCTCAGAAGCTGAAATCCTTAGCTAAGGACTGTGATTTCAAAGCCGTTACGGCAGAACAAAATCGCGACGATGCCATTAGAGATGCGTTTATCAGTGGCCTTTCATCAAACCAGATTCGGCAGAGGTTATTGGAACAGAAGACTTTGAACTTCCAAACTGCCTTTGATCTGGCAAGGTCACTGGAATTGGCAGAAAGACAGTCTCTATCGTATCAGAACCCCCCGACGACCTCATTCTCTGCCGCTACCAAGCCACGTGAAGCTTCGTCGAGTCCCATTAAAGAGTCCGATCTAGTGGCTTCTACCTCATTCCATGGCAAATGTTTCTTTTGTGGATACGACAACCACCGCCGTTCTATGTGTCCCGCACGCGATGCGTTATGCAAAGGGTGCGGTAAGAAAGGGCATTTTCAAAAGGTGTGCCTAACATCACGAAACCGACAAGCCTCCTCTTCCGCTATGTATCCCACCATTTCCACCGTGGCATCAGCTGCTGTTCCCGAATGTCTTTCAAGAGCAGTGGTTGAATTACAAATAAATGGGACTACTTTTCAGGCCCTAATTGACACAGGCAGTTCTGAAAGTTACATTTCTTCCTCAGTGGTGCTCCGAAATAAGTGGAAGGTTCATAACTCTCGCACAAAGATATCCATGGCTACCACAGCCTTAACCAGCGCCACACAAGGACATATTTTTGTCACTATTAGATATAATGATACAATATACGAGAAGGTCAAGCTATCCGTCTTGCCAAACTTGTGCGCCGATGTTCTTCTTGGACATGACTTTCTCCGACTTCACAAAAGTGTTGAAATCCCTTTTGGTGGACCTAAATCTACGTTCTCGACTTGTTCTGTTGCAGCCGCTTGCATCGAGCCTCCCCGTTTGTTTCCCAATCTGACACCAGATTGCAAACCTATCGCTACGAAATCTCGCAGACACACCAATATGGATGAGAAGTTTATACGAGAAGAAATTCGTCGCCTTCTTTCTGAGGGTGTAATTGAGCATTCATTATCCCCTTGGCGAGCCCAAGTCTTGGTCGTAGCCAATGAAAACTACAAAAAGCGGATGGTTGTCGATTATAGCCAAACGATCAACAGATACACTCTTCTAGATGCCTATCCCTCCCCCAGAATAGACGAAATGGTTGAACGTATTGCAAATTACGACACGTATAGCACTCTCGATCTCAAGAGCGCCTACCACCAAATACCCATCCGAGTAGAGGAAAGACCGTACACTGCCTTTGAAGCTTGTGGACGTTTATACCATTTTTGTCGTATCCCGTTTGGTGTGACCAACGGAGTTGCGTGCTTCCAGCGGACCATCGACGACATAATTGCACGCGAACGTCTAAAGAATATTTTCGTCTACGTGGACAATATCACTATTTGTGGGAACGGCCTCGCGGAGCATGATTCAACCCTTCAAAAATTCCTTAGCGTGGCTGAAAAGTACGGACTAACATTCAATGAAGCCAAAAGTGTTATCGCTACTAAGGAAATTAAAATTCTTGGTTACGAGGTGTCCAAGGGCAACATTAGACCGGACCCAGATCGTCTAAGGCCTTTGCGTGAAATGGCTCCTCCACAAGATCTTAAGTCTCAACAACGAGCTGTGGGACTGTTCGCATACTACTCGCAATGGATATCTCACTTTTCGGATAAAATTCATCTGCTCATCCATAACAGAACGTTCCCTTTACCATTGAAGGTAATAGAAGCGTTTGATGCTCTTAAGGAGGAACTTGCGAAAGCCACAGTGGCCACTGTTCGGTACGATACCCCATTAGTTGTCGAGACCGATGCTTCAGACGTCGCTATCGCTGCCACGCTGAATCAGAATGGCCGGCCAGTAGCGTTCTTTTCACGTAGCCTATCTCCAAATGAGCGACATCATTCAGCTATAGAGAAAGAAGCATATGCCGTAGTGGAATCCATACGCAAATGGAAGCACTTCCTCCTCTGTAATCATTTTAAACTCATCACGGATCAGCGTTCT
Organism: Spirometra erinaceieuropaei; assembly: GCA_902702965.1. Lineage (NCBI taxonomy): Eukaryota > Metazoa > Platyhelminthes > Cestoda > Diphyllobothriidea > Diphyllobothriidae > Spirometra > Spirometra erinaceieuropaei. The sequence goes on along the minus strand of CACRXP010000462.1, from coordinate 433,718 downwards.
GTTGCCTTCATCTTCGGCAATCCACAAAAAGGGAAGGTCAAGAATGATAAGATCGAACGCTGGAGATTGGAACTGTCACCATTCAAATTTGACATTGTCTACCGACCTGGTAAAGAAAATCGAGCGGCGGACATGCTTTCCCGTAATTGCGGTGGCGCCCTATTAACCAGTGTGGATTTGAAAGAACTACACGAGTCACTTTGCCATCCCGGTGTCTCTCGGCTTTCGCACTTTGTTCGAGCTCGGAATCTCCCCTTTTCGATGGAAGAGATTCGTAATGTCGTCACTAAATGTCAGGCCTGTTGTGAAATCAAACCCCGTTTCTTTAAAACACAAGGCCAACTCATCAAAGCCACTCAGCCGTTCGGACGATTGTCACTCGACTTCAAAGGTCCTCTTCCGTCGGCTACTCACAACCGCTATCTGCTGACGATTATTGATGAATATTCTCGTTTCCCTTTTGCGTTTGCCTGTCCTGATCAGACTGCCGGAACTGTCATTAAATGTTTGTGTCAGCTCTTCTCCATTTTCGGTACTCCTTCGTACATACACACCGACCGGGGATCGTCATTTATGTCGGATGATGTTCAGCAATTCCTTCACAGTAAGGGAGTGGCGACAAGTAGAACAACTCCATACAATCCCCAAGGAAATGGACAGGTTGAACGTCTGAACCAAACTTTATGGAGGACCATCTTGCTTGCTCTGAAATCACAAAATTTGCCCGTCACACACTGGGAATCCGTCTTACTTGACGCTTTACACTCAATTAGATCACTTTTGTGTACCGCCACTAATGCAACACCTCATGAGAGAATATTTGTCTACAACAGGAGGTCAACTACTGGCACTACTCTCCCCATGTGGCTTACCTCTCCTGGCAGAGTTCTGTTGAAGAAAAGCAATCAACAGTCTAAGTTTGATCCGCTCGTTGAGGAGGTGGAACTACTCCAGTGTAACCCCCAATATGCCCATATACGATTCAGTAATGGCAGAGAAGAAACGGTATCTGTTCGACAGCTTGCTCCCAGCGGTGAAAAGGACGTCGGTGATTGCCACCAGGAGACGGCCATGCCGGTACCAGAAAATCTCTCCCCACTTTCCCCTGACCACCCACCCATTACCGAGCAAGAAAGTAGCACCGTTTCAACTGACGGACAGAATGATGCAACACCTGTTAGTTTTCCGAACGCTGACGATGTCCGTATGCATAACCTTGAAACATTAACCCAACAACAACAACGTGTTCACCCATACTGTCTTCGTAACAGAGACGCCTGAACTTTGCCCCATACAAACTTTTCCCTATCGATTTTTGACATCTCGATTCTTCCATTTGTTGGCCGGGGTGAATGTCATGCTAACATAACCCCCAGGCTAAATTCCACCTTACCTACTACTTTTCTATTTCTCTTTTTAGTTCCAGTACGTCAATTGTAAGATGAATAAAGCCCTATTGTAGGGTATTCTCGTTCTGACTCTTACAGCCACATTCGCTCGTCCTCTTCATCTCGTGTGCTTGCTACAGACCTAACTACTACACACAGTTAAGGGTACCGCGGGACCTGAGAGGCGGCTCCAGCACATTGGACGACTATCGGAAAATATTTTATTAAAACCGCCTTCGTTCAGAAAGAAACGGTAGGCTGGAGGGCACGGAAACCTATTTATGCCAAAGTACTCCACGTTATATTAACTGCAGCAGAACCGGTTAACAGCGCATCCGTATTAAAAATCAGCAGTCGGGTGGGCTATTTCCAAAAACAAGGGAAAGACAACCAACAGTAAACGAGGGACAGGGCCAGTGGGTTGAACAAAAATAAAGACAACGTTACGGTCACGACCGCTCTCGAGGGCCCTGTCTACCAACGAGTTTTACCTAGTGCTCATAGAAAAGGCAGTTTACCTGTCGTGGCAGAATCCGGCGATGCTGCCATATACAGGCGATGTCTAGAGCTGAAACGCATCGGTTCTGGCCCCGCCGGCGACACAGAAAGTCCGCTAGCAGCGGGTCTGGTCTGCACACCGTCGTTTGCAGCAGAAGCCTCCTTGAGGACGCAGGTGGGTGGTGCTGGTGTAGATTTCTGAGGCGAAACAAAGGAGGCCCTCGAGAGGCCGGAGTGCTCCGCGTCCTCAGTCGCCTCGTCCACTGTAGAAAGGTCAAGGTCACTCTCGTTTGAGAGCTCGCAGCTGCGAACGTCAGTGCCCACTTCATTCTCATCATGCCCAGCGTCATCAGCATTATCCTCATCAACCTCATCGCGGACTGCAGTAGAGTCAGCGGCACCAGATTTGTACTTCCTCACCGACTGCTCCCCAAACCCCTCACTTTCTCCGTCCACATTGTCGGTGAGGTCTCCAAGGGAGTGCTCGGATCGGCAGGAAGAATCCGATGATGCAGAATGAATCGCCTTGTCCGCCTTGTCATAAAACGAGAGGGTAAGCGGTTCCACTGTCGGGGGTTTGGTTTCTTCCTGAGTTTAGTAACAGTTCAAAAGTTATGCAGATAGGCTAAGTCAGTAATTTATGACCTGCTGTTTGCTGTTAAGGCCGACTTAACTGCAGCCGAAATCTCGCCTTTGAAACATCTTAAGGGAACCTGTTCTTCAACAAGTTTGAGAGATGTAAAACAGTTAAATGAGTTGCGAGGTGGCGAGCATACGTAGCTTAAGATAAATTCTCATCTGGCCAGTACAATTATATAGGAAAGGGGGAGAATTAAAAACACGTCAGTGAGAAGATAAATCGATTTAAGTTCGCCTTAAAACACAGGCTGGGTGTGAGAATGTGGGGGAGGGGAGTTGAGGGGGTAATCGCTGTCAGTGTCAGCGGCGGAGTGAGAGCGGAACGGCGCGGGAGAGTTGTAGCGTTAGTCGACCTTCGACCACTGTAGGCGCTGTGCCTGAACGTGGTTCTTCTGTGCGCACAAGATTGGTTTTTGCAACCTGATGGCGGCCGCCCATGCAGTTGCTAACAGGCGCTGTCCCAGTGGTTTAGGATAGCTCGATGGGACCTTATAGATCACACGAAACTCTTCATTGGGGTCTACATGATGTCCGGAATCGACAACATGCGCGAGAATGGCGCTGCTTATGCTCCTAGTTTCGCCTTTTCCCAGTCATGCTGGAAGGTGCTCCCATATTCTTTTGGATAAGCGTCGACTCGTGCGACCAGCGGCAAGGGTTCAAGTATCCTTCTCTACCAGCCATATTTTACGCGGAGAAGGTAAGGATAAGTGGCCAACCCGGACCATTTTATTGTGCATCTGTTCCTGCACTTGCTCCTTTGGAGCAGGTTATACTTGTTGCACGAGTCGGCGCTTATCGAAGAGAATGCGGGAGCACTTCCCGGCTATCCTAAACCATTGGGACAGCGCCTGTTAGCAACAGCAGAGGCGGCCGCCATCAGGTTGCGAAAATCGATCTTGTGCGCACAGAAGAACCACGTACAGGTTCCGCGCCTACAGTGGTCGAAGATCGACTAACGTTACAACTCTCCCGCGCCCTTCCGCTCTCACTCCGTCCTTGACACTGACTGCTATTACCCCCCCCCCCCACATTCCCACACACAGCCTGTGTTTTAAGACGACGTTTAATCGATTTATCTTACCACTGACGTGTTTTAAATTGTATCCCCTTCCCACCGACGAGAATTTATCGAAAACTACGTGTGCTCGCCACCTCGTCTTCTGATTACCGTTAAATGATGCTAGTTTAACCGTCGCGAACTATTAGTTCTACAGCGTGCCTCAAGAAGTGTGCCCTGCAGTGACTTGTGCATAAATTTGCTGATAGTAAATCAGAATTTTACCTTGTTCTCTCTCTGTCCATACCCATCGATTTTTGATGACCAAGTTAAGTCAGAATGACCAGAGGTGGTCGTGAACACAATGGTTGAAAGGGCCAGAAAGCCCGTCTACGCGTTCCGCACGCGCGATCTGGTTCCCATCACACACATGACGTAGTTTATTCCCAGGGCTCGGGCCTCAGTGATACGGACTAAGGAGCTAGCACAGCCTGACTCTCAGTATTAAAAAGGACCAGCAAACCACATCAGTTCGGAGGCTTTTAGGCACGCCTGAGGACCGATTCTATCTCAGTAGTGGTCCCACTCTCCTCTCACGCATGCACTAGTCGACTGCTCAGGCCATATCAACCAACTGGACGCAGTGAGCGACGACGAAAGGCATGACATGAAGAAATGTCAGACAGGAGTTAAAGACTCGCGGAGACACGTCAAAGCTCGATAACTTCGTTCCCGTCTTGAAATGCTGTCTGACAGCTGTGTTCAAACACCCTAAGCAAGAAGATCTCTAGCAGCAGGAGTAAGTTTATACTTCCAGCAAACCAGGTAGCTTGTTCGAGTTAAAAAATTGACAATTAACAATACAGCCCATTTTCTGTCATGAATAGTATTCGATAAAGAGGGAGACAAGTGACTGCTTCGAGTCCACATTCCTAGGGGCGATAGCTGCTTCAAAGGATAACAACTATTTCGAACTACCAGGGGGAGGACGGGGACGTCTAGGATAAATGATATCGTCACTGAATGGGATAGTAGAAAAGCAAGTTACATCCTACTTACGTCCCTCAGAAATAGTATTATAAATCTAGTCAGCTGTTTGACACAAAGGGCTCGAAAAATTTGTTCAACAGATAGTATCGAAGAGGAACTTAGAAAAATGCTGGACTTGCTTCGCGCAAACGGGTATCCTGACACGTTCATTACAAAAAACCTTGCCGAGCGACACGCAAAACCCACCACACTAACCGCCGAAAAGAAAACGCTGTTCCACAAAGTCCCTTTCCAAGGAAACGCTGCAAGTGAACTCCTAAGAAGACGCTTTTACCAAGCTGTCTCGGGAACCTTCCCAGCAGCAAGGGTTCGCACATCCTTCTTTACTAATCCTATTGTACGCGGAGAAGGCAAGGATAGGCTGCCAGCTCAGACCGCCTCAATGTGCATCAACTCATTCACTTGCTCCTGTGGAGTAGGTTATATTGGCCGTACGAGTCGGCGCCTTTCCAAAAGAATATGAGAGCACCTTCCAGCATCGTTGGCAAAAAGTAAAACTAGGAGAATAGACAGCGCCATCCTTGCGCATGCAGTGGATTCAGGGGTATCGTGTGGACCCCGCTGAATCACTTCGTGTGATTTATAAGGTCCCCTCGACCTACCCTAAGCTACTGGGTCGGCGCCTGTTAGCAACAACATAAGCGGCCGCCATCAGGTTACGAAAACCGACCCTATGCGCCCAGAAGAACCTCGTTCAGGCTCCGCACTTTCCATGGTCAAAGGTTGACTAACCATATACAACTTTCTGCGCCCTTCCGCTCTTGCCTAGCCTGTATTATAAAAAACCTAACTTTTCCACTCACTGTACCGCGTCCCATATAACACTACTGGCATGACGAGAAGTTATCAAAAGCAACGTTTGCTCGCCACTGTTTCTTCTGAATATTATAAATGCCTTTGCTGGCAATAACTTAAAACTCACGAATGATAGCCAATACTCAATCGCCCGCGAAAATGCTTATCTAGAGTCGTAAGTCAAGGCTGACAGCAGGTATTCCAACCCGGACTCAGGCTAGAACGGTGGGCCCCTGTCTCCAGACCAGTTGTGATTGTTCCTGCACTAACACAACTCCGAGGCCTGAAGCAGTAGACAAAATCTGGCGTTGCGGTGGTGTGACCCTCTGTCCCAAATCACAGTCCGGCGGCAGGCCACATATCGACTCAGCAGAAGGGAAGAAAATTGCACGAAGTGGCGACGAATGAGGAGGAGGAGGAGGTGGAGGAGGAGGAGTAGGAGGAGGAGGGGAAGAAGGAGGAGAAGGGCAATTTGAGGCCCGGATCTTGGGCCGAGACGGCATAGTGACGTGCCTGCCACCTATCGCACGCACATCGCGGTCCCGCATCCAGATGGCGCAGTACAGAGTGGAGCTCATCTATAACCGCCGAGTTTTGGTCATATTGACGACGAACTCGCGTATGAACTGGAAAGATCAAGCAGATAAGTCGTTCCCGGCGGTCGGCTTGACTTCCACTAACCTAACACCGTTAATTGGGAACTTTGGTCAAGACAGGGGTCTGGCAGTTCGTTGTACTCTCTCCCGGCGTCGTCCTTGGTTAGCGCTAACGTTTTATTTTGTCCATTTAGCATGCGAAATTGAAGTACGGTCCCCGAGACAGGTGGTCCAAGGTTTGGCAACAACCCGAGTCGGATTCCGCCCGCTTCGTACTAATAACTACAAAGCGAGCAGTAGTGCAATGTGCCTTCAAGCAAGTTAAACCCTCGTCTCAATATGAGGACTGGCTACATTGAAAAATTCACAGACCATAAATATTCTTTTGAAGAATCTGCGATGATGCTTTTAGGTTCCAGCTTATTACGCTCTTCGAAATCTAGATAAATTAATTAAGTCTTGAACCAGACTTAGGGCAGCCACCAATGAGCTAATAATCTCTCCCCTGGTTGGTTTAGGAATATGCAGGACAGCGCAGACAATGGCGCCTTAAAAAGATCTTGCTTGGAGAAAAACGAGAATTTACACAAAGCAGGATGAGCAAGCTTGTGCAATATCATAATTCTGGCCTGATTGGCGATCGGGAAGAAAACCGGGCCAACACAATCAACATCCTCGTCTAACTCTAGGAGGCAACTGGAACCATAACATCGAGAGGTAAACCAGTGAATAGAAAACACAAGAATTAACCTGACGAGTGCGAGGCGTGCTATCACTTGAGGCCGAAAAAGACCTCGTTATGGTTGCTGCGGGCAAGGGATGTTCAACAGTTGTATTGGACAGAACAGACTATAGAAGAGAGGAGACGAGTCCCAGGAAGTAGTCTTGAAGAAGGTGACACGATCGCTGGGACAAGAGCTTTATTAGCCTGACGTTTCGGATTCCTGCTCGAACCCATCATCAGAGACAAAAGCAAATACGGCGGTTCATGCACAAGGGGCTGCAGTATTTATAGGATGCAGTCGTCATGCTACCGCATACCTATGAACATTCACTGCTCCCACCTTCATCCGGGATCGTCGCACTTGGTGTGCTAATTGTTTGATGGAAGACGTTCGCGTCGTTAATTGCTGCAATTTTATCACGTTTGTTGGATGTTGGTGTGATGATTATTCGACCATCTGACGCGCTGACCCGGGTGTTGGGAAGAGTGTTCACCTGTGCGCTCCCCGCGTGGCCAATTACTCCGCCTAGGCGAGGTCTCAGCACAGAGTATGGAAGGGGAAGGTCATTGCACTTGTAAATGGACTGGGAGCGCGAATGTCGGCCATCAAACAATTAGCACTCCAAGTGCGACGATCCCGGATGAAGGTGAAGGCAGTGAATGTTCATAGGTATGCGGTAGCATGATGACTGCATCAAATAAATACTGCAGCCCCTTGTAAATGAACCACCCGTATTTGCTTTTGTCTATGATGATGGGTTCGAGCAGGAATCTGAAAAGTCAGGCTAATAAAGCTCTTGTCCCAGCGATCGTGTCTCCTTCTTCAAGAACAGACTATCTTCGAAAAGAAAAGGGTTTAAGCAGGACCGCCTGATCTATGTCCCAAGCGCAAACAACTCCGTCAAAACGATGATAGTCGAACTCAGTGTGAAGATGTCGGCGTTGGAGAACTCAGCTGCAATATTGCCGGTTGACCGACGTATGGTGGAGCCTAAGACACGGCCTTGGTTTGATTCTATGGCTTTCCATCGTCGCACGATGAGGGGACTTGCCTCTTCGGCCCAATGTATCGGATCAAAGGTACTCTAAAAAACGGACCGGCAAAGTGGCTGTTTGGGGGTCTCAAGTTTCGACCACTAATTCAGGCACTAAGGTCGACCGGTCAACAAAAATCGTTAAAGAAGTTAAAGGGCTAGGTCTCCTGTCAAATGTGGCCATTATATCGTTTGATGTCACGTCCCCCTATACGTATATTCCACAGGATCTGGCTGTCGAGACTACCGAACTACGCCTGCAAAGCAAATATGAGGAAACAGAGAATCACCTTGAACATGTCCTAATCCTCCAGCCCCGGAAGTACAGTCTAAAGACGTACTTCACGTCCAAAAAAAACAATACACGAGCAGATGAAAGGTACACCAATGGACTGGTTGATTTCGAGACTATTTGCCGAGACTGGGCTTCTAACATCACAGACCGAAATTCCGGATGATGCCTTCGTCGTCATTAAACGGATCAGATGCTGGCTTTCAAAGAACATCTCGACGTTATCCTCCCGGATATACAATTTGCGATGGAGGAGGGAAATAACAGCCAGCTGAACGTTCTTCACATTATTGTCTGCCGCAGAGTGTGGTGATAGAAACGAGGACTCAGGAAAGTGACAAGCACAACGCAAGTACTAGGCTACAACGGCAATCAACCACAAACGCGGTTGCGTGAGGGCGTTGTACCCGCGTGTGTAAGCACAGTTCAGTGAAAAAAGGTTGCTGCATTACAATATCTTCAACAGCTGTCTAGAATGAGAGGCTACCCGCGCACCTTCATCAAGCAGTACATGCACAAACGATACGAGAGACCAAATGCAACCGGTGCCAAGTTCTGTTAAGCTATCACGCGGGTGAAAAGCGTCTGGGAAGCCGTCAGCCGTCTTTTCATACCCCTTGGAGTTTGAATTGCACGCAGACCGGAGGCAGCCATAGAGCACCAGGATATGAAGCCGAAATACCCGTTACCACGGTAAGAAATGTCTGGAGTCCTTTACCGGGTCTGGTGGAGTTGTAGGCGAAGCAACCATACCAGAAAAACTGGATTACTACTTCGGACGCAGATGACCGAGCACGCAGCAGCAATGAGGAGGAACGACGCCAACTCCCAGGTGGCGGCCCATTTGACGGGCCAAGGCCACACATTTAGGTCCGACGGCGCTGACATTCTAGAGAGAGAGAGAGGTGATGGCCGCGTGAGCCGTGAACAGCTCGATGCATGTTTTTCCAGTCTTCACTAGATTAACAAGCGCAATGACGTCCCCGCTTCATATTCTGCGCCGAGACTTTACCTACGCTAGCCACGCGGAGAGCGCGCAGATGAACACTGGTCAAGGTGTCAGTATCGGCGAGTCAGATTTCCAAAGCACTCCCACGTGTGGCGAAATTCCGGAAACTGCGGGCAATTAGAAAATTATCACACCACTTGCGACCACCTGCGATGAGTGCGGAGGCCGATAATTTTGACAGGCATGCAGACAAATTGTTGGGTTTGTAGCAAAATCTGGTTGGTCAGACAAATATTGCATTGCGTGCAACCCTTTGCAATCAGCTCAGAGTCTGCCACTTTTATGGGCATGCGGTAACATAGCAACTACATAGTTCAAATTTTGCATGGTTGTTTGACTGTCATTTTTTAATTTACTCAGAAATTATCTACGAAGTTGGAGTAGATCAGTTTATTCAAGTTCAATAGGCTCAGACCGAGAATTTTTTTGTATTAATATTTGAGTCAAAGTCCATCAGCCACAGCGGGTAATCGCGTAATATTCATTAACTACCGACAGGCAGCTAGTAGTATACTTTAGATTAAGGTGATACCGTACTAACACCACAGGTACTAGCAAAAAGTCCATACACACGTGTTTTGCCGATATTCTGCCTAACCTAAAGTATACTACTAGCTGCCTGTCGGCAGTTAATGAATATTACGCGGTTATCCGCTGTGGCTGATGGACTTTGGCCCAAATATTCATACTCAAAATTCTCGGTCTGTGCCTATAGACCTTGAATAAACTGATCTACTCTAACTTCGTAGATAATTTCTGAGTAAATTAAAAAGTGACAATTTCTAGATCGGATTATCTATCAGAAAACACACAGGGAATGCTGGGGGACCCACTGACGAGCCGAATCCACCGCAGCTGCGCCATGCAGCGGCAGAATATCGGCGAAACACGCGTTTATGGGCTTTTGGCTAATACCTGTGCTGTTAGTACGGTATCACCTTAACCTAAAGTTGAGAGACTCACTACCCTTATCTGATTTTTTCTCTGATGAAGGATACGAGTGGGAATACGGAAAGTCAGGTTAAAGAAGCCCACGTGTCAGCAATATTGCCTAAAAACCGCATGCGAATCAAGGAAGACATATTCAAGACTCTGCGGTGGGAGAGTGTAGTGGAAGTCGTAGATTTTCCCCTGGCGAAAACTATGATGGAAGATACGAAGACTTCCGTTTGAAGTAGATTTGATGGATACCATCCCTTGACCAGACTGGTGTGATTGTGCTCGCAATTCACTTTAAGATGACCAAACAAAAGAAAGTCATTTTAGTTGTTTGACTTTTTGGACTCGCTGTGCAGTTGGCCTTCAGAGGAAGAGAAACGGTTTACGGATAGCCAGTGATTCCTTTGATGACAACAGGGAAGCATCATCCGATAATGAGAATGTAACACGCAGTTAAATTCATAGGTAGCCTCTTGGGTGTGGACATTTAAGCATGAGGAAGGGGTGAAGTGACGAATTGTCAGAGAGGGGGGGAGGTGGTTCACTGTCCTAAATCTCCGTCCAGACCTCCGGCTGCGGACCACAAATTCGACATTATGGACAAATAAATAATGATGTTGCCTGGTAACAGGACGGCTCGAAGGTTGCTTAGAGCCTTAATCTACAAAGGCAGCTTCATAAACGGTTATTTGGATTTCCCCTGCGTATCACGCGATACGCGCTTAGCGACCAGTGGGGTGGACACCTCCTCGCCAAGGGCATACACGGCGCATAAGGTGATGGGGGAATATGAAGGGCTTAATGTTTTTCTTTATTTTCGCTGCCGGTTATCATAGGCGCTAACTAAAATCCTCAGGAAAATAAGTCAGTTCTTCATCGTCATTAAAACAGGAACCCAAAAGCAGCGTCATGATATCCGTGTTTAGCATGTACATGTCAGTCGTCCCTAAGGACATCAAGCCTATTTTGACATCAGGAGTCAAGAAGCATGCATGAATTAGAAAAATAACTGACCTTGCTATTTGCGGGCTTTTTGTCGACCTCTGGCTTGACACAATCGGTGTTATTACTAAAATTCAGAAAAAATAGACCGTTAGAAATGAGAAACTTAATGATGCGTACACCAGCTTTGAGGGGAGCTTATTCCCCTAACGAGGGCCGAATTCACTCAAAGGGCCACTGCGAAAATTGAGAGGGCAGTGTCATTCAGGGCCTATCAGAGGCCGAAACAAACATATGAGCCGAATTTTATGCTTTCCGAAAGACCAATTGTCAGAGGCACGGTATATTATATAAACACTAAGATTTATATCTCGACGCAAAAAAATCTTAAAGTAATGAATTGGATTCAGGTTTGCGAGCTAAATTCTGATGACACCTGAAAGTCTGACTTTGAAAAACGGAAGGCATCTCTATCAGAAGTCACAGAAAAAAGCAGAGGGATTCAATGATGAACCGCGACCTGACAACAGTGTCGTTTTTAAGTATAAAGTCGACAAAATATATGTCTTTACGGCAGATCAGTCTCAAAGCAAATAGTGTGAGCGAATGTTACTTCAGTTTTTTTATTGTACAGTGAAAAGTGCAAAACAATCAACACTCACAGACATATTGAATCATGAACATTCCTTCTGCCGTTTTCTATAACAGCCCTCTATCCTCCACTGATGTTTTTTTGTAAAAATCCTGATGGTATGTTGAAAAGTAACCAACTTCTCCAACCTCCTCTAAGGAAGCCTATCCTTGTTTAGGGAAACTTTAATCTTAAACCTCACCACAATAATAATTGGCAGGACACGGGAATAAACTCGACCGATTTGGCACGGCACGAACCTGTATCTGGGCGTTCCGCCAAGGGAGCCGTGAATATTCGTAGAGACTGCATCCTATAAATGCTTTAGCCCCATGTGCATGAACCAACCCTAGCTGCTATTGTCTCTGATGATGGGTTCGAACAGGAATGCGAAACGTTAGGTGAATAAAACCCTTGTCCCGGCGATCGTGCCTCATTCTTTACGGTGCTTATGGGGTCATTGTGAACGCGAATGATAGCTTTCAGCGTCTGATGCCGGCGCCTAACATAAAAGCCTCGGACTTACAACAATCCGCCATTCAATCGTCGTCGCCATGCTTGCAGCAGAGTTTAAGGCCTGCTAATCACGCCACTTTAGCGTGGCCATAATCCCTTTAAGCGCTGAGGTGCGGTACAATCCTTCGTCCAAAGACTGAAACTTGTTCGATTCTTAAACATCATGGAACTACAACCGCACTTCCTGCAATCGTCTTTATCCTCTCATACACACATGTACACCAGAGGAATGTTTCGCCGTACACCCGACGTGGGTACTTGCTAAAAGTTCGGACACATGCATCGTTGATGTTCTGGTTACTGCACGACGTATTCCCTCGTGTTCCCCAGACCAGCTTGGGATATATGAACTGCAGGTAAATACAAGGTCAATAATTTCAGAAATTACGAAGGGAACGGCATAGTCACTCACAATGAAGACTGTAATGCAGACACTAGAAACAATGGCCTATCTCACAGGTTACCCGATGTTTCGAATGCGCTGTGCTTTGAGGAATCCATAAATCTACTTACGCCCAAAGAATCGGATTTGCCGCTTCGATAGAAAGAAAGTTGTCTACGAAACCTCACGTGTTAGTTGTGATACAGTCGTTTGTGGCAAAACTTGGAAATCTGCCCCGCGAGCATACACAAACTTTATTTGCTACTGAAGGTGGTGGCAGCGGCGGCGACGGCGGTAGGGGTAGCGGCGGCGGTGGTGGTAGTGATGGTGGTGCTGGTGATGGT
>CACRXP010000462.1:405841-419918 GCA_902702965.1 Spirometra erinaceieuropaei | reverse complement strand
AGGAGGAGGAGGAGAAGGAGGAGCAGGAGGGGGAGGAGGAGCAGCCATCTATCTTAAGTGGCCGCGTGCACACGGGGAACTGGACGCATATTTACACGGGAGAAAACGCACATTAAGGGAACCTGCCCAATAAAGAATGGTCACGAATCCCTGGATGTAATGCACTCAAATGAGGCATGTGTCGGCAGGCATATTGAGTTGGATGTCATAGGTAGAACTATCAAGCAGAGGAGAAGATGAATGCGGCCGATCACAGCAGGATGAGGGCGCGTATTGGATGAGTATAAGCCAAGGTCTCAGAAAATTATAGAGTCTTTCATTCGACAAGGACAACCATTTCACCGCCCATGCGTCGGAAAACAAGCCGATGAGTTGAGCTCACGGAGATACGCAGTAAAATTCCCTTTTATTTCTGAATAAACGGTGAAATACTTAGTCGTAACTTAATGAAAAAACCCGCAGTTCTTTGAAACAGTCTGATAAACACTATGTGGTTTCAAAAGGCTTAGCGCGGTAAGCAGATTATCTTTGAACCTACATGACTATTTTCCATACAGACGGCCCAGACAAGCCTGTTTCGCCGATCCGTAGCCACTGCCTGACGCAGCCGAAAGTGGTTCGGCCCATCGGTTAGTCCCTCAGCGTTTCCTGTGTGTTTACAGGTATCTAAACTACAGTTTTTATCCTACCTTTCGGATGAAATTAGTTCCGGACTTGAAGTAGATCCCTCAGATGGAGTCCAAAAAAGCTTGCTCCGAAGGATATACTCCAAGTTTGCGCATTAATTTCCTCGAAAACTAAACAAGACAGAATCTTTAAACCTGACCAAACCGAACAATTGGTGTGTTAATCTGCAAGGTGGAAAATAGCCAAACACCCTCTAAACACGGGCGTTATTTAAATGGCCCAAACCCCTTATCCTTCGGTTTCCGTAACAGCGAGAGAATATCTTGTGAATGACGTACAGTTCTAAGTGCATGGTAACTTCAAAACAAAACCAGAAAAAGTTACACTGTTTTTGCTTTCTGAATAAACTTTCTCTCACAAGACTTCCTGAAAAAAGCATCTTCATGCTCTACTTACTGAGTATTGTGTTTCATCTACTTGAAATAATCTGGTAAGCGAATGAAGGCTAGAGAATGGTTGATGGATAGTTTTGCGCATGGATTCGTTCTGTGCGTGCTGCGATACCAGAAAGAGGCGAGAACAGGTGGGGACCAAAAAAAAATTCCAGAAGTTCAATTATTTGCAAGCACTCCGGCTAAAATACCGGATCAAAATTAATATATACAGTGAACAGTGAACGCAGCTGCCCTCCCCCATAATAAGCGCCCAGCAGAAATGCTGATGCATGAACGATAATTCCTAAAAGTGCACGAGAAGGGTCCGTGAAACAATGAGTCCTAGAGTGGCCTGAACTTTAACTGTAAGCCAGCCTGATTGTCTAAAGACACTGACGGTGCAGACTATTATCGCCCTCAAATTAACGGATTCGCACACTAACGGATGTCCAAAGCATGCAGGCCTGATTGCCGAATACAAAAGATGATAAAATAAAGAAGATTTTTCTAATTAAAGCAATCTATTAGTCGCTGGAATGGGTCATTGCTTCTGAGAGCGCATGATTTAAAGGCAGGCTAGCCATAGTAAGTCGTTGAATGCATAGAGATGGAAGTGTTATGTCTGTGTAACGAGAAATTCTACCGTGAAAGATCTAAAAAAAAACTATTTGTCAGATGTCCAATTCCTCACAGTTGCCAACATGTGCTTCCAGGTCTTTATAGATGCCGCTCAGTAGATTATTCCTCCCTGATGAAGTATCGACCTCGGTATCTCCACCTCAACGTACCATTGAAAACACAGGGTTGCTCGTGCACCTAGAACGCACTCACTTGATGTCTCCATTGTTAGAGCTTATGCACTAGAAATTAACTTACAGTTCAAACAGCCAAGAAGATGAAAGGAGCTGATGTCAAGCCCTTCGTAGGTTCCCAAGGACCGATAGCTTAGAGACATTTAACTTCGAAGAGGCTGGAACACCAAGTGTGTTTGTGTGTAACTACACTACCTAGTGGCCAACTTGGAGCGGTGCAATACCATACATAGAGGAGACGGTCCACTTGCGAAGCCTAGTAGTAATGATGTCAACGTCGATGACGTGGAAATCAAGTAGCTCCAAAACTGAACTATGCATGAAATTTGTAGGTGGATGAAAAAGTCGCAAGAGGAAATTCCTTGAGCATGGGCAGTTTCGAAAGCCTTTTGGAGCGAAGTAAAATGTCACGACGGGTGGAAATTTGGGACGAATACTTCCTTACTGATTTTCTGTGGAAATTTGGCAAGACGACTTTCGGTGAAAGAACAACCAGGACAGATGTATCTTCTTTCTGAAACAGAGCTGTCGGGGTGAGTCTTTTTGTAAATATATGAATGTCTGAGTCTTAAGAAATCTTAGATACCAAGGCAGTTACAGGCCCATTTGGGTTCATTGCTCGAAGGTTTACGTTGCGAATAACAGAGTTAGCTGCCTACAGTGTCAACAGGTTACTCTAAGCACGACCCAGAGAAAGGTGGCTGAAACAACTGCATTTGCATGTGTTCAGATGTACGGCGATTTACTTGTAAAACACATGTTGCCCTCATTACTAGTGCTCGTATTACATATACTATTTATTCAAGGGCGCTAGCTTGACGGATAATGTTCTTTAATAATGCACAGCTGGTAAGATATTGGATTAAGTGCCAGACCACAACTTCATTGTCCGCATGCACTCCAGCGCTTTTAGGTGATGTTCGCTAATAAATCCCAACCTGGATAAATAGTGTTTTACATGGGAGCTCTCCGCAGAAACATGTTTCTACCGGACTCAAAAGCGGCACCGAATTGCGCATCGACGACTTGTTATTTTCAAACAAGTCATACCTGAATTGAAAAAATACTACTGGGACGAGTATGTGAGAGGTTTCTGTTATATGCTCTACGGAATTTACTCTGATTAATTTTATAATCAAATGCCAGACAACCGTCGGACTGAAAAGTGAACAGAGTATTTTATTAAGAGAAAAAGGATTCCTCCTTACCCGTCAGTCCCTCCGAAACAATAAGTTTGTTGTGTGAATTTCCAACTTTTCAGAGGCAGCGAAGACGGGGCTTTTATTGAATGTGCAGTGGAGATAACGAGACTCTTTTGCTTATACAATGCAGAATTACAAGCATGCGTGGTAATTGTAGCCGAAGGAAATACCTCTTTTGTGGCGAAATTCTGCCTATGATTTTCAAATATTTCCTTTATTGCCTCATACCATGGACAATCGGGTAGCTGTAAATTTTGGACAACTTCCTCCGTCATGCCTGCGTCCGCCGAAAGTTGCGAATGACGCAGAGTTTCCTGAACACTCTTTACTGGCTTATTTTTTCTCGGCGATCCGTGAACAAAATGAGACTTTGTAGCATCAAGAAGACTTTCTGTGTACAGCACGCTATGGTAGAGATTGCCCCTTGGGGAGTCATCTGGACGAGGAGTGATACTCTCCAGTTTGGCATAAGACCTCTTCGTGCAGAGTGATGACGCAGGCAGTTGTGACGGCCTGCCAGAATTTAATACACGCAGTTTCTCGATGAAAAATCGTACCGGCTCTTGAATATCGCTGGGTCTTCGCGGATCCGTCTTGTCAAATAAATAAGAAAGATGGCCGTACTGGTCGGTGGTGCGTATACCACGGGGGGTTGAGGTGGGGGATGTATCCGCCAGGAGGCGCAACGGCAAGACATTCCGAGATGCAGACTGCACACGATGTGATGCAGTAGCTCCTTTGGGCCTTTGCAAATGACGAACATTTTGCGCATCATTACGATGGACAGCAGGCGTAAGGCGTTGGTGGGTTAAAATCCTCTCTACATACTGGAAATTAGAGTGAGGTTGGAGATGGGGCAGAGCACGGTCATCATCTGGGAACCTGTGAAGGAAAGTCTGCCGAGTAATATTGGATTCATCAGCATATCCGTCGGCCCTCCTTACATATGGTCTTCTGTAAAGATCGGTGTACATTCTTGAAGTCGTTATCACGACATAATTCCTTCTCTAAAACTATAAGTAAGTGGTATAAATTATTGAAATTATACTTTTTGCAACTTGAAAGTGCATTTGATATCACAGAACATATTACAACAATAGGTTATGCAGTCATTAAGTCAATTTAAGGCTAGAATTTGAAAATGATTAACACGAATTCGAAAAGTTGTAGTTCGATATTAGAACTTTACAGCGGTCAAAGGCAACTGTGCTAAATAGATGGAGAAGTCACAACAAAATCCTACAGACCAAGGACTATGCCCGTGGGCCAAGTAAATTTTTCTCCATATTTGTCAGCAGTCCTAGTACCTATTGCGAACTGAAGTCCGATAAATTTACAACGCTGACGTTTAAGTAAACAATAAACAATTACAAAAAAATGATTGACAGTATCATGTTTCTGCACACAAATCTCACGTCCCATGTTAACCTGCCTGTTGGAATTCCAACCTTAAGGGCCCTTAAGGTAGCGAAGTTGGTCTGGGTCCAGATCCCCTCAACGTCCTGCTTTTGCGCGCAAGGCTCGAATTACAATGCACTTGTATTTCTGTAAGGCGTAAAGAAGTAGATCTGAAAACATGGTAGTTTTGTCTGACTGTTTAAGAAATTAATCTTCAAAGGCAGCGTACATAGGCTACATTAATGTTCCGGACATCAAAAAGTAAATACTGAAGCTTTGTAGACAGCAAAATCATTTTTGAAACTCCCATAGGAGCAAACTTAAAGTGGATGTCCGAAATAGAAAATGTTGAACTGTGAAAACTTTTTGACCACATACTCACTTCAAAAAGATTAACATTTTTGATGACGAATTTAAATAGTTTCGTTTGAGGGTGATTAAAGCACAGTCACAAGTACTCTAACGAAGTTCAAATAGAGGAAAAGAACAGAAATACATTTAAAGTACTCTCCGCGGCCCCTTAGAAATATGATAGTGTAAAATTATTAATAAATTCCAAAATCATTAGTTGTCGTTAAGGCCCCTACTTTTGCATGATGACGGTCCGCAAGGCTGCGCAGCAATTGGTGCAAAATTAAAAACCGTAAATTGCGCACTCTTTAAAACCAAGGTCGATCTCAGAAAACTAGAATTTTAATGTAATCCAATAAGGGTATGCAGAGATAGCGTCAGTCGACTGAAAACACGTTTGTTGGGGGATAAGGTCGCACTCGGCACCTTTTTTCCCTCCGTCTTTTCTGCTTCCTACGTCAAGACGCCTCCACGACACTTCCTGGCACTGCCCAGTACGCTTCAATACCCAGCCTAGTTCAGTTCAGTTTATTCAGATAAATAGGCGTGGGCCTCAGTCCACAACCTAAAACGTAAAACAGAATGCAATTAATTGTTAAACCATTTTGGCTAAGAAGTTCAAATACATTGTGTGAAAGTCAAAGGTTGAGTTCAGTTCAGTTTATTGAGGGAAATAGGCGTAAACCTTTGAGTACCCTATTTGCAACGTAAAAAATGTGTGTTATACAGATACATGTTCTTGGCTGAAGTAGTTTAAATACGCCCATAATGGTAGGAAAAAATGAGAACGAGTTACAGGGGGTGAGCTCTACTTCTCATCGCTCTTGGTCATTTCGTAAAATAAAGATGTCAAGATTCTTTTTGAAACTTCGTATAGAAGGTGACATCACAACATCTGCGGGAAGGGCATTCCATGGTTTGACCACTCGAACAGAGAAGGAGAACTTTCGCACATCCAGCCTTGCTTGCTGATTGCGCAGTGTTAACGGGTGACCTCAGAGTTTGGTCGTGGTAGCAAATTCGAAAAAGTCCTCGAAGGCCCGACCGCAATCCAACCGCTTTACAATGCGAAAGGCTTGCAAGAAATCCCCGCGAAGTTGCCTCTAACTCAAAGGAAGGAGGTTCAGACTTACTAGGCGGGTTGCATAAGGAAAGGAGCTTTGACCCCAAACCATCTTCGTGGCTCTCCTCTGGACTCCTTCGAGGCAGTTTTGATCCTCAACCGCCCATGGCCTCCCGGCTTGTATGCCGTACTCCAAATGCGGCCGGACGAATGTTCCGAATGTCTTTAAGAAAGCATCTTCGTCAAAGTCCATAAACGTACGCTTGATGGCGTATAGTACGGACTTAGCGAATTTAGCCACCCTCGAACAATGGGCGGATGGATTTAGGGAACCCGTCGTCAGCACACCGAGGTCCTTTTGGGCTTCCACCTCTTGTAAGGCTGCACCACCCAGAAAGCAGTCTCTTGTGCCGGCGTATCTGGCTGCGTTGCCTAGGCGAAGTATGCTACATTTGCCTAAGTTGAACCGCAGGAGCCAACGGTTTGACCACTCCTCCAACCGTTTCAGGTTCATCTGCATTCTGTCTTCGTCAGCAGGACTCCGAATTACACTCCATATCTTCATGTCATCTGCAAACATTGCTACTTCGCAGTCTTAAGCTCTTGCAGCATCGTCCACGTAGATAAGGAACAAAATTTGTCCCAGTACTGAACCCTGGGGGACACCACTTTCGACCACAACAGGATCTGATTTCTCTTGACCGATGCACACACCGTGATGTCGACCCCAAAAGAAGTTTTCGATCCATTAAGGGAAGTTGCCACTGACCCCTATTTTTGTAGTTTATGTAAGAGCCTCTGGTGTGGCACAGTGTCGAACGCCATCTGGAAGTCGATGAAGGCTATGTGGACCGCGTGCCTGTCGTCGAGAGCTCGGGTCCAACTCTGGAGAGATTGCAGCAAGTTTGTGATGCAGGATCTTTCTTTCCGGAACCCATGCTGGCAGTTCGATAGCAGGTCGTGAATTTCCAGAAATTTCATCAGTTCACTCTTTATGATCCTTTCTATCACTGCAGAGAATGCATGTCAAGCTTATGGGCCTGTCATTTGTCGTCGCTGCCCTGTTACCTCCTTTGTGTAGCGGAGTAACATGCGCCAGCTTCCAGTCAATAGGAAGTGTTCCAGTGTCAAATGACGTTTGGAAGAGCATCGACAAAGACACGGAAAGCTCACTGGCAAGTTCCTTGAGAAGCTTGGATGGAATCTCATGTGGTCCTGGCGACTTCCATTCGTTCAATTCCTCTAAATCTCTTCGGACAATGCCTTCTGAGAAGAGTATATCACTGATGCATGGGGTCGGCAGTTCTTCTGTGGAGGGAGGAATGAACCTTGCCTCGTGTGTGTAGACTGATTGGAAAAACTGGAAAATACGCAGCTTTATCCCTAATATCAACAATCTGAGCGCCGTCAGTAGTCCTTCTTAAGGGGATTTCATGCCGTTTACTTGTACTTCGTCGGAAATAACTGTAGAGTAATTTTGGGTTCTGCGTTGCTTTTTGTAGCAGGTTCTTCTCGAATTCCCGCCGCGTCTTCCTGATTAGGTTCCTCAATTTGTTCCTCTGTGACATGTAGGTGTTGAAATTTTCAACTTGCCTAGTGGCGCAGTATTTTGTCCAAAATTTGTGCTTCCTGTTGATTTCTTTCTTAAGGTTGCTATTTAGCCACCCAGGACGTTTGTTCAGTCTTACACTAGTCAGTGGGCAGTGGTTGTTGATGAGTTGCAGAAAGACATTCTTGAAGGGCTCCCAGTCATCGTTGGCATTTCCCGTAGACAGTGAGCCACAGTCGAGACCGGATAAGTCTACCCTCATCTGATCAAAGTCGCCCGCCAAACGTTCCATCTCTTTTGGTCTGGAGTATGTGAAGTGGAGAATAACGAATAATCCCACATAAACACTACGTGCTCACTTCGGACAAGCGGCGGCATGGAGTTGATTTCGTCTAAACTGTCCGGTGTATTGTAAACACAAGATCTGGGCAGTTTGCCCTTTGTCCTTCACGTGTACTCGTTGGGAACATTACATGTTGTGTGAGAGACGCCTTTAATGTTTTGTTCAGCAGACGGTAATCGAATGCCGATTTTGGACATGACGCTTGGAGGGTATTCCAGTTTGTTCCTGGTGCGCTGAAGTCGCCCATGATCATGATGTTAGGTCGACTGGAAAATTTCTACAACTTCTCCAATAGCTGGGTGTCGGCGATTTGGTCTGTCCATGTGTGGTCGGTAGACAGTGAGGACATCCAGACACGGGCAGCCGGTAGCCTTGATTGTCAACCAAATAGCTTCCGTTTCCCGCGCAAATTTGATGGTGTTTTCCGACACTGCCAGGCCCTCATTCACATACACAACGATACCACCAACCTGGCGATGCCCCCTGTCCCTCCGATAAATTTGACATCAAGGCCAGGCTACTTCCCGGACAACCAGGTCTCGGTTACTGCTAAAACACCTGGAGACAATTCTGCAAGGCAAAGTTTTAGCTCCTCTAGTTTCGATAATCGGTAATCCTTCCGCAAAATAGTGAAGCCTCAGTCGGATGTGTATATAATCCCCCTTGTTCCTCCGGAAATGAAGGCCAACTCTGTGAACTCTTTGAAAAAATTGCAGAAACTTCTTTCGATGTCAAGGTAATCGTAGGCGATTTTAATTTGCCAGAAATTGACTGGCACACACATACTTCTCCTCCTATATTCCAGAAGCTGCTTGACACCATTTACTTTTCAAACTTATCTCAACTAGTTCACTCTTCGACCAGAAACGATAATGTTTTAGACTTAATTTTTACTAATGGCACCTTCCCTTTATCTATGGATTTCTATCATAACCTTTTTGCAAGTGATCATGCATTAATCCATTGTCGCCTTCCAGTTGCCATTTCCGCAAAGCCAACAGTACAACGTAGTATTTTTGACTTTGCTAATGTTAACAAGGAATTAGTAAATAACTTTACATGCATTCTTGATTGGCGCAATATTTTTCAAATAATGATCTAAATTTTTTCAACAATTTATTACAATGCGTAACAGAAGGTCTCCTTACCTTATTCATCGGAAGACGTTCAAATCGAGTGCTAATTACACCGTTGTCCCACATTTTCTTAAAAACAGACTTAAAAAGTTACGGAAGCAGTTTAAAGATCCTTCTGTGAACTCATTATCAGTTCATCGAAGAATCGTTGGAATATTTGAACTAGCTTCGAAAATGAGGCTCGCGCGAGATAGGCGTAGAGAGAGTTTAGCTATTAATGACATGAATGCTTCTAAATCAGTTGCTCAGATCTTCCGTCAAAGATCATCTGCTAAGTCCCACCAAGTCATTCCGACTTTGCTTAGTACTAGTGATGCCTTCATTACAGAGGAGTCAGGCAAAGCAGAAATTTTAAATTCGTTCTTTGCCAAACATTTCACCATTGAAACTGACCCCATCCCTTTAATTCCTCATTTGTCTGATGCTTCTCTTAGCATCATTAATTTTTCTCCTGAATGCATTCAGAAACTGACAAGCCATCTTCCTAACTCTCACTCACTAGGTACGGACAATATCCCAAACTCTTTTATAAAACAGCTAAGAGATTTTCCTCCTCTGCTTGGCATAAGTGCTCAGTCATGGTGGTTGGCGACGACCACCAACCTCAACTAAATATTGAAGGTCACTCCATAAATGTGCCCAGGGTTATAAAGGATGTGGGCATATCCTACTCCAAGAGTCTCAATCTCTCGGAGCACTGTGCCTTGATAGTCTCCAAAGCACGCAGAACGACCGGGTTTATCCTCCGAAACTTTAAAACTAGGGAAATCAGAATGCGCCTTTACAACATGTACGTTAGACCTGGTCTGGAATACTGTTCGTTTTCATTTAGCCTCATGCGTGCTACTGAGCGGAAGAAAATAGAATCCGTTCAACACTTTTTTACCACGAGAATTTTAACCCCGGAACACCGACATTTGTCTTACCAAGAACGTTGCGGCTTACGGGCCTTGACCCTCTATGATTCCGTAGATTACAAAAGGGACTATTTTTGCTATTTAAACTCTTATATAATCACACATTTAGCCCACTCACTTCTTTAAGACACCATATCCACCCACGACGTAACAGTCACTGTGAGGTCTTCTTATTTCTGCCTCTGGCACGTACTGTTAAATATCGTCGGTTCTATTCTGTAAATGCAATTGCTATTTGGAATAAACTACCAATGAGTGTGAAAACTCTGCAAAATTATCCTTTATTTAAGAGAACTATTACTCGATTTTTGCATTCAGAAAAGCTTCCTCAAATTTTGGGTTCTGAATCCACTGATCGACTGTACCGTGGCGATGTCGTTTGTGGTCTCTGAACACTATGACCGGTCTCACCAGCTGTTCCTCAAGGCCTCTACTTTGACTATCCCCAACTTCATGAAAGGAATTTGACGTCCGATAATCTCCGATACCGTGCAACCCCCCCCCTTCTTGACGGTCGAAAATCTACCGCCAGTAGTTTTTTTTCTCCTGAACCCTCCAAACCATAAAAACCAGCATCAACTATATTTTTATTATTCAGGAGTTTTTTTTTCATTGCTGGTCGGATTTGTGTTTAATCGCTTCCCTTGACAATGCCTGTAAACTGGCATTTAATAAATTAAATTAAATTAAAATCTTTTCAGTATTTCTCGTAAATGGCTTCTTCCCCGACTATTGGAAAACTTTTATTATTATTCCAGCATTTAAGTCTGGCTGTCGTTCTGACGTACAGAAATATCGAGGTGTCCATAAAACACCCTCTCTCGCCAAAATCTTTGAAAAAATGATCGCCGTAAAAATTACCGACTTTTGCATAGCCAATCAAGTTATTAGCCCATCCTAGCATGGTTTTTTACCAGATAGCTCTTGTGAAACATGTCATCTGTCGTTTCTCAATCTACTTACCTCTCTTCGTTATGACCATCTATTTGTTGTCGTTATTTATTTTGATCTTAGTAAAGCCTTTGATAAAGTACCACATAAAAGACTCTTGGTCAAATTGGAAGCTATGGGAATTCGCAGTCCACTAGTAGACTTTATCAAATCATACCTGTCTAATCGTAAACAAAATGTTTTGGTGGGATCTTCACTTTCCAGTGAAAGCCCTATTGTAGGTGGTGTCCTACAAGGCATCGTTTTAGGTCCTCTTTTGTTCTTGCTTTACATGAATGATATCTCGGCAGCAGTTAAACATTCTCAATCATTTATTTATGCCGATGATCTCAAATGTGTATATTCTGTCAAAAAATCTACGAGCCTTCATTGCCTGGAGCAAATCCATGCTGACTTGCTTGCTCTCTCAGTTTGGAGCTCAAAATGGCTAATGGAATTCTCTCCGTCTAGTGATAGACAGAAGCGTTCTTACAACTTCCTGCAAAAAAATGTTCCCCGATCTGCTCGGCCAATTGATGTTGCGACCAATTTCCTGTATTCATGTGGTTTCAACTACAAAATAGCCGATGCCAAACGCTTGTCCTCCCGTAGCAAAAATCCACCCATCTTAGTCAAATTATTTTCATCAAACGAGGTTGACACAATCTTTACCCACCGTGAGCGTGTCACTGCGTACCTAGAAAAGGCAAAATTTTTCCTTTGTCATGATCTTACTCCTATGGAGCGTAGAATCGGGTCTCTATTCTCACGTAAACCCACTGCTTCTCAGTCTAATGCTCCCCAACTCGGTCATAATACAAGTGGCCGTAAGGATTCAGCTTCTCGTACTCCTGCGACATCTGACTCCCTCCTTCCTCTTTCTCCTACGTCTCCATCTCACTCAAGCCACTTGACGCATTTGCCTGCCCCTAAACTTGCAGCAGCAGCAGCAGCAGCAGCAGCAGCAGCAGCAGCAGCAGCAGCAGCAGCAGCAGCAGCAGCAGCAGCAGCAGCAGCCCCATTTGTCGTTTCGTATCCTCCGGATAGTCCCGCTGAGACACATGAAAATCCGTCTACATCAGCCAGACCGATAACTTCTGTTGTCCAACTGGGTGCTGTAAGGTCTACAATTAAGTCACCAGTGGCTTGGCGTCAGAACGGTGAGACTCGAAAATTGAATCAGACTCCGACCCAAAAGATAGGTAATACAGTTCCATTTAGGGGTACGACGCCTTCTCTTAGATCTAACAAGTCTGTTCGGCCCAGCACGTCTACAAACCCCGCAGCTCCAATTATATCCCCGAATAATTCTCTGTCCTGCGTACCGGTTACTTATCAAAGCCCTACTATATATCCATCAAATAATTATACATGAATTGCCCTAAATCATTTATGCCCCAACCTAGTTCAGGCTTCCCACCACTTAAGGCAAATAGCTCTCAGGTACGTCAACCTATCTCCTTTGACTTCCAACCTAGACCTGGTTTCCCACACTTTCATTCTTATAGCGGCCTACCCCCACCCTCTAGCCCCTACTTTCCTTCTAGCCTCTCTCCTCCTCCCCTTCCTCCACTATTTAACTACCAACAAGTCTATCCATGTTCTAACTCCTCTAGCATTCCAATGTTTGAAAACTGTATCCCCACCTCCTTTAGGTCTCATACTCAGCCATCTCTTGCTGACTCCCCGTACGTCAATAACTATAGACTAACTGGTACTTATTCTCCAAGTGTCATTAATTCACAGCTTACATATCAACCTCGAAATTTTTTTAAATACCGTCGAAAATAGCATTGCCGTTCGAAACACATTAGATATTATATTATTGAATTCCAGGTCAGTTATAAACAAGATGGCCCAAATCAGAGCCATTGCTCTGGAAATGACGCCTGATATTATATGTGTAACAGAATCTTGGACCCATTCTCTTATTCCTGACTCTGCCCTTCTCATAGATGACTTCGATTTTTACCGCCAAGACCGCACGACTAGGCGTGGGGGTGGTTGTCTTCTCTATCTTAAATCCTACCTAAAGCACTCTCCCTATTACTTGGATGTTTCCTCATTCACGGGAAACTTCTGCTTTGCATCTGTTATTCTCTCGCCGCAAAGAAAGGCAATTATTGGCTGTATCTACAATCCCCCAAATTCTTTAGCCAGTGATGATTCACAACTCTGTGAAATCTTTAAATTTATTTCGGAAGCTGCTTTCGATGTTAAAATAATCATTAGGGATTTTAACCTTCCTGAAATAGACTGGGTTTCCAATAGCTGCCCACCCAGATTCCAGCCCTTTCAAGATATTGTCAATTTTTCTAATTGGTCCCAACTGGTGCGCTCTCCAACAAGAGATAATCACATTTTAGATCTCATCTTTACCAATGACATTGCTCCTCTTTCTGTTGTTTTAAAAAAGGACCTCTTTGACAGTGACCACGTATTAATTTATTGTTGCTTACCGCTTGCCTTTTCAAAAAAGACAAGCGCCGTTCGGACTTACATGAACTACGACTGCGTAGATAACGACTTAATAAATAACTATATGAGATCCTTGGATTGGTGTGGCTTTCTCACTTGTAGCGATGTAACCATTCTTCGTGATGTCATGCCCAATGTTTCCAAGGACATTCTAGTGTTTGTGCCGCGTAGATATCTCAAGCCTAATTCTTCAGATTCACTTGTTCCTCATTTTCTTCAGAACAGACTAAAAAAATTTGAGGAGACAACTGCGTGACCTATCCACTAGTTCCTTATCAGTTCATCTTAGAATCACAGAGATTTTTGAGATGGCCTCAAGGATGCGCCAAACGCGCGACAGGCAAAGAGAATCAATTGCTCTCAGTGGTTCGAACCCTGGCAAATCCGTCGCTAACATCTTCCGTCATCGGTCCTCCTCTAAGCGTGGTCATGAACTTCCACCCATGCTAAATGATAACAAAGTCTTCCTCACCGATGACACTGACAAGGCGGAGTTGTTTAGTGCTTTCTTTGCAAAACATCTTGCTACCGAGTCCGATACGGTCCCTTTCTTTCGTTCACTTTCAGATAGGACACTTTGTACAATTGATGTCTCCTCAGATCTCATTAAGAAACACATAAGCCGTTTGAAATTCTCACACTGCTCTGGAACGGATGGGATTCCGAATTCGATTATTAAACAAGCGTCCGACCTCCCCATATTGCTCAGTCATTTATTCTCGGTTTATATTTCAAAAGGATTCTTTCCTGAAACATGGAAAACGTCAATTATCATTCCCGTCTTCAAGTCAGGATCTCGGTCCGATGTTAATAACTATCGGGGCGTGCACAAAACGC
>CACRXP010000462.1:371385-405581 GCA_902702965.1 Spirometra erinaceieuropaei | reverse complement strand
CTTCATTAGGTCCTATCTGTCCAACCGATATCAGAAAGTCATGGTCGGTAATAGCTACTCGACACCCCACTCGATCACGAGTGGCGTACTTCAAGGCACGGTCCTGGGTCCGCTACTCTTCCTTCTGTACATCAATGATATTCCGACTGAACTCGGAAATTCGCAAACTTTTACTTATGCCGATGACCTCAAGTGTGTTTACTCATACTCTAAGGACATCGCAAATGTTTGTGTTGAAAAAATTAATGCCGATTTACTACGCTTAAGCAGATGGCGTTCGACATGGCAGATGGAGTTTTCATCATCCAAGTGTAGTTTCATGTCTTTTGGCCCTGCCAAACTTCCTGGTCCCATAATTTTTCAGAATAACCCACTCTCAGAATGCCTCACCATAAAGAAACTAGGTCTAAGTTATACAAATAAGCTTGCTTTATCACCTCATGCAGATAGAATCTCTGCCAAAGCCGCGCAGATATGTGGATTCATATCGCATAAATTTTTCCTTCCGGAAATGAAGCTAAGAATTTATCAAATAGGCAGAATGGTATTACCGACAAATACAAGGGAGACTGGAATTGCCATTTCTGGCTTATTAGCCGTCGTCAGCCAGCCATACCCAAGCCCCAAGTGTGGGACACCCGAGCCTCGAATTCGTGACCTGTTGGTTTAGAAGTCCACGCCTCTACCCACCGGGCCACGAGCCCGCTGCCCTGTCGGTTTTCGATCGGGAATATACAATGGTAGGGGGCGCCCACCGATCGTTCATACGGAATTCACTCGTTCCGTTGTGCCTTAAGGGCTCTCTCTCTCTCGAGCCCAACCAGCAGCCGCACAGCGGCGCATGATATATAGGCAGAATGGTATTACCGACAAAGACAAGGGAGACTGGAATGGCCATTTCTGGCATATTAGCCGTCGTCAGCCAGCCATACCCAAGCCCGAAGTGTGGAAGACCCGAGCCTCGAACTCGCGACCTGTTGGTTTAGAAGTCCACGCCTCGGGTGTTCCGCACTTCGGGTTTGGGTATGGCTGGCTGACGACGGCTAACAAGCCAGAAATGGGCATTCCAGTCTGCCTTGTCTTTGTCGGTAATACCATTCCGCCTATATATCATGCGCCGCTGTGCGGCTGCTGGTTAAGCTCGAGAGAGCCCTTAAGGCACAACGGAACGAGTGAGTTCCGTATGAATGATCGGTGAGCGCCCCCTACCAATTTATCAAATGTTTGTTCTTCCAGTCCTCGAATACTGCTGTCCTTTCTTCGGTTTAATGAACGCCTGCGACAGTAATAAAATCGAAAATGTTCAGAGGGTTTTCACCCGTAAACTGTTTTCTCAAGCTTCGTCCAGTATTTCTTACACTCAGAGATGTCAGCTGGCGAACATTAAGTTTTTGTGGGTTAGAAGACTCGAAGCTGGGCTTTACTTCCTTTTTCGCATCAACTCTAGCTCCAGTCTTCCGCTCATTGACACTCTCACTCCAAGAGATCGGTCTTATGCCACGCGCAACTCCTGCATAGTGATTCCGCCGCCTCTTTGTACTACATCTAAGCGCTCCCTCTTCTTTGCTTCCAAATATGCCTTCCTTTGGAATAATCTTTCGCCTGAAATTAGATTATCGCCTAAGTTACTGGTATTCAAGTCGAAATTACGCCAACATCTTACGCCGGAAAGCATAAAGGCACTGTTAACGGTCTCATTCCCGAACACTCAGATTCTTGAATTCGAGAAGGGTCCTCCTGGGATTTAGTGGTATATCTAGTGATAAGTCTTAATTATATCATTAGAAACCCCTGTTTTGTATTGGTTTCTAAATCCACTGTTATCACTCCTCCCCCATAGCGACAATTTTCGCGGTTTTTGATGTCATCTCCCGCATTCCGACCTCATGCGGTCTGTCGACGTTCACGACGGAACCCTCAGTATTCACTGTCTACTAGTAGTTCGGTTGTACCTCCCTTCCCCACTGCTCGGCTGAGCTCGAAGCGTGCTGTGGCCGATCGCATATGGGTTCCTCTCGTCTGGCCTCTTTGACGCGGCGTAACAATCCGGCTTAGACGATCTCAATTGTGAATCCCGTATACAATGCCATATGCAAGCCAGTCCTGTCTGACCCACATTCGTACCCCTCAAGGCTGAGATTTATTGCTACCCTGACGATGACCGACAACATTCCGTTATATACCGCCACCTACAGGCCAGTCCTGCTCGCTTTTTTCTGTCATTATTTTTATTGAGGGTTTTCTTTTCTCCTGTAAAATTAATCCAATCATTTTTAACTTTTTGTAAGGAGTTTTTTTTTCACCCCTCAATCATCATGTTTCTCAATGGACTACTAATTCAGAAACTATGAATTGCATTTTTTCATATCAATGAATTGCATTTTGTAAAGATTCGGCCTACCTCGTCTAAAACTCGCATGTAAATTTATTTTAACTTGCTTTGATGGGACCCCGACGGGTCTCTAATAAAAAATTATCTTATCTAAATTAGCCTATGTGTTTTGGACCTGAGAGGCTACCCCAATCAGTGGTCTGTCAAGGCACAACTATGACTGAATATACCATCATCAAGGATTTAGGTTTAAGCTACACTAGTAATCTTGATCTCTCGTCAAACGCTGACAGAATTACAGCCGAAGCTGCCCAGATTTGTGGCTTTATTTCTTACAATTTCTATCTTCCTGAAATTAAATTAAGGCTCTATCGTATGTTTGTACTTCCCATTCTCGAATAGTGCCGCCCATTCATTGGTTTGATGAATGAAGCCAGTCGTTTAAAATTGAAAATGTCCAAAGACGTTTTTCTGAAAAACTTTTAAATAAGGAACATCCCAATATCTCCTACTCAGATAGATACCAGCTAATTAACCTAAAATTTTTATGGGTTCAAGGACTAGAAGCAGGCTTCTGTCTCCTCTTTCGCATTAATCATGGCTCAAATTTTCCTCGGATTTCAGCACACACCCCTATTATTCGCCCATACAATCTACGCAACTCGTGCTTGATTATACCTTCTCCAGCGTCCTCCACCTCTAAGCGCTCCCTTTTTTCGTCTCCAGATATACTTTCCTCTGGAATAACCTCCCAATAAATATAAGATCTTCAGAAAATCTACACACATTTAAGAGAAGGTTACGCCTTTATCTGAATATGACTCGATTAAACTTTTATTTTCCTCATCCTTCCCAGACATCTTTTTCTATGACACTGAGAAAGGGCCACCGGGAATTTAGTATGCCGCCATTAAATTTCGGCATCTGTTCACATTTCCTTCCTTTGTGAGTAGTCTCGCTTCCTAAGATCCCTCACCAGAAATGTTAATTTTTCTAATTTTTCAGTTCATGCATCGTGCTCTCACAGAATGCGCCCCATCGACGCTCTTGGCGAAGCCTTCTGTATTCGCCATGTACTAGTAGCCTGGTCGCATCTCCCTTGCCCCATCCTCGGATGGACTCGGTTGAATGTAACCGACCGCATCTGGGTTCCTATCAGCTCGAGACTGGTTTTCAATTTCGCCACTTATTTGCCTTATTCGAGGCCACATACAGGCCAGTCCTGACCGACCCGCCTACTTACCTATTCATGAAATCCGTTATACAATGCCATATACAGCTGACATTTATTTCGGCGCTGTTGATGTCCGACTGTAATCCATTCTATACCGCCACATGCACGCCAGTCCTGCCCGCATTTTTCTGTTTCTATTTTTTTCGAGGGGTTTTTTTTCTCCTGTAAAATTAATCCAATCATTTTTAAGTTTTGTATGGAGTTTTTTTTTCACCCCTCGCTTATCATTTTTCTTAACGGACTTCTAATATCAAAAACTATGTATTGCACTTTGTACAGATTTTGTCTTCCTCGTCTAAAATTTGCATGTAAATTTATTTTTACTTGCTTTGATGGGACCCCGACGGGTCTTTAATAAAAATAATTAATTAAATTAATTAACTAATTAATTAACAATTAATTAAATTAAATTATGAGGCTTTGGGCATTCGTGTACAAGCACCTCAGTTTTGCACCAGCCGAATATCCCGTTGCATTTGTCACTGTTTTGGGCATTATTGCGTTAACTCGGACGCTATTTTCTCTGGGCTCTTCCGTTACCTGATGGATTCCATTAATATCCGTTGCTTTAATCAGATCACTGGACATTAAGGGATAACTTTTGTTGCCACCTTGAGCGGGTGGTTCCACGAAGGAGTCTGCTTTAGCTGAGTACCTGCCGTCGTTCTTAGGGAGACTGACAATGCCCAAGGGGCGCTATAATAAACCTATTCTATTCTATTACAGGCTGGTTCCACTGAAACGGCATATCTTTCCGAACTACCTTCCCCTTGAAGATAGCAAGATTGTGTTCGCAACCTTTCAGCCTTGATTTTAACTCCAAGACGAGTTCCCGGCGTCTCAGCCGTTCCGCTGGTCAATAGTCCGGTTTAAAAATAACCTGTTCGTGTGTGTTTTTGAGGTCGGTGTTTAGAGAGAATCAACTTGATTTGCTATTTGTTCTCCAGCATAATTTTGAGAGGGCGAGGTTATTGTGCTGCTGTCCTGTCTTCATTCCTTTTCCTACCCGGAATGCTATCAGAACCCTTATTTCCATGTATGCCTTGAGTAACTGACTTAGTAGACCATGAAAAGAAACAAGGTCCTCCGAGACATTGTCATCAGGTCTGACTGCATCCGATTCCCTGAATCACCAGACACTGCTGGCGAGCATAGTCCTCCCTACTTTGTCTTTCCGGTGAATTCGTTGCATGTGGGCGAGGATGATTTACGGAGTCGTCGCTTAGACGTACTCTTTTGCTGTCTACCGACTATCCCGAGAAACCCATCAGGGCTGCTTGTGAATTCGGACTCCTGTCATGGCATTTCCCTCTCCTCTCTACCCACAGGTTCATGTCTTCTCATTCAGATACGTGCTCTGTAGTGCGTTCGTGGGACTTGAATAACTGCAGGCCTTGAAGGATTCGCAGCGATTGGTTTTCTAGGCTGTATAGCCGCGATTCGGTTGCGTAGTCAGTTGGACCGTGTTGATAAACAAATTGCACTTAATCCAGTTTCCTGGCGAATTTCGAAGGTTGAAAAAATATTCCGAAAATGCACAAAGCAATTCCGTACGTACGGTTCTAGTATCAGTGTCAGAGACGGTAACTGTGAAATGGTAACGAAGTCGAAATAGTCCCATTTTGAGCGTAGAATAATTCCGTTGCACTCAGTCGGACTTCGATCCCTCTTCACTCCAATTCTCTTCGGGCAATATATATGTGAAGGTTTGTTTAAAGCCCACCATCCATTGTGACGTCACAACAGCGGTGGGGTGTGCAATGCATAATTTTATGAGTACGAAAGAGGTCGAGAACTTCCAGACATCCATTCTTGCCTGACAAATGCGCAGTTTTAATGGGTGACCTCGGATGGATGGATGTGCGTATGTATGTATGTATGCATGTATGTATGTATGTGTATATATATATATATATATATATAATGGTAAAGGGGCGCTCAACGATCGTCCTTACTCGTTCCGTCTTGCCTTAGGGGCTCTTTCTTAAGCCCAACCAGCAGCTGCGGGGCGGCGCATGATATAGGCAGGATGCTGTTACCGACAAAGACAAGGGAGACTGGAATGGCCATTTCTGGCTTATTAGTCGTCTTTAGCCAGCCAAACCCGAGGCCCGAACTCGCGACATGTTAATTAGAAGTCCAATGCCTCCCTTGTCTTTGTCGGTAATAACATTCTGCCTAAATCCTGCGCCGCTGTGCGGCTGCTGGTGGGTCTCGAGAGAGAGAGCCCGTAAGGCACAACGGGACGAGTGAGTTCCATAAGTAGTAGTTTGTGATTAAAGTTGTCCTGTGGCCTTCGTGCAGTTTACGTTAGTCAATCAATGTCAGGATCGTTAAAATCCCCAAAGATAAGGACATCTTTCTTCTCACTGACATTGAATAGTTCAGTTATGAGCATGAGATCTTCGTCAGAGGTATGATTAAGTGAACGGTCCACCACCGAAAGCGTCAATGACCAGACATTCTTAGCAGATACGGTAACGCTTAACAATTCACTCCCCGTACCAGACTATGTACATCAGCCATAGTGCTGAGCTTGCAAGTGACATAAAGCATGACTCCTGGTTCTTGGTTTGTTCTGTCTCTCTTGAATTGCTGGTACCCTCTAAGTGATATTTTGGGATCTGCGATATCTTCAGAAGTCACGTTTCTGTGAAGGCCATAGTGTCTGGGTTAATCACATCAACTAAGTTTCTTAGTTCGTCTAGTTTGTTGAAGAGTCTTTTTACATTTGCGGAGATAACCTTCAATGATTGTTTGTTGGAGAAGCCCGACCTTCATTGTGACAGGATTTGACCACAGGAAAGATCCCTGCGTCTGGACTATTTGTCCGTTTTGATCCTCAGTCCTTTCTGTCCTCTGCCAATTCCTTCCTTCAACTCTGATCTCACTTCTCTCATTTTCATTCTTGCCCTCGGCTCATAGTCTGGTTAAAGAGACACTTCCTTGGGCGAGTTGCGCAAGGCCGTTCTACCTTCTAACAGGAGCGATGCTTGGGCTTCGTTTTCTTAAAAACGTTTAGGGTCTTCGGGATGTTTTTAGGTCACGATATGGGTCCGCTGTGCCTGGTCGGAAAGCTTTTTTACAATGAACATTTCCCCATCCTTCACAACAGCACTGGCGTATTGATGAAGGTCTGGGTCGTGTATCACTCTTTCATTCGGAATGCAGGACGTGGACTCCGGGGTGCCCCTTATTACAATACAGTATGCGATTTATTCTGGCTGATGCACACAACCTGGTACCGACTCACAAGAATGCTCTTGATGAGCATGTGAAAGTTATCTCTGATTTCTATTCTTTTCAGAATGTACAATTTTTAAAAAATCCATGGAAGCGATGTTAACCTCCCGTCAAAAGGACAAGGTGTTTGATAAACCGGATGATGTCGAACACGACGACGAAGTATGTATGACATGCTTCGGAAATGGCGAAAGAGATTAAGGGACCAAAATTGGAGTGGATTAGCTGGAAAATCTCCCTCTCTGTTCACACAAAAGAAGGTCTGGGGGCTTGTAGATACAGCCAGTATTTGCCTTTCTCTGGGGC
Source organism: Spirometra erinaceieuropaei (assembly GCA_902702965.1). Classification (NCBI taxonomy): domain Eukaryota; kingdom Metazoa; phylum Platyhelminthes; class Cestoda; order Diphyllobothriidea; family Diphyllobothriidae; genus Spirometra; species Spirometra erinaceieuropaei. The sequence continues at coordinate 398,466 of CACRXP010000462.1, read as the reverse complement.
GAGAGAATAATAGATGAAAAGCAGAAGTTTACCGTGAATAAGAAGGCATCCGGGTAATAAGGAGAGTGCTTAAGGTAGGATCTAGCGTTAAGGCGACAACCACCTCCACGCCTATTTGCGCCGTCTTGCCGATAGAAATAAAAATCATCTAAAAAGGGAGTAGTCAAGAACTAGAGATTGGGTCCAAGACTCTGTTATAAAATTTCAATTAACTGAAAACGTTCATTAAATGTCTCGAAACTTTTCTCCCGAAAAGTACGAACTCACAGAAAGACGCAGCCTCCAACCCTCCGAGACGCTCTCGGGAATCCTATAACTGATGCCTAGTTAACCGCTGATAGTTTCAACGTTTTCCTTTTCAAAATGCTTATTAAAAACTCGACCACTCCGCTTCCGACCATCCAGGCATTGACCGGGGCAGTGCTCGAAATTATAACCTTCACCCTGTGGTCTGTTACGAATCGACGTTTTCGTCAATCTCTTAGCCCTTGGCATCATGGTGTCTCAGCAAGCATTCTAAAAGCGGATCCAAATGAAATTTTCCCATACTCCTTATGCAAGGTATTTGATCTCGCTCTTGAAAGTGAAACCTATCCTACTTTGTCGAAGGAATCACACATTTTGCTCATTCCCAAGCATGACCAGTCTACGTCATTTGATGACTTTGGGCCAATAAACACCCTCATAGCAGTTTCGAATATCTTAGAGACATTGATCAAAGATAAGATGATGTGGTACTTAACAGAGATAAACCTACTGAGCGCTGCACAGCATGGATTCATCAAAACTCGGTCTTGTAAAACCTGTCAGCTCTCTTTCTTTGACCATGTTTTCCAATCAAGGGACAATGGTTTTAAACTTAACACAGTCTATTTTGATTTCACTAAGGCTTTTGATCGTGTTAACCATGCCTTTTTTCTTTAATTTAATTTAATTTAATTATTTTTATTAAAGACCCGTCGGGGTCCCATCAAAGCAAGTAAAAATAGATTTACATGCGAATTTTGGACGAGGTAGGCAAAATCTGTACAAAGTGCAATACATGGTTTTTGAGATTAGAAGTCCGTTAAGCGAGGGGTGAAAAAAAAACTCCAGACAATATTTAAAAATGATTGGATTAATTTTACAGGAGAAAAAAAAACCCCTCGAAAAAAATAGAAACAGAAAAATGCGGGCAGGACTGGCCTGCATGTGGCGGTATAGAATCGATTACAGTCGGACATCAACAGGGCCGAAATAAATGTCAGCTGTATATGGCATTGTATAACGGATTTCATGAAGGGGTAAGTAGGCGGGTCGGTCATGACTGGCCTGTATGTGGTCTTGAATAAGGCAAATAAGTGGCGAAATTTAAAACCAGTCACGAGGTGATAGGAACTTAGATGCGGCCAGTTACATTCAACCGAGTCCATCCGAGGATGGGGCAAGGGAGATGCGACCAGGCTACTGGTACATGGCGAATACAGAAGGCTTCGCCAAGGGCGTCGATGGGGCGCATTCTGTGAGGGCACGATGAAAACCAGTCTCGAGGTGATAGGAATCCATATGCGGTCGGTTACATTCAACCGGTTACATTCTCCCGAGACTGTCCTCTTTCGGAATAGGTGAAAGAACTTTTGAATTTTATATCCTCTTACCTGGGCACTCGTACACAACGAGGTAAGATTTCCAATACCATCTCCAACCCCACACGTGTGAGGAGTGTAGTCATTCAGGGTAGTATACTCGGCCCACTTTTATTTTGCCTTTTCGTTAATGATGTACCCGATTTATTTCAGAATGGTAAGCCTTTCATGTATGCCGATGATCTTAAAGTTGCATATCAATATAAGCTGGCAGATAATGACATCGCGCTTGAGCTCCTAAAGAGCGATCTACAGGCTTTCGCCCAGTGGTGCCGCACATGGCGCCTTTCTCCTTCTTGGCATAAGTGCTCAGTCATGGTGGTTGGCGACGACCGCCAACCTCAACTAAGTATTTAAGGTCACGCCATAAATGTGCTTGGGGTTATTAAGGATCTGGGCGTATCATACTCCAAGAGTCTCAATCTCTCGGAGTACTGTGCCTTGATAGTCCCCAAAACACGTAGAATGACCGGGTTTATCCTCCGAAACTTTAAAACTAGGGACATTAGAATGCGCCTTTTCAACATGTACGTTAGGCCTGGTCTGGAATACTGTTCGTTTTTATGTAGCCTCATGAGGGCTGCTGAGCGGAAGAAAGTAGAATCCGTCCAACTTTATTTTACCAAGCGAGTTCTAACCCCGGAACACCGATATTTGTCGTACAAAGAACGTTGCCGGCTTACGGGCCTTGATCCTTTATGGTTCCGTAGATTACAAAAGGGACTATTTTTGCTATTTAAACTCTTATATAATCACACATTTAACCCACTCACCTCTTTAAGACATCATGTCCACCCGATTTTTACATTCAGAAAAGCTCCCACAAATTTTGTGTGCTGAATCCACTGATCGACTGTACCGTAGCGATGGCGTTTGTGGTCTCTGACCACTAAGGCCGGTCTCGCCAGGGAAAATTTCTGTGGCCAACAGCGACTGCTGTTCTTCGGCGCTTCTGTTTAGACTAGCCTCAAATTCATGAAAGGCATTAAAGACTGATAATATCCGATACCGTGCAATTCCTCCCTTCTTGACGGTCGATAGTTTGCGGTCAACAGTTTCTTCTCCTGAACCCTCCAAACCATTAAAACCACCATCAACTTTATTTTTAATCCTTTTCGACAGGGAGTTTTTTTCACTGATGGCCGGATTTGTGTTGAGCGCTTCCGTGTCAATGCCTATAAACCGGTATTGGATACAATTATTATTATTATTATTAATTAATATTATATAGTGGGTTGGCGGGTAAACGAGTTACGGCTATTCACATAAGGGCTATATACAGGACAGATAGTTGGCCTTACGTAAGTGACCGGTATGCGGGGCAGAGAATTTTTTGAGGGCATACTTAGAGCTAGGTACTCATAGACGAGCTCGAATGCAAAGGATTAGTAGTTCTAAGAGAAAGCGGCATGCTACTGAATGGAGTTATGCTACCTTTCTTTTGAGTCGGATTCGGATTCAGTTATTGAATTGCACCGTTCTGACACCTTGCCTCAAATTACTTAAATAGATAACTCGGAGGACCCTGTTAAAGTAGTGTAGCTATCGGTCTAGTTGGTGTAGACGGATTTTCGTACGTTCTAGGTGGGCTATCAGGCGGATTAGGAGGACATCTGGGGCTGCTGTTAATGTGGAGGCAGACGAAGGCTTTAAGTGGCTTGAGTAGGAGAGAGCCGTAGAAGTAATAGGGAATAATGAGACGGATTTCACAGGAATACGACTAACTGAATTCTCATGGTTACTTGTAATATGACCGAATTGATGAGTATTTGACAAGAAAGGACGAGGAATTATGCGAGAATAGGGGCACAATTCTACGGTTCATGGGGGTAAGATCATGACGAAGGAAAACTTTCGGGTTTACCAGGGACACAGAAATACGATCTCGGCGGGCAAATACCGAATTAACCCCAATTGGTGAAACAACTTAACCAAGACGGGCGGATTTTTACCACGGGATGACAGGCGTTTGGCATCCCGTCACTTGATTCATTGGCAACCAGATGAACGAGTGAGCCACAATGATTGCATTCTTGAGAGGGGACAGCGGAGACATTCCCGTCAAACAATGTTGGGTCGTAGATTTAGTAAATGAATATACTCATTTGATAAATAAATAAATAAATAAATTTTTATTTAATGCCAGTTTACAGGCATTGTCAATGGAAGCGTTTAAACATAAATCCGACCATACAACATCCATACAAGATTGAGAATGTTCAACTGTCGCGAGACAACATTACTGTAAAGCAGAAACAAAAGAGGACCTAAACAGCACCTTGTAGAACGCCACTTGTAATAGGGCTCTCTTTGGAAGATGATGGCTTCACTAAAACCTCATGTATGACTTAATAAAATCAATAAGGCGATTGCAAAGTCTCACGTATTCCAAGTAAACTAAGAGTCTTCTATGTGCCACCCTATCGAAGGCTATACTAAGATCAAAATAAATAATGACCACAGATGAATGATCACTACGAGAAGGAGTAGCTTGAGAAACGACATACGACACGTTTCATAAGAGCTATCGGGAAAAAGCCACGTTGGGAAGAAGTGATAACTTGATTGGGTATACAAAAGTCAGTTATTTTGATGACAATAATATGTTTAAAGATTTTGGCAAGAGAAGGTGTTTTATGGACATTTTCATAGTTACGGACACCAGAAAACAGCTAGATTAAAATACTCCAATAAAAAAAAGAAAGAAAGCATTTTTGAGAAAGACTGGAAAGCGTTTGCTATGCAGGGAAGGAGAATCTCTTGGCTGTCTGATAAGCGAGTTCGGGATGCTGTCAGTCCTTACGGGGTGCGATTTATTAGGCTGGCTTATCAGCTTCTGAATATTTGCAGTCGCAAAATTAATGGCTGTGAGGGAAGCTCTAGATGGCAGCTATACCCCAATAGACGACAGATCGCGGATAAGACTCCGAAAATTCCAGATGTATTTTTAAATTTTCATGAAAATTCAGAAAACAATCACGTGCTCCCTCTATCGTTTTTGTCTGAATTCCGACGAATTAAATAAATTTACGACTTAACAAATGAATTGAAAACAAATAAGGCTAAAGCAGCACAAAAACATGCACCAATCTCACGCAAAATACAGTCCGAATTTTTTAGAAGTAAATAAATAATCACTGAAGATCAGTACCGTAAATCAGGACCATAAACTCTGGACAAGCAATGACAACTGAAAGCCCAAATGCCAAATTTATTCAATGACTACTCAAATATCTACACTGTCGAGGAAAAGAGAATCCTGCGAACAGGCAAACTAACGGTATGTGCCTTTAGTGAAATTTATCCATGTAAAGAAACTTCTCAATTCCACGTCTTATGGGTAAGTTATATTCCCTCATGCATGCTGAAACAAGTAATCTACGCCTCATCATTTCTCTCCAAACTATTCTCAGTACCCCAGTTGAATGTGGTTTTTCCCCTTACATGGTAATAATTGAGTATGGCGCCAGTAGTGGAAAGGGAAACCAGTCCTATTACCAAAGCTGTCGTTGTGCGCACCGAACAAGGCAATAATAAAAGACTAGAAGAATTAATCTACTTTTGAATGTCAGATTGTATGACAAAGACTAACTACAACACCCACTAAACTACCTGGCCCGATGGCATATCCGCTAAAGTTCTGAATAAACTCTCGGACGAACTGGCCTCCTCCTTTACCAGGATCTTCAAAAGTTCGATGGAAGCGGGGACTGTGCTTACTGACTGGAGGCTAGCCAACGTCAGATACATATTTAAAAGGGATGAGTGAGCCTCGCCAAATAGCTTCAGGTCAGTGAGTTGCAGACTAATGGCGAAAGTAGCAAGAAGGAACTCACGAGGCCTACCGAGGAAAACAACTAATTGCGCATCAGCATGGATTTAGAAGCGGTCGATCCTGTCCCACTAACCTGTTCGTATCCATGCAAGGCTGGCACGTTGTGCCACGGCCGACGAAATATAACTAGACCTCTCCCCCTCCGTACCACTGAGAGAAACATGACTGCTGTTAGCAGCGAACAGGCGAGTTCTAGGTAGCAATTCAGAAGACGAAGATGCGACAACTGGAACAGGAAATTTATTGGCGAGGACAGCACAAAACAGCTTCAGCAGAGGCTGGCCGAACGAACCCACGAACATAAAGCGACACGCGAAGCAGCCCTAGAGAGCCAATGCCTTAAGCTGCCTGCTCCAATGTCATTCAATAACGACAAACTGGTGCACAAATTGTCGTCGAAGGAGCTGACGGAGAAACAATTGCAGGCGTTACAGCATGAAGTCTCATTCAACACAGCCGATGCCAAACCTGTCAACATGATTGCTGCAGCGGAATCAATCCTCAGCCAGACGGGAGAAACAGACGAAACAAAGAACCTCATTCGACATCAAGTGTCATCCCTTCTCATGGCTCCTAGGCCACGCGACGTGCTTTTCAAGGTCGAGCACAATGCACTTAAAAACGTCAGTGCCGACAACGAACTCGTTATCGTGCCTGCGGACAAGGGACTTTCAACGGTTGTGTTAGACAGGACAGACTACAATCAGAAAGCCAAATGTTTATTGGAGGATAGTCAGTTCTATGTCCCATGCGAAGATAGCCCCATAAAAACGCTGACGCGCGAGATTAACGCGACACTGTTGGCAATGGAGAACTCAGGCGCATTATCGCCAATCGATCGACGTATGGTGAGAGCACAAGAAACGGCCTAGCCCGATTTAACGGGCTCCCAAAAGTGCACAAAGAGGGCACTGCTCTCCGGCCTATCGTATCACTAAAGGGCACTCCAACCTATGGACTGGCAAAGTGGCTGTTTCGACGTCTCAATTTTTTGACCTCCGATTCGAACACCACAGTCAGCAAGTCAACACAATTCTTAGAGAAACATAAAGGAGTAAGTCTCCTGCTGGGCGATGTCATGGTTTCCTTTGATGTCACGTCCCTTTTTACTTCTATCCCGCAGGACCTGACAGTCGAGACCATCTACCTACTCCTACGAGAGAAATAGGACGAAACGGAGAATCGTCTCGGACACACCCACATCATCCAGCTCCTGAAGTTCTGTCTCAAGATATACTTTACGTTCGATGGAACGATCTAGGAGCAGGTGAAGGGAACGCCAATGGGTTCGCCGATTTCGGGATTCATCGCCGAAGCGGTCCTATAACGGTTGGCGTCGCTGGTTTTCCGACACCACGACCGGAATTCTGGGCTTGGTATGTGGATGGCACCTTCGTCATCATCGAATGGGATCAGGTGCCGACATTCAAAGAACATCTCAACGCCGTCTTCCCGAACATTCAATTTACGATGGAGGAGGAAGTAAACAAGCAACCGGCCTTCCTGGATGTCCTCTTCTGCCGCAAAGTTTGTGATGGCCTAAAAAACCATAGTGTTCTGGAAAGTGACAAATACGACACAAATACTACACTTCAACCGCAACCACCCGATCAGTCACAGACGCAGTTGCGTAGGGGCGCTATGTTGGCACGCTGATACGCACTGCAGTGAAATGCAAGACAAGGTTGCTGAATTACGATATTAAAGCAGCTTAGTGTGCATCAGCATGGATTTAGAAGCGGTCGATCCTGTCCCACTAACCTGTTCGCATCTATGCAAAGCTGGCACGTCGCGCCACAGCGACGATGTACAAGCATACCTCAGTCAGATTACCCTACCACTTCCACTCCTCCTCACCCCTCCCCTTACCACTGACAGAAACTAGACCATAATTATCTCGCTGCCTCACAAGTCTGAGTACATTTACCCCAAGTAATAACTAGTGTTCATAAGTTGTTTTATTTTTCAAATTCCGCTGATACACCTAAATCTATATAAATGCCCTGGCCTGATAAAGAATAATTGAAATTGTACGTTCGGCGACTTAAGCTTCCTCATTGTGTAACTGGGCATCATCGCAGAATTTAAGCAATCCAAGGACCCCTCGATGTTCAGGATGCCCAGTGAGTACCTGCGTTACAGCACCTGCCTTGTCGAACGAATGTGGCTTCTGACTTCATCAAAGACTGCTCAGTCAAAGGTGAATATCCACATGGGTATTGGCGGTCGCTTCGTAAGTGCCGGACAATAATCTCTGGCACAACGCGGGAAAGAAATGCTGAGAACCGACTAGATGTCGCAACGAAGACCACTGGGCTGCATCGCAAACTCTCTCAACGCATGGCGATTGGGAACGAAGTAACCGACGAAGAGCAACAACAATTCCTCAGCCTTGTCCAAAATATTTAAGATATGCAGTGCGTGACCGATCTCATGGAATGTTGACCGAAATTCTGAAATGCGTTTTCGTCTAGGAGAAATTAATAATGTGACCTTGTAATATAAGTAATAATGTGGCATAATCCTATAGTATTGTGAACTCCCCAGGATGTCGGCTTTTGAACGCATCCCCTTTTGACCTTCCGTAGAAACCCTACTTGGTAAAACAAAATGACTACTTAAGTAGAATGCATTTTCCACACCGGTTTCCGACGGTTTTGTAAAATTAAATATACTTTATAAAAGACATGCACAAAATATGCTTCCTTTTACTTGTTTAGTGCAAAGCCACATTAACTTTATATTTTATACCCTAAGAAAGCTTATCCTTCTATGTTAAAAATGTTTCTAATTATGACGTTTTTAAGACCGTGCGGTGTCCATATATACAGCATCGCACGTGTCCGTTTACCAATGTTCCTCGCGAAATGTACAAAACAGCCGATATCCATTGCGAAATTTTATGAAATCTATATAGTGTCTTCTTAAAGGCACAGAGGAGTATATGATTTTTCTTACGTGGAATACATGCAGCTGGTAGACTGAGATCGCTTAACACTGATGCAACGGCTGATTAGGCTCAAAATTATTTGGGAATTGAGAAATGTTTTAAATTCTAAACTGTAACCTGTGAAGACGATATGATTTCCTATCATGTAAGTAAAAGAAAGCATATCTTTGTGCATGTTTTCTATGAAATATGTTTGAATTTACAAATCCATTGAAAACCAATGTGAAAAATACATGCTAATTAAGCAGTCATTTTTTACCAAGTAGGGTTTATGTGGAAGGTCAGAAAGATATGCATTCAAAAGCTGACATCCTGGCAAGTTCAAAGTACCATAGGATTATGCTACATGATAATTATTATCACAATGGCACATTATTAATCATTCCTAGTCGAAAACGCATTTCAGAATTTCGGTCAATATTTTGTGAGATCGGTCACGCATTGTATTGTCACACAGACGCCCAGATTTACCTAAGAGATGTGCACGCATGTGGTCTTACATGCAGAAAGTTCACATTAAGCCCGTTAATGAAACAGCTCTATAAAATCACGATTTTATGTCTCTTGGAATATTATTGCACCTCCTCTGTCATAGTTCTGTCCGATTTCAGTAACTCATTACTCTAACGCAATACACGAATTGACGCATAGCTTGAATCATGCATTAGATATATGTTCAAACCTGACTTGCCTTAGAGGTTACAGAGTGGCGACCTTTCCCTTTAAAAAGGCTTCCATAACAGAAAAAAGTTAAAATTGGGTGGTTCTTCAGTCACTGTCATTTAAAAACTTAAACTCCCATGGTTAACGGTGATTACTGTCCATTTGCCAGTCCAAAAGTCGCACAAATATATACAACACCTTTACAAATAATGCCAGTAGAGTTTAAATATATTATAATCTGAAATTGGGAAGCGTGAGTCCGTTCTACTTCGAATAAGCCATTACTTCTAGATTCAGCGAAGCACACTTATAGTCAATATTTAGCATGTATTTAAGTCCAAAAGAGATTTGGGACTGCAGTATACAAAAAACATATCCTTTTATTGACAAATGAAAGGCTAGATTGGAAGGAAAGCCTCGGCGGTCGTTTTATTTTGACGTAAGTACGAAGGCGCTATGAAGTGTTTATAAATCAGAACGTTCTGAGAAATTCTACACATCCTTGTCAAGCCTGCAGCGTCCATGAAATTTTGAGTTCGCACTAACGTAGTCGCTAACATTACGATTCTAGAGGTCGCTAAGCACAGCTGGATCAGCTTTCAGAAGAACGTCTCTCGCTGGAACTCCTTTTTCGTCCAGATAACGTTTGTACTTTTGGAAATCGATGTTAACCGCAAAGCGCTTGAGTAAGCGAATACAGCGCCTACTCAACAAAATTCATTTTGCTGTCAGCGAGGATATGATTATCGTGATGAAACCTTGCAACGCAAGTACAACCTTGCGGGAATGAAGAAGACCTTCAGCGTTCGGAATCCATCATACCAGGAAGACATCAACATCAAACTTTTTTTCAAGTCAGCCATGGTGATTGAATTTATTTGAAAGCGCTCCATCCGACCTTCGAACATACCGTATTGCGGGACCTGTGCACGCGGCAGGGGCGACCGTAACCTTGGAGGTGTTTTCGCGGTGACGTCTACAATGACCGGAAAAGGCATTGGAGACCAGTCTAACAGCTGTTTACTGAGGCTAGTGGGGTCGATGTGATATTTTCTGAGGCCTACGGACCTCAAACCAGTAGCTGTTGGTCATTTTTGGGCCGTCCGTCATCGGCGCCCCGAACACGACTAGGTTTTAATCGTCAGACGAAATCTTCGAGTGCTGTTCACACGGGACGCCTGCGATTTAGAAAAAATCCAGTCGGGAGTTCACAAAACAACCGAAACACAGTCGCGAGAGCAAAATCCTGATCAACGGCAGTTTTTCCGGCTTTTAGATGTACTCAGCGGCATTGGAAGCTGAAGTAAACTTTGTTCAAACGAATCCACGATAGACCAATATTCTCGAAGACCAGATGTTGACACGAATCAGGAGTGGTCTGATTTCTCCGTCCCCATTTACAAGTGAGGAACCAGTTTTGGAAATATTGTTTAAATGTTGATCGAGAAGGCGACGAAGTTGAGTGTCGCGCCCGGCTATAGAACTGACTGGCGCCTTACTTTCCCACCACCACCTGCCTGAGCAAATGGCCTTGTGACGTTGGAGATCAATGATGTGGCCGTGGCGGACTCATTCCAGAGACCAACAACCAGGAGGCTGAGAAAAGCTCTTAAGCTGACCCGAAAAATGGCTCCCCTGGATCAGATCAAAAACTACCAACTCAGTATTAATGAAGTATAGGAAAAGATCAGTGGCATGGAAAGTGAGAAATGTCCGAGGAACGTTAAGCATAATTCTAAAAGCGGAAAAAAGAAGACAACTATCAAAATAAGATGTCATTGGACCAGTGCCGAAAGCCAAGTTAGGCGATTTCGCCAAATTTTCGGATAACGTGACCGCCAAGATAGCAGATGGCCGGAAGTACTGGCAGATTTATCATATTCGTAACAGAAGTACTGATTACTAGTGGGTAGAGTATGAATGAAACGATATTAATCTCCCTAAATTGATGGCTTTCAGGTAAAACAGTTCGTATCAACTTACGCATCGACCTAGAGAGTCTGTGTGTAAGTACTGACACTGACTTCTCTCATTTTTTATGGGGAAGTCGAGAAGTTTAAATTTAGCTGGTTGGCTGATATAAACTCCATAGTGGCACTCGAAGAGACTGACAGCAATGATGCTGCGGACACTAAAATGTCTAAAATTAACGTATATAAGTGAGTGGCTTAGGAACTGCATACGAATAACAAATACTGAGAGTTATTGACTGTTGACACAATTGCTAAACCTCGATGTCTTTCAGAGCTTAAAAGTTAAAAGGAAACATAGATAATTCCGAATACTTTTGCGAAAAAGCAAATGATGTTTTTATTTTGGAACGACAACATAGTTTGAGGAAGATTGTGCTGTCTCTGAATGGCTGCGCGCAACGAAACTTTGCAGAAATTACTTGGAAAACCTTTAGGTTTAATTTCTTTACTTTACGCCTGTGTAGACGATAAAATTGTGCTCTGAAAGGCTAGGATAGCAGGACGTTGGCGATAAAGCAATTCAGAGGCGCTTTGAACACGGCCGTTTTAAAAATTCATGCCTGCCATATCGAAGCGACACAACGTTACCATTTCATGTACTGATATTAATCCTCCATGTTGCGATGAACACGACATTTTTAGAAGTGGATTTATTGCAAAAATTGTAATAAATAACGCAGAACCATCGGCAGAAAAATAATGTGACGCTAACGCACCAGAAATAGAATAACTGACAGGGATGTTAGGTAATTTATCATGGATGAATACAACCCTGTTCATAAATTAGACTTTTTATCGTGTGCAGGTAAGGGCTATGCTTGACTATGGTCCATAGGCAAAACACATAAAAGAAACGTGGACGTGCTATCTCACGAAATATTAGCCGAAATTCTGAAATGCTCTCGCAATTCAAAACGATGACCTGAGTAGAACTGTCATGTCAAATATCTTGTCGAGTAATACCAAACTATTCTAGTCACGCAGGGATACCAGCCTTCGAAATGTCTTATGTCCGGCCGCCTTCATGAACCACCCCCTGTTAAAAATGACTGCCTAAGTAGTACGAATTTTCCCATTGACTTTCGATGCTTTTATGAATAAAGATATTTTGCAGAAAACGCTTACAAAAGTGGGATAGTATGGACAAAGACGAGGAAGACTGAAATGGCCATTTCTGGTTTATTAGGCGTCATCAGCCAGTTCAAGTAGGGATCACTTGAGATTCGAACCCGGGGACATTTGGTTATGGCTATTGAAATTCCACCACTGAGCCACGGGCCCGTTGTCCTGTCGGTTGTGATCGGGAATATCAATTATGACAGTGGGCGTTCACCGATCGGGTTACGGAACGTGCTCGTTCCATTGTGCCTTTAGGGTTCATATTAGGACACTCTCAGGCGGTCGCACGGCGACTATAAGCAGACATAATGAGATAGTACCGACAAAGACAAGACAGACCGGAATGGCCAGGACACAACACAAGGCGCATGTTCCGTAACCTGAGCGATGAACGCCCATCTGCCATAACTGATATTCCCAATCACAACCGACAGGACAACGGCCCCGTGGCTCACTGGTGGAGTGTACAAATCCATGACCAAAGATCCCGGATTCGAATCTCATGTGATCCAAACCTGGACTTGGGTATGACTGGCTGATGACGACGAATGAGTCAGAAATGGTCGTTCCGGCCAAGGCACAACAGAAGAAGCATGTTCCGCAACCTGATCGATGAGAGCCCATCAGTCATAACTCGCAAAAGTATTGTTTTTTAATCTTTTAATAGAAACATATGTGTTGTTCAATTCTTTATGCTTGAAGGGAGAGTATTTATCGGTTTTCAAATATATTTCTGATGCTGGGACTTTTCAAAATCCTGGAATGCCCACTCATATAGCATCGGATCAGCGGATACATTAATGCCGCTCAAAAAGAGTGGAAAATTTGCACCATATCCATTAAAAATCCTTATGAAACATATATGTCCTCTTCATAATGGTAAATAGAAATATGTGATTTTCCTCGCACGAAAAGTGTGCATGTTGCAGTCCGGAAACCCTAAATGTAAATATAACAGAAGGTCAGGCTGTAGAACACTCGGGGATTGAGAAGGTTGTTTAAAACCAAAATGCATTCTTTCTTTAAATGTAGCGTTTGCAGAAGACGCAATTTTCTACCAAATAAGTATATGAACGAATATTGTTGTGCGTATTTTCCATAAAATATATAAGGAGGCCATGAAAAATCAGTGAGAAAAATTGATGCCACTTAAGTAGTTATCTTTTATGGAATAACTCCGCTATTGGAGATTGTTATATTTGGTGCTATAATTGTTCGATGGCCGGCATTCGAGTCGTTAATCGCTGCAATTTCGCAACGCCTGTTGGGTGTTTATGTGATGATTGTTCTACCAACTGGCCTACTGATCCTGGCGTTGCAAGTAGTGTTCGCCTGTGCGCTCCCCACGTGGTTAATTACTCCATCATGCCTAAGCATCGGAACCGATTATCGAAGGGGGAGATCAGTGCACTTGTTAATAGACTGGGGGCCATAAAACCGAACAGGCAAGTTTCAGGAAGCAGTTAAGAAAAAGAGGAAGATGCGACCACTGGAACAAGAAGTTCATTGGTCCGATGTTTCGGATTCTAACTCGAACATATTTTCAGAGGCGGTTACAGATAAAGGTAGTGGAGGCACGAAGACTGTTGCGTTTATAGTACGTAGCCGTAGTGGGGCCAACTATGTACCATAATTAACAGCTCTCGCGATTACCGCTGGGGGTCTTATGTAAGGTGATGATGGCTCGTCAGTCCGCGTCCGAGCCGTTGATTACCGCAATTTCATCATCCGTGTTGGATGATGACGTGATGATTACGCAGTAATTTAGCCCGCTGTCACCGGGATAGTTAGTTGTCCGCGTCCACCCCGCGTGTTTGCTTCCGCTGATCGGAGAGTGTTTCGACACCGAATATGGTGTGGGGAGGTCATTGCGCTTACTGCTGGATTACGGGCCGGAAAACCATGCTTCGAGGAGATCGAGACTCCCGCGGTTGCCAGTTATTGGGTGAATTTCGGCCTCTTGAAACTTCAAAATATGACCGGGCTCCGTGGAATGACCTGCTACTTGAGAGCTGGCGTCTTTCCTCTTCACCGCTGCTGCCTGATCAGCTCTCCGGCGTAGTTGTTCTGTCCTCAACTGCGCCAGATCCGGTAAACGCAGGCATTTTCTGCCGTGGCAGTGGGCCTTTCGGCCACACGACCTGGGGTCTGATAATCGCTTCCAGCCAGTGTGCAACCCCAACTCCATCAGGCGCCAAGTCACGGAGCCGGTGGGCCCGCTGTCACGATAGAAAACGCCGATTGAAGTCGTTTACCGAAGCTGGTGTCACTGGAAGCGGTATTGGTCCTGCTGCCTCTCACATGGCTAACTACTCTGCCAGGGGAATCTCAACACTAAAAGCGTAGGTGAGGTCACTTCTTTTGGTGCTAGACTAGGGGTCGGAAACCTATGACTTAAACAACTGGAGACGCCTGCGGTTGTCATCCGACGTGAGGATGTTAGCTTAATAGAACTTGAAGGTGTGACCCGATTCCATAAAATGAGCAGCGAGCCAAGAACCGGCGTCATTCCCTCTCACTGTTGCTGCAGGTTCGACCATCCGAGTCTGGAGATGTTTTCCATATATCCTACTCCCCTTATATTTCCTAAATCCGCCCTTTCGCTCCTAGCAGCAAGCGAACTGTCGCCTTATTCTCATTGTCTCCGTAAGGCCAGTAAAAACCTAGCACATATTTCAGAAGAAAGTAACAATTTCTCCGCTGCCAAGCCTGCCCTAGCGTTAATAACTGGCCTTCATTTGAGACATTTTTCGTAGTAAACTAGTTGAATTATGTAAACAGAAGTAGTCGAATATGACTGGACCATTTAATGTGATGCTGGGTACACATCGAATGGCAATTCAATCGTCCTAATCTCGGGGTACTGTTGTGGCGCAAGTAGGTAACAACACAACTTGAACAGGAGTTCATCATCAGAGGCTGCTAGAGTGCAATAACGTGTGAACATTTATATTGTTATGCCGTGAGGGGAGGAGGGAGGGGACTACGTCCGTGGCTAGGTCTGGTTTGTGCTGCCTGGCGCACAATGGTTCCCGGCGTGGTGGCGGCGTCTGTACTTCGCGGTGATGTGAGCTGCGCCACCTGGATGCGTGGGCGGAGCGCCTGGTAACACGCAGGCAACTCATTGTGTCTGTTTATAGAGTTGGTGTCCGACATCCACGCCTCCAACAGCTCTCGCCCCGTCTCGTTGCCGGCTCGTGCCAATATCCGCGTGTTGGCGAATTCGAACTCATAGCCTTCCTCCAGCGTGTGAGTGGGGACTTGAGATAGTGGGTCGTCTCTCTGAACGACCCGTTTGTGCTCAAGTTTTCGTGAGCTGAGACATCGTCCTGTTTGGCCTGTGTAGTGGCGAGGACAGTTATGGCACGGGATTTGATAAACTACGCCCGACTGCTCACCTGTGTCCAGCCCATCCTTCATTTTCATGATTCTGCTACGCATGGTAGCGCCGGATGATGACCGATGCCCATGCCTAACTCTGACGCCATGTGTTCTGTGGCCTTGGACATATTCTTTAGGTTGTTAGCCCTGGAGCGGAGCGTGCGATTACGATTGGGCTTTGTACGTCTTCATCCAAGCAGCGGAGATGCAGCATCGACTTGCGTCGACCTCTCATCACACCAGTAGCTAATCACATGTGTCCTAAGCAACGAACTGGCAGGGGTAGTTGGGTGGAGCAGAGGCAGTAGGTGCGAGTGATTGTGCTGGCGATTGCCTAAGCCCACTACCAGAGCACCACCGCGCCCAGTGCCATTCCCAGTCGGTCGGATTAGGGGAAGCCACTGGTCCGTGGGTGAGAGATGACAGTACTCAGTTCTTCAATATAAACAACAGAACGCTCTTTGAAGTTATCGCAGCATGCCAGCGGCTGCGACTTAGAAAGTGCACAATAAGGAGTCGAACTCCGCCTTACTTTTGCCTGGACACTAGAACACACTGGATCGAACCCACTTCTAGTCCGATACTCTCCCAGAGAGGACAGACACGTGTTATTTAAGGAACGGATTGTGCGTTAGATGCGAAGGCTGATTGTTTAACTTTGTCCGCCACTGTGCCACGTCTAATATCGTATGTAAGAATAAATCTTGAGGTAGTCGCAACTCAAGTATGCCTCTCTAAAAACTGATTGCCGATCAAACCTATGATTGCATTATCCATGAAGTGGCCGGGGTGTGTTTTATAACTTGAGAAAATCGGCCTATCGACCTCGTCCTAGCTCACCTCTGAAAAATTTATGTTACTAGAACGAATCTAAAGGTAATCCAATCAAATCTCAGAATTGACAAAGTAATCGAGCAAACGGCCCATCAAAGTAACAAAAGAATGGTGTCAGAGCTATATTGTGGCTGATCTGGGCGTCAGTAATCTGTCCTGCGGAATAATGCAAGATGTAGCAGTCGCGAGTTTGGTATTCGCGTGTCCCTGGATTGAGACTGTAGCAAAAGGACCGCAAAAAGGCAAATTTTGATAAATGATCAATTCCAAACAAAAACATCGAAGACCAGGTCTTATTTGCATACGAAAATAACCGCAAGAACCTGTTTAGACTAGCTGTTCTCCATTTTGTCCAAAATCAGATCGGAGAGTCTTATGCTCGTGCGCATAAGAAGTGAAGAAGTTGGTGTTCATATCTGCAGTCCCCCAACCCCCGGAACAACAGGTCGCGTTTAAGTAGGATTCTGCATAGTGTTAATCACTTGAGTATTAGAAAGGCCTCTTTGAAGTCGATATGGATGGCACGCACCGTATTGCCTTCGTCGCGCGCGTTGATCCAACATTTGAGTAAAAAAAGCAGATTTGTGAGGCAGGAACTGCCACTGTCAAAGCCATGTTGGCCATGTCGGAAAGGTGATGCTGCTCAAGGAACCGCATCAACACTTTCTTAACGATTTTCCCCATGATTTTGCGGCAGATGTAGGTGAGACTCATCGACCAGTAGTTATTCGCAGACGTTCCACTTCTACCCTTAAAAGCAGTCTTCCAGTCGGAGCCTAGGCATCCAGTAACAAATGATGTTTGGAAGATCAAGGCTAACGGTTTGGACATTTCGGAAGCTAGCTCCTTCAGCGGCTTGGTCGGGATTGCATCAGGGCCTGAGGAGGTCGATGCTTTCAGGTTTAGTAACTCTTTCTGAACGATTACCTCAGTGAAGGAGACTGTTTCAATGGTAGGCGTTTCTTCGTCTTTACAAGTGAGTGGGAAAAGTCGGGTTCAGTCGCCACGACGGACCAGAAGAAATGAAATAGATGTTCAGTCTTATCCTTGTTATCTGAGACTTCCTCACCTTCGGCAGTTCGCAGCAGTAAGATGGAACTTGCGTTCCGCGCACTCTGACTTTTATAACTGAAAGGACTTCGGGATTAACCATGACACGGCACGATAGATCACTTTCGAAGATTTGCCTTTATCTGGCGATGAGAGTTTTGAACCGGTTTTTCTGTAACTTATAACTGTTAAGGGATTCATTTGCCGATCAATGAGGGATCTTTTCTTTGCTTTCTCTCCTTAATAGCTTCATTTTTTAGGGACGGAGCCAGCCAGCGGGGTTTATCAGTTAGTCCTCTCGCATGATTAGGCAGTGGTTGGAGAAGAGGCTGTGGACTATACCTTGGAACTGACACCAAATCTCTTTGATATCACTCGAGAGTGCGATGCCCAGTCGATGGAACGAAGATCTTTGTACATCTGTTCGACATCGCCGCGCAAAATATTGGGTCGCGAATCGAGCACAAAAGAGAAAATTGTCAAAAGGAGCTTTCGCAAAAAAGTCCGGACTGCATCCAAACTGCTTAAGGCGAACCTAGAGGCCAATACAGCATTTCAGTGTCATACAAAGACGTTAACAACACGGAATGCAAAGGGGAGGAGAGAACGAGACGTTAAGAAATATAAAATTGAGAGTGTGGTGCGTTTCAGCCTGACGAAATCTAAAAGCGCACAGAAAGCGTATCCAGATTTGTAGACTCCCATTCCAGTAGGTGGCATATCTCGCAGAATGCTTGCCGAAATGCAGAAATTTGTTTTAGATTATAAAACCTACTCTGGTGTCATTTTTATGCTGCCTACCTTGCGGTACAATCCTAAGATATCTCGGTCACATCAAGATGTCATTTGAATGAACTTTCTACTGGCCTCATACAAAAGCAACGTTTAAAAAAATGAATACTCAGGTAACATGAGCTGTCAACTGATTTCTGATGTACATAAACATCCGGATATATCTGACAGACAACGGGCGGATAAGATCTCATTCTTGAATCTTTTGGGTAGCAAATATACACGCGAAGAGGGGGTGCCACTGCATATTAAACGTTCTAATTGTGAAGTATGAAGTATGTAACAATGTCGACATTTAGGCACCAAGTGTATGGGCTCTCACCGGCAATTTTGTAAATAATCAGAGGACTGCGTATTGTTCCTTATACGAAAAGCATACAGCTTGTAACTTAAGACTCCAAGCTCAAGTACAGGCATTGTTTGGGTTCACAATTATACGGGAACGGAAAAACGTTTTTGAAAACATAAAGGCACCCTTTTTAAAGTAAAATATTTGAAGAAAACACAGTATACTGCTAAGTGCGTGCCACAAAGGATTTTGTTTCCCTGTCATCTATAAAATAGGCTTGAATATTCAAAAACCTCAAAAATAAAGAAAAGGATCACACCACTTAGGTAGCAGCTTTTTAACGTGGATGAATTGTGTAGGCGGTCAGAAGGAAGAGGAATTGAGTGTCGGCTTCCCGGCCTGGATGCAATGTCCCAGAAATATGCGGCACGACCATCACGACTGCAGTCTTACGCAAGGAATTCTTCCAAATCAGAGTCGCATTCCAAAGTCTCGGATAACATTTTAGGAGAAACGCCACCTACCATAGAATTTCGCTGCGCGTCCCATCTCGATCATTCCTACCAGGTGTTCTAAAATACACTCTGCATAGGAACAGACACTGTTCACCATACCTGAGCGGAACGTTTTTGCAAGGTCCTACCCCTGCCACTGTCTGCTATTTTTTAACCGTTTCAGTGATAAAATTCGTGACCTATCCGATGAAAGGTTACGAACTGTGGACTTAAATCGCTGTAGCGCACAAAACGCCCAGTCCGCATCCACGAAAGTTATACTGCGTTAAAGACACGACCGAGCTTCAAAATAAGGCACGGATTGTTTATTAAAGTATTATTTATTGGCTAAGAAATAATTTACTTTACGAAAAACTACTAAATCAAAAAACGACTCTGTGACAGGTCACTTATTTAAGGTCAAGCTTATTACTGCGTTTAACGATGCAAAACGTTTCAGTCTTGATAAGTAAAATTTATAAAAAACAAATTACTACCTGATTCATGAGAATAATCTGTCTTTACATGGTTGACTTGATCTGATTTTCATGAGCTTAAAATTGCAATTTCTATTTCCAGAGTGGCCTTCTTTGATATTTTTCTTTGTTACATGACAGTTCCTTTATAACTCAGCGCGTGCAAATAAGAGGTTTAATGGGGATACTTATTAGAATAGGAAATTAAGTGGATATCCGTAGACGTCAAAATTTGCCTAATTTCGGTCCGTTTCCCCTCAATAAAACCGATAGTACCTGACCTTTTCGTTAGAAAAGGACATTTTGGGATTCAATGACTCCTTAAAACAAGAATAATCACACAAAATATGCCGTCCTACCAACTCAAATACCGATTTTGACATTTCATGAGATAGGTCATCTACTGTCTATCCTGCAGACTTATATTAGTGAAGTTAGAACTATCCTGCAGATCATCCTCTTTGGAATCCTTGTCCTACATCACGTGCCGGTTGAGTAAATTTCCCCTACCTTGCACACGAGTGCATGCCTGATTGAAGGGGTTTACGTGAGTGCATAAATAGATCTCGACTGCGGTCATCGGAGGGGGGGGGGTATAACTCCTTGTTGACAATTCCACGGAATACCACGTAGACTGCTACAAGACATGGATGGAACTTTCCCTGAGACCGGTTGGGAGGTTTGAAATTTTCAAGGCTGAGATAAAAGAACAAGTTTGTTGATTTGTAGTGAACTATTAGTGCAATGTTAATGTCATGCAGGAGATGCAGGGTTCAGTCCAAATTATAGTTCAGATTTTCCTCTCAGGACACAACCCCATCTCGAAAAAGACATCACAAAGCATACAAGAGAAGACATGGAAGAGTCTAACAAACCAACCCCACGGAGTCAACAGTGAAGGTAGCCAACCAGAACACTGATTAAAACTGAAATGCGATGAAATATTTGGAACTCACCCTCATGCCTCACGGGAAAAATCAGCTATAATATTATTTCTGTAATATATGCATATATAATATTATGAAAAAAGAGAAGACCTTCAGAAAATCGATTTGCACACGTGAATTTGCCAGTTGGTGACACCAGCCCGTCGTCAGACGAAAATGAAGACAATGGCGAAAGAGAGACTGTCACAGGCGACCAGTTGGCGCGACAGGACAGACACTGACGGACAGGCCATCGGTGCGTGAGAGCGGTGGGGTGGGCAAAGTTCACGGTAGGTTCCAGAGCGGGAGTGGAAGAGGCGAGAGGAGAACAGTTACGACCCTCTGGGCTGGAGTTAAAGGGATAGTAGGTAAGCGGTTCTGCGGGTGGCTGGAATGGCGGTCGCCGATGCGGATGGGGGTAGTGAGCCGTGATTACAGGCCTTCACAATGGCCGTGCTAGAATGCAAAGTTTCGAGTTCTCGGGTCTGTTTAGTGTTAGCCATTGCGATCACTTCCATACCGCCCCAACTGAAGCGGTGGTCACACTCAACGGAGTGCGCAAACACGAGGGACAAGGGGTCACGTCATCGGATGGCTAACTTATGCTCGTTAATGAGCGTCCCAAGACGTCGGCCTGTTTGGACAATATAAACACAACAGCAGTTTGTGCATGGGATGCGGTTAATGACACTGGTTGTTTATTCTTTAGGTATGAGGTCCTTTGCTCGGTATAATTTTGCGCGTGGGAGGAAGCGGGCCTGAGAGCGATGGAAATGCCAAGACGTTTTCATAGTCGGATAATTGTTTCGGAAATTCATTGAACGTAAGACGGGGAATAGAATTTCTGCGCCACTTTAGCTCCATTAGAATTGAGGCTTTTGTGGCTGTCTCTGATGCCTGAGGCAATTCCCTACAAAGCTGGTCGGACACCCGTTGGATCGGAATAACGTATATAAGTAGGCATCCCGTGCGCAAACTTACCATTCCCTCCCCCTCCAGCACGCAGACCCGTAACTGTTTCTTTCTCGCCTCTTCCACCTCCGCTCAGGAACCTACTGTGACCTTTGCCCAACGCATTCCCTTCACACGCCTGTTTATGCCTGTCTTGTCGCGCCAACTGGTCGCACGTGACAGTCTCTCTTTTGCCTTTATCTTCATTTTCGTCTGACGACGGGTTGGTGTCACCAGTTTGAAAATTCTCGAGTGTAACTCGACTTTCAGAAGAGTCTTCTCGTTTTTTAATCATGTCATCTTGAAATGTACACGGCCTCAGTTGTTCAATATAATATCATTTATTCCTCCACTCATCCACGGACACAGATTTTACTTGTTCAGACAAGCTGCCCTTCCACGCCCTATCGGTAAATTCAGCACAAAATGATGTTTGGTCTAAAGGAACTTCCAGTGAGTTTTTGCGTTTGGGAAAAGCGGAGCGTGCCTGAAATGCCAGAATAAGTCTTCTGCATATATGCCATCTTCCTAAATTGCTCGCCTAATTACAACGGCCACATGATCTGGGCTACGCGGACATACTTGACCTTTCAGTGGAAAGAGCGACCACATACTTCTGACTCCTGGGCACAAACGAAGACATTTCTCTTCCTCATCTTTATGCGCAAAGGTTAACTGCCTGAGTGACAGCAAGAATGGTCGGGAACTAGGTGTGTCCTGGAATCCAGTTCATTTTGCCCCTTCATACGAAGATCTGTGTGTATACTGTACTGCGAACAACACGCGAAACCTGATGAATGCAAACGCATCTGCAAGCAAATTAGCTTGCCTTTGTTCAAATCTCTCCCTAGCGATGACGACTTTTGTTAGCTATAAAGCACAAGGTTGTAACTCACGTATAACAGGATTCAGCAGGCTTGATCAATATCGTCCCTGCAATACAGTGAGTGACCTATCTCATGAAATGTTGGCTGAAATTGTGAAATGCGTTTTCGATTAGGAAGGATTACTTGGTCGCGATTGTAATACTGACTATCTTGCGGCATACTCTTATAACATTTCGGACTCGGCAGGATGTCGGCTTTTAAATGCACTTCTTTTCAATCTCCTATAGAAAGCGTACTCGGTAAAAAATGACTACGTAAGTAGCATGCATTTTTCCCATTCATTTTCGATGGTCTTGTAATTTCAAATATATTTTACAGAAAACATAAACAAAAATATGCCTTCTTTTAGTCAGTCAATAGAGAATCATGTCTTCTTTATATTTTATACTTAAGGAAGGAGTATAATCAGATTTTAAAAAAGTTTCTAATTATGAGACTTTTTAAGCCCGCGAAATGTCCATTCACATAGCATCGTACTTAGCCGTTTACCACTCCTCCTCATGAAATTTACAACATGATCCGCATCCATTGCAAAATTTTACGGACTCTGTATGATATCTCTTTAATGACATAGAAAAATATGTGATTTTTTTTACGCGTAACGCATGCACCTTGTAAAGTGAAATCACTAAGCGCTAATGCAACAACTGATCAGGCTTCAAATTATTCAGCAATTAGAAAACTTTTTTACAACCTAATTATACTCCTTCCTTAAGTATAAAATATAAAGAAGACGTGATTATCTATTGATTGACTAAAAGAAGGCATATTTTTGTTTATGGTTTCTGTAAAATATATTTGCAATTACAAGACCATCGAAAATCAATGGGAAAAATGCATGCTACTTACGTAGTATTTTTTACCGAGTACGCTTTCTATAGGAGATTGAAAAGAAGTGCATTTAAAAGCCGACATCCTGCCGAGTCCGAAATGTTATAAGAGTATGCCGCAAGATAGTCAGTATTACAATCGCGACCAAGTAATCCTTCCTAATCGAAAACGCATTTCAGAATTTCAGCCAACATTTCATGAGATAGGTCACTCACTGTACTCTGCAAAGTTCAGCGCAAATGTGAGTCGCTTTAATATGACAAAACTGCTCCGACTAGGATCTATAGCATTCGAAGGGCCATTGGACATACTAAGGACATAATAACCTCTAAATGGAAGTTCAGTTTAGTCCCCTCCGATTGGAAAAATTTGGACAGATACAGTAGGTGGGCCAACTCATGAAATGTCAACCGAAATTCCGAAATACTTTTTCTTTTCGAAAAGATTAATTATAGTGTTGTAAAACTCATCACTGTGAATCGCAATTCCATAATAATTCAGTTGCTTTCGAAAGAACTTCTTTCCGGCTGCATACAAAAACAATTCTCGACAAAAATGACAACACCAACAGCATGCATTTTTTACTGATTTTCGATGCCCTCACATATTCAATAATATTTCATAGAAACATGTATACAAATATTCATTAGTTTAAATATTTTATTGACAATTACGTCTACTTTCAATTTTTACTCGAAGAAAGGGTATATTTCGGCTTTTAAAAAGTTTCCAATTCCCCAATGATTTTGAACCCGACCTGCCGTTACACTTGCATTCAGGGTTTCGAAACTACAAGTTGCATATTTTCCGCGTACGGAAAACCATATATTTCTCTACGGTACTTAGAGGAGACTATATGGGGTTCATAAAATTTAGCAGTGGATTTGAGCCATACTATTCAATTTACAAGCCGTATTAGTAAATGCGAAGACATGACCATTTATGAACGGTCATTTCACGAAGTTAAAAATCTCACAATTCGAAACGTTTTTAAAACCGGATTATACTTTTCCTTCGAGTATAAAATTGGAAGATGACGTCAGTTTCTACCGAATGAGCAAGAGCATGAATTTTGCATGCATGTTTTCCCTGAAATATAATTGAATCGTAAAGGGCATCGAAAATAAATTAGAAAAATGTATGCTGCTTAAGTCGTCATTTTTACAGAGTATGGTTCAGGCACGCTGCCGGAAAGAAGTTCGTTTAAAAGCCGGCATCCTGAGGTAACTGCATTGTTATATAATTATGCTGCAACCACACTTAAGTAATTTTTCGAAACGAAAACGCATTTCGGAATTTTGGTTGGCATTTCATGAGTTATCCCGCCTACTGTGGTTATCCTGTCAGTTTGAAAAATTCCAAGTCACGAATTCCCACGCGCCGTCACAGACACAAGCGCATCAGATTCATTATATTAGGGAGTGCGTCGATCTGCTGTAGTGATGACATTCACAGTGTCTGTCTCACTCTTACTTTCCTTTGCTAAACATCGTTCGACTGTCCGTGACTTTCAACTGGTTGGTGGTGAAGCTGTGCGCAGTAGCTGACAGAGTTAGACATCCCGTCTACGTGTGACATATGAACCGATCGCTTCATTTACTAGGTCACGCAAAAATATGTCCGCCTTTCGCGTGAAATGCGCGCGTTTCGACATGACTCTGCGCGGGCCATCACGGCGATGGCGAGGCGAATCACATGCCTGCCGCCAGAAATGATAGTCACGTGGTGTGATGATTGCCGTTGAGTGGCTTTATATGCAGCCTACTAATGTGTGTGCGTAGGCGGGGTAAGGTGTGATGATGGGGTCTAGGGTGCGGTCCTATTGAAGCTTTGCTTTTCATTGTGTACTCCTTAATGTACCGCTCTTCACGCATAAGTTAAATGCTCACTTATGACCGGCGTAAACATTTCTAAACTGCAGTGAGCCAAATCGTTTAAGTTCCCCTTATGGGCTTGGAGGCGAAGGAAGGGGGATTGTGAAGACGGTGATGGTTGATGGCATTGGAGGGGGGTTAAGGTGTGCTCTAGCGTGAGAAATGAAAACAGCGGCAGATGTTTACGCCTGAGGTGTATCTGTCTCCTTAGCTGGGTAGAGACGAAAAAAGTGGTGGTTTTGTTAACGCATAAAAGCGTTAAACACGTTTGTCTCCTCCTAGGTGTTGTCGTGAACGCAAAGCATATCGGAGAGTAGCTATGAGGTAAAGACGGATATAATCCGCTTGTACCGGAGTACGAAGTTGCTGTTGCGAGATATTTGTAATTGAACAGAGAAGTAGTCTGGGTTCTGCTTTATGTGAGTGATTCATTCGCTCGTCTGTTTTGTTAGTTTATTTGCTGTGAAATAATGATACGAACATCAGTGAGTAGGGAATAAGTCGACTATTAGAGCGCCGGAAGCTTTCATGTTTTTTTCCCGAGTTTTTTAGACTCGTAATGTGGTCGATCGTCAGAGATTTAATAACGAAAACATAAGTGACAGTGGAGGTGGCATTTTATGAAATGTCGTACCACATATCGGAAATGTTATTTTGATCTGAAAAAGCTACTAAGTAGAATTGTAATGTTACTTTTCATGCATGATATCTTAAGCAAGCTAGGATGTCGGCCAGCGAACGGGATTCTGTGTGCCCACATGCAAAAAACTCTGTGAAAAGTGGCCACTTAAATAGTATGGAGACGATCCGTTTATTTTCGATGCCCGGTAAGGTGTGGTTATGTAGCCGCACCTGATGGACACAGTACTGTTGACCAACTTAATTATTTGGAGTCATTGTGATTACGTTAGCATGGTGTAGCTGTGCGTTGCCGTATGTGTTCTGTCGGCGGCCTTGTTTCTTTGTTGCCATGTCCACCTTTTTCTTGCCCAATGCCGGTGGTCCTTTTTGACTTTCGGCCTGTCGTCTCCTTCTGACTTTCGCGTTGGATGTTTCAGGGTTAGGGTTTAGGGCCGCGGTTAAAGGCAAAGGTTGGGGTTGCGATTAAATGTTTAGGTCTAGGGACGGGGTTAGGGTTAGGGGTTAGGGCAACTATTCCTCAACCACTCAAAGTACAACCGCTCATTCGCACCATCTTTTCTTTTGCATACAAATACCTGGCCTCGTCGGCTGCGCGTTCCCCCGCCCCACCTGTAAAACCCCTATTATCACCGGTTTCGTATAACGGGTGGTTGGGATTTGTTAACTTCATGTGGGGTCACTTAACCAAATCTGACCCAATACCCTTCTAAATTGAAATATATCACACGGAAAACATTCAAAAACACGTTTTATCTTGTACCCATTTCAGAACGAATTACGCCTCCCTTAATGTGTACGTTATAAAACATTTTCCAATCATGATGTTTTTCAAGGCCCCTGGACTTCAATAATGTTACATCTTATCCGTCCATTTATCAATATTACCGACAAATTGCACCACATGGTCTATAGTTATTGATGAATTTCGTGAGTCCTTACAGTTTACATTTTGGAGACTCTGAATGAGTCCGTAGTCAGTCATTGACTACGGACTGACTGACTACGGACTCATTCAGAGCTTCCAAAATATAAACTGCAAGGACTCATGAAATTCATCAGTGGCCATGGACCATGTTGTGCACTTTATCAGTAGTATTGATAAATGGACGGATAAGATGTAGTACCATTGAAGTTCAGCGGCCTTGCAAAACCGCATGATTGGAAGGCTTGAATGTGCCCGCGCCGAGTTATGGTTGCCGGCGCCAGATCAATACATCGATTGACGGAATTCTCACCTGGGACCCAGGTTTCGGTCAATTCTCCGCATTCAACGGATGAAAATATTCTCTTTTGGAATTTTGAACCCCGCCTCTGTCGTGTGCATTTGTATCAGAACTGGTTGCTCAAAATTTGCAAAAGTTATATACATCCGACAGAAAGACTTGATACTTTAACTATCTCTTTCGTCAGTAAGATTTGTGGTTCTTGGCTTATATGCCAACTACGGGAGTACCAATCTGGCTAGATTAGCACAGACTAACAGCTAAAA
>CACRXP010000462.1:191165-370716 GCA_902702965.1 Spirometra erinaceieuropaei | reverse complement strand
TTAGTGACCTGACTCATGACATGTGTCGAAATTTAAGAATAATTGCCCATCAATCGCAAACCGACACCACTTCATGCGACCAATGTCAATGCCAGTTAAACACAAGTTAAAAGAAGCAAAAACACAAAAGAAATATTAAAGACAGTGTTGCGTTGTTTAGAAATCCCGGTTTATTTTAGGAAAGCGCCATATCCCGAAGACGTCAGAAATGGCTCTAACTTAGTAATCTTCGTTTTCGATGTATAGAATGTATTTTCATACCAAAAACGTAGTTAATATGAAAGAGGAAATTACGTAATGTCTAGTAACAGTTTCAGTGAGGTCTACATGTAAATAACGTTTAATAATTAGTGTGACTTCATATATGACGGTTTGTCAACTGCCTACATTCTGAGTATAGATTCCAAAAAAGGTTTTCCAGGGTGTCGTGTTATCCTTGACTTGTTTGAAGTAAATAAGAGGGGTTTAAACACGAGGAGCTGGATTCTGCTTGATTTCACCGGTATGGACGTCGTAGGCTCAACAGTTTTCATAAGGTGACATGCTATGATGCCGGTCGGCGCCTAATAAACTTAAATAGAACTGACAGGCGTGATCGTAAACATACCATTTTGTAATTATAGAGAGAACTTTTCTTCTGTTAAATTAATGTAAACTTTTCCTTCGTTTGGGATTACGTTGAATTCCAGATCGGCCTCGAAATATTGCTGAATACTTCATGATTTTCAGTGTTTTCACCCGACCGTGCATAAAGACGGATCCTGAATTACCTGTCTGTTGAGGACTTTAAAATAAGCTTATTCTTGAAGGAATTTACCAAAGTTGTGAGTGTTCGGACTCTTCTTTTGACATAGATGGTCGTTCGGGTCAAATTTGAAGATTTGTTCAAAAATCAAACTTTATTTTCCAGAAAAATGTCTGACCACAACGAAAGTCAGCAATGAATATGCCTTAGATCAATAAAATAAACTTTCCTTAATAAGCTAGCTCATTTGGACGTGCATTATTACTGCACACCGTTGACGGATCTCCATATATTTAGCATTTATGCGCGGTGGGCCCAAGTCATAATTTGACACTTTTGAGCGTTTCTCTAACGTTCCAAAACAAGAGTTTTATTGATCTACCGAAAACGTAAGAACATGCACATGAACAGAAACTAAATTACACGACAAACTGTGTTTCATATGTTTAAAGCTGGAAATGACCATTCGGCGGTGGTCATTTATGTGGCATCAGGTAGACTTTTCCAAACGGAAAAACGAAAAAATCTCTATTTGTTTTATCACAGCACTTTAGGGCACCATATCACACAGATCTGCTAATTTGGCATCTAGAAATGGATAAACTTTCTGGTTTTCCTAAAATAAGCTTTGCGTTTGCAAGTCGATTACCACAGTTAACATCGGACATTAGATAAGTTTTTAAGATCGTCTAAATCTGTTTATTAAACCTCTCGCGGTCAAATTACTATCCTCGTAATTAAAAAGTCGCTCAGATGGGTAACTGGAGTGTAGGACATGGACTAGCATAGGGGGTTGCACGAATATATTTCAACGTCCATTTTCGCTAAAACGTACTGACATTTTGCCCGATGTAGTTACATAAACACAATTTCTGAACAAGGAAAGTACATATTATTGAAGAATGTGGGTGAGCAAACAAAATGCGCAACGTTAAAGACGCGCAGGAATTCTCGCATCAGTTTCCGTTATCAGATTTCATGAGGTAGGTCACGTACTTACGTCAAGGATAAGATTTACTCTTGAGACTACTGTAAGGTTTACCGGTAAGTCTGAGGTATTGCTGTCCCCCGTGTCCCGTCAGTCAGATCTTTCGCGAGGATTCCAGCTTTCCTTCAATCTCGCGGCAAGTTTGTCACACACCAGGCTGCCCTTTCCGTTTCAGTCCCGACTGCCTTTTCCTTTACGACTTCAGCATCCTGCTTCGACTTACCTTACTTCCAATGCGCACATTGCGCTGACTCTTGGGACCAGGGCAGCGTATTCGACCTTTGTCGCGAGTAGGAGCGGGAATAGCGTTTATTCACAACTAGCGTCCGTTTAAATGCAGTGGAACAACCGTAGAGTTATTACTTACTACGCATTACTGACATTCAGCAATGTTTATCCGATGCATTTCATTCTCGTTTGCTATGGCCATTCGCTTATATAAGGAGGTTTACTTCTTGCGTTTTTTAGTTAGTGTTTAAATACGACTCGTCAACCGTATCAGTGTTTTAAGTCAAAGTATTGGTTTCTGCGAATTGGAAAGGCAGGCAACATCTATTAGTTGCAAAGACCGATCGCGGTTTCTACTGCTAGTTCTAAATGACAGCAAAACCTATGTGAGGCCTCACGCCCTTTCAAATGTAAACGATTTCACTATTGAAGTTGGAATAAAAAAATAAAGGGAGACAGTGGAAGCTGGGTAAAACTGGCAGTGTTGCAGACGGTTGGAAAATTGGCGAAAAATGGATGGAAAGGGAACGCTCAAAGGCTACAGTCGAAAACGCGCCTTCACATTTGGCGCCTGTCATTCCGCAGATGGTTTTGTTAAAAAGTCTAAAAGGGAAATTTTTTGATAACTCAGTCAAAAGGAAAACCAAACATGGTACTTATCGGTCTCTTCACCTTTGAATGGACTTGTTGACTGCGTCTCAGCATTTGGTAGCGACTTAAGCTTTTAATTTTGTACAAAAAATAAGTTTGAAAAAGCTGTTACATTAACCAATAATTGCGAAAATGAACAAAAGTTGCATAATTCATGAAATTTCAGCGAAAGATAGCATTTCTTTGAGTGCAAAAATCACGTTTCTATCTCTTTTGGAATGCTGAAAGGACATGTTTACGAGTATTTAATCAATAATTAATGTAAGCGTCCCACTGCTCTAGAAATTAAAAAGAAAGTTTTCGGCAAATCGTCATCGCATCAGCCTTTATTGTCAGCCGCTGACAACGGTGCCCTCTACTCACGGCGTCACGTATAAAGCACCACCTGTAATGACTTTTTAACTGAACATCTGAAGTTTATTCCGATTTATGTGTTGATAAATAAATGAAAGTTTAGAAATCGGTCCAATCTGATCACACCATATGTCAAACCAACCCAGCTGCCGAGTCGTAAAATCACATAGACACGAACGCGAATTATTGTACAGCATGAAGTCTCTTAAATTTTTGTCCCCTTCCATAATACACTCTTTTCACCGCCTTGAACGTCGTCAGTGTTCAGTTGGATAAGCTATTCTAGTATAATCTTCCTCCGAATCTATGGCTCTGAAGATCAAGAAATCCGAAAGCGTGTGCTATGCCAGTATCAGCAAACTATTGGCCTCGCGACCTGGTATCCACTGACAGTTTGCCGACACCTGGGTACCTGCCGGTATCTGCGCTTCCACAGAGAATACAGATGGTTGGCATGGTTGCCCAGTCATCATTCTCGTCCTTCTGATCCTTTTTAGGGTGTTGTTTTTGTTGTTGAAAAATCCTGGCCAACTACTGTGTGTACTAGAGGGTGTGGAGTAAAACGTCAAGGTGCGAATTCGAATGTGCCATCCACCCGCGCCCTTCCCTGTCCCTGATATTCTTGACTTAGTCCTGACACGGGGCCCAGTTGGGGAGTGGGGAGAAGAGAGTGCGTAGATGCTGCTCAAGTTCACTGTCACCATAAACCTATTCACGTGCAAGTTACCGTGCCTGCTGAACCTTGCTGTGTAGCACACGGTGGATACCGTCAAAATCGATAGTCAAACTGCCGTAAGGCTGTGGAAATGCGGTGTTGAGAATGACCACCTTGTTCCTCCAAAAATGACAGTTTAAAATGTATATCCCTGAATAGTTATACCTCCATCAAAACAACCATCTGAATTCCTTTAATTTTAAGCCGCCATAAATATCCGGACACGTTTATTCCATAGCATCTGATTATTTTTGAGTTCAAAGCAAACTCGGACCTCTAATTTCTCATTATTTTCTATTGGGCGAGTTTTATTAAAATTCGTTCAGGATTTTTATGCATAGTCTGAAATGGTTCCTCAATTAGACTTCGCGCACGCAATTTAAACCTAAATCCTGTTAATTCTAGGCACGAACAAATTGGTGGGTAAATTTGCTATCATACTGTGGTGGAAATAGTTAAAGGCGCCTTGCGGATTTTCGTTTGAGGCGGCCCGAGAAGCCGTTGCGATGAAAGAAAACTAAAAATTGCAGGCGCCAAAAAGGTGCTGATTATTGCGAAACAGTCATAAATAGAGAGATGACTTAAAGACGGTTTTTTACGACTGGAAGAATCTGAACCAAGCCGATAGAGGCCAAATCCGCCCCTACTCGTTTTTGGAGCTTCATAAGAAGATTTTTTGACATTTAGCCAGTCGTTAGAGTTAGTCTATTCGATATACATAACGTCCGATTTTCTACTTTTTACAGAACCTACTATGCGAAGAGAAAGTAGATGTTTATGAGCGCACCTTTCCAGGCTCGTTGAAACTTCCGATTTATATCCTGTCGCACATCGGCTTATCGAGCTTCTGTATCGCCATTCCTAGCGCGCTATCTTACGTGCGAAGAGACAGAAATACAGAAGCTAGGACTTGAACTATCCCCATAATAACCGTTTCTTTGACTCTTGAATAATCTCTTATTTATTTACTGCTCACAGTGAATGGAGCCAATTTTTTGCTAAAAAGTTTGAACTTACGATTTCAAAATAAAACAAATTCCTCTCCCTCTCTCTCTAGTAATTCGGACATACTCGCATTCTGCCCAAAGTTAGTACACATACTGGTTGATTGCCGCCATCGCAGCATGAGTTGTGAGTAAAAAAACCCAACTCATGGTTCGCCAGTTTTATCACATTTCCTAGCTTTTAAAGTGAGGCTTCTAAATTCCATGCGCACATAATGAGTCAACATTGATTAACTTCAGCGATACGGAAAATGTTAGATACGCATCGTTTTCTCGGAAGTTAGTTGTTCCGTCGTGTCTTAGAGTTCTCTCTCGAGCCCAACCAGCAGCCGCACAGTGGTGCATGATACAGACAGAATAGCATTACCGACTACGACAAGGGAAGCTGAAATGGTCATTTTAGCTTATTAGCCGTTGTTAACCAGTCATACCCAATTCAGAAGTGTGTCACACCTAAGTCTCGATCGCACAATCTCTTAGTTAGAAGTCCAACGCCACTAGCCACTGAGCCATGGGCTCGTTTTCCTGTTGGTTGCGACGGAGCCTTAGGTGTTCCACACCTCGGGGGTTTAAATGACCGGTTGAATACAGCTAATAAGCCAGAAATGGCAACTCCAGCCTCCCTTGTCTTTGTCGCTCATGTCATTAAGCTTCAACATTTTTAGGGTACTCACACGTGTGGACTCTTAACAGACCTCCAGTAGATTTCCATTTAAGATACGTGTAAGTTGGAGACTGCAGAACACGCTGAAGACAGCAGAGTATATAGAAAGTACTTGCTGGTTTATTGAGCTTTTTGCGATAGTTTGAAGAAATAAAAAACGTTGGCTGTACTAATATTGCTTAAGCCTGCCAAAAGGGGGGTTATTTGTATCCCCTGTGACGGAAAAAACCGCGAGCAGAAATCAACACTCTGCAGCACGATGCCAGATGGGACGAACAGTTCCATTACATAGCCGCAGTCCACATTCCACCCGTAAGCACTTTCCGCTTAGAAGCAATCCTATCTGAAAAATTCCACGCCCGTCAATGTTGGCCTTAAAATCCGGTTTAAGTCATTTGTATAAATCAGTCAGTGAAATAAGAATGTGGATTTTTACATTTAGATGTACTGAAATGCGTTTATGTCGTTGTCCACCATCGCTAAGATGCTGTCGTTAGAGGTCATCGTGCCGCGTTCTTTGATCATCCGGCAACACATAAACATGTAAAATTTTCTTTGATGTTTCTTAGTATCACTACGGCTGGTTAGCCGCACATAAACACCAGTCCGCCCGGATGATGAAAGGCTTCTAACACAAACCATCGTCAGTTATCAAATTTAGTATTGCGAAATTGAAGTGCTTCGTCAGCAGAAATCGGTTTAAAAAGAAGTTGTAGTTGACAACTACAGTGAGTGACCGCTCTCAAGAAATGTTGGCGGAAATTCTGAAATGCGTTTTCCATTAAGTTGGATTGCTTAAGCGCGATTGCAAAACCGATTACCTCGTGGCATTATGCTACAATATTTCGGACTTGGAAGGATGTCAGCTTCTGAACACTCTGCTTTTCAATCCCATGTAGCGACGGAATTTGGTAAAAAGTGCCAACTTAATCAGTATGTATTTCCCCACTGATTTTAAATGGTCTTGTAAATTTAAATATACTTTATAAAAACCCTGACCAGAAATATGCTTTCTTTCAGCCATTTGATACGGCACCACATCCTTTCTAAATGTTATACTCACAGAAGGAGTATTATTAGGTTTTAAAAAAGTGTTTTAAATTGCCGAATAATATGGAGCGCGATCATCCGTTGCACTAGCGCTTGTGGTCCACTCTGCTCTAGAAGATTTAGACAAAGGTTGCTGCGAATGCGCATGCGCTTTTCTTGACTACTTCGCCGCCTTCAATACCGTCCAATGCCCTCTTCTCCTTACCATAACATCCGTGTGCGGCTCTCCGGGCTGGGCCGTCTCTTAGCTTAGCCATTAGTTTACTTCCCGCACTATATTTGTCCAGTTCGGCAAGCGGAAATCTACGGTCCTTTCCAATGACTGGAGGGTTCTTCAAGGTTCCATTTTGTCCCCTCATCTTTTCTTCCTCCACATCGATGATCTAAGATCCCCTAACGACTGTCTTTTGGTTGAGTATGCTGATGATGTGGGTGTTGGACGCCCTTTCAAATATCGTACACATTTCCAATCTCTAAAGGATGGCCTAAACCATGTCCTTGTATGTCGGAGGAAAATGCTCTCATAATGAACAGCCAAAAATCGTTTCAGTGTATGTTCCAACAGCGGTCCTCTCTTAGTTCTGAATCTACTGACATCCTTCTTAACGAGGTATACCCTTTCAGGTACCTCAGCGTTACTTTGTCCTCAAATATTTCCTTTTCCCTCTATATTAAGTCCCTGTTTACTAAATTTCGCCAACTTCTTTATTACATTCGTCGTTTGCGTCCCAACCACACGCCTCAACCCTTAGTTTGGTTATTTAATCAATGCCTGCATTCTTCCTCTTATCATATTCTGCTCTCCTGTCATTTTTTCTGTTTTGCTCACAAAAGGTCTTTGAATTTTAAAACGAGCACTCTGAATGCTCTCTTCTGCTGCTGGCGTTTCTTATCACTTTTTAGTCGACACTATCCTACAACGACATTTCAATACGGTCAAGCAATTTGCTGGTCAGATTATAGATGACGTTGTCCATCCCTTGCACTCTGATCTTATTTCTGCGAAGTCTTCCCGTCCGATGGACCGCAGCTCCCGACTTATGTCTTGTCGTACATCGGCTTTTCGAGTTTCTGTATTGCCATTCCTGGCGCGCTATCTCACGTTTGAAGAGATAGAAATAAAGAAGCTAAGACTTGAACTGTCCCCATAACAATCGTCCCTTTTGTGTTAAACGTTATGACTCTCGAGTAATCTATTAACTTATTTAGTATTCATAGTGAATGGGGCCAACTTTTTGCTGAAAACTTTTAATTTATGATTTCAAAATAAAGCAAATTCCTGTCCCTGTCTGACTTAGTGATTTCATTCTACAAGGTGCATGTGCTCCCTGTAAAAAAAATCGCATATTCTTTTATGCCTTTAAGGAGATATCATAAAGACTCCAGAAAATTTTTAAACGGATGCGGACTATGTTGTACATGTCATGAGAAGCAGTGGTAAATGGACAGGTATGATGCGTGGTCTTAAAACATTTCCCGATTACAAACTTTTTTAAAAACCCAATTATACTCCTTCTTTGAGCACAATATAAAAAAATACGTGACGCGCTATCAAATGGCTGAAAGAAAGCATATTTTGGTTTAGGGTTTCTATAAAATATACTTTAGTTTGCAGGACCATCGAAATTCGGTGGAAAAATTTGTGCTAATTAAGTAGTCATTTTTGCCTAATACGTGTTCTGCAGGAGATTGGAAAGCAGTGTGTTCAAAAGCTGATATCCTGCCGAGTCCAAAATATTCTACGATTATGTCACAAGATACTCAGTTTTGCAACCGCGCCTAAGTAATCCTTCCTAATGACAAACACGGTTCAGAATTTCAACCACAATTTCATGAGATCGTTCACTCACTATAACCATTCGTTCTTCCTTCTGTCGCTTTCGTTAAGTGGGATTTTCTTCAGCAGGCAGTTAAAGTTGGCGAATCAACAATTTTCGCAGTCAAATTAGGTGTAAAAATCGGAGAACCGCTACTGTCACACTCACAGGGCATGCGTGGCGTTACTGCTCCCGTCTTCGCGGTCCATACTTTGAATAAATTTTAACTCACCCGATTTTCTAGGGTTTATATTATCTCTTAAGTATGTTGGGGCGGTCTGGCTCTCATTTTAGGCCTACTATCATAACATAATATGCAGCTGTCCTCTGAACAGCACAAACGCACAAGCGTAAGTCCTTTAATTCCCTTGAGTGTCAAAGACTTTGGTCTTAATACGCCTGCCAATCTTTTCCTCATTCCTGTTCTATGTACCCAACTTAGACGGTTTTCTGTTAAAAAATTGGAATCCCTTGTCTGGAGCAGGTCATTCGATACAGTTTAATCTTTCAACATTAAGCGATCATTGCGCTTCGCGAAACCCACCCCAAAAACAAACATATTTGATTTCCCCAGGTTTGTGAAAGTAGTGTGGTGTCTGATCTATTTAGATCTTCCAATAGTACAGTGGATGTGCTAACTCATGAAATGTCAACCAAAATTTCGAAATGTGTTCTCGTTTCGAAAAGATAAACTAAGTAGTGTTGTAAACCTAATCATAATGCAGCATAAATCTATAATGATCCAGTTACCTCAGGGTGTCGGCTTTCGAAAGAACTTATTTTCGGCTGCATGCAACATCTATACTCTGCAAAAAATGACTACTTAAGTACTATGCAATTTTCTCATTGATTTTCGATGCCCTTGAAAATGCAATTATATTTCATGGAAAACATGCATAAAAATATTCATTCTTTTACTTATTCGGCAGAAAATCACGTATTCTTTAAATTTCATGCTCAAAAAAGAGTATAATTCGGTTTTAAAAAAGTTTCCAATTGTGAGATTTTTTAATACCGTTAAATGGCCGTTCATGAAACGTCATGTATCTGCATTTACGAATGTGGCTTGTTAAGTTAACAATATTGCTCAAATCCACTGCTTAATTTTATGAACCTTATATGGTCTCCTCTTAACACTGTAAAGAAATGCATGGTTTACCGTACACGGAAAATATACAGCTTGTAGTTTTGAAACCCTGAATGCAAGTGTAACAGCAGGTCGGGTTCAAAATTAATCGGGAATGAGAAACGTTTTTTAAAACCGCATTATACTCTTTTTTGAGCATGAAATTTAAAGAATACGTGATTTTCTACCGAATAAGTAAAAGAATGAATATTTTTATGCATGTTTTCCATGAAATATAATTGCATTTTCAAGGGCATCGAAAATCAATGAGAAAATTGCATAGTACTTAAGTAGTCATTTTTTGCAGAGTATAGATGTTGCATGCAGCCGAAAATAAGTTCTTTCGAAAGCCGACACCCTGAGGTAACTGGATCATTATAGATTTATGCTGCATTATGATTAGTTTTACAACACCACTTAATTTATCTTTTCGAAACGAGAACACATTTCGAAATTTTGGTTGACATTTCATGAGTTAGCACATCTACTGTACGCTTATTGTACACTTAATATCTGTTAGTTTTCCAAAATTGTAGTGGTTGGACCTAACGTAGCCTTCCTATCTTTACCTTAAGCCTTTAGGTTGTCAAATTATACTACTAAAAAGGGGAGACCGTCCGAGAAACGACCTATTGATCGAATCAACTGCACTGCATCACGTTTACTTAATTTTCCTGCCGATATTTGGAAAAATCTCGTATGCCTCACTGGCCAGCAAACCACACTGCACGTACTTACGAAGATTCAGACGCATTAAAGCAATATTTTACTTTTTAGTATCAATAGGTCCAACCCGTGTCTAAGTAACTTACCACTTTT
The DNA here is from genome assembly GCA_902702965.1 of Spirometra erinaceieuropaei. Classification (NCBI taxonomy): domain Eukaryota; kingdom Metazoa; phylum Platyhelminthes; class Cestoda; order Diphyllobothriidea; family Diphyllobothriidae; genus Spirometra; species Spirometra erinaceieuropaei. Next base: position 360,555 of record CACRXP010000462.1, on the reverse strand, counting down.
TCCAAGTGCCCCCTGCCATCTCCCTGTGGATTTTTTTTAAGGCCAATGATTCAGCGGCTGTGGAAGACTGGTGTTCCATTACGTAGCTTTTGGTACTGACCTCATCAAGTAGTATGCATTATAACATAGGGCACGTCTTTCTTGGGGTCTAAGTTGCCTGTTGGGCATGCAGCCCAAAATAACTCTTATCCTTAAGTGGTATAACAATACTAACCCAGTATCCTCTGGTGCAATTACAATCGCTGTCTTCATGGTTTCCCAGCCCGAAAAATCTGCGTTTAAACCCGGATTACTCATTACATGTAACAAGGTTCAGAGAGCGCCTTTTGGCGCGTATTCATTTGTGCTTTTGGATTACTCTTCTGCACTTAGTTCTTCTCCACGCTAAAGTCTCCCTACGAAGACCCCTGCGTGTGACTGTATTCTCCTACACCTCCAGTTCTTCGTTCCGCCATGTAATCGAAAACCAATAAGCTTTTCTAATAGTTTGAGCCTGTTTCAGGATTTAATCTTACCAACCCAACCCCGATGATCTGAGATCACCCACCGACCGTCGGAGGTTTTTTCGCCTTTTTGAATGAATGCTCAACCTTCTGAGGTCTTGTGCATTAATCAGTCTTCTAATCGCTATCGGTCCCAGCAAGACAATTTTTGTGTCGAATAAGGAGCGCAAACTTTTGTGTTATGCTGGCCACTAACGTGTTTATCCGGTAAACGCAATTGCGCTACCGCTGGGTGTAAATGTGGTGAACATGGTTAACCAGACATCCTCCTCCTTCAGAACCGTTATGGTGGTGTTGTTGTCGATGGATGAAATCCTGGCTAAGTGTTTGCATTGGACCAGGAGGTGTGGTGGTACGCTTACGTGCGGGTCTTGTCATGCCAGCGACCTCCCTCCTCTCTAGTCTACTTGCTAATGTCTTGACACCAGACCCAGGTGGAGGAAGATGAGAGAGTGCGGTAGATGAGGCGCAAGATTACTACCACTAAAAACTAATTCACACTCAATTGATCGTTTCTACATCACTTTGAACTACAGCACAAGGAGGACACCGTCAGGGACGATGGCCGAACTTCCATGTGCTTGTAAAGCTGTCAGACACTGACGTTCTCCTACATACTCTTGGTCACATTATTTTACTGGAGAGCAGTGTTCCTCCGTAATGCGCGTAGATCAGACACATAATTAATTAATGTCACCTTTTCCTTGTCAACTTCGCCAGCAAGCAGTGCAGCCACTTTAGTTTGACTCGATCGCAGCGAAGTCCTTCTACCCAACGGTTCCTTCATGTTGATTCTTATTTTGTAGGAACATACACACAATTATGCACTACAGATGACGCGCACAGTAGGTGAGCTGACTCATGAAATGTCACCCGAAATCCCGAAAGGCGTTTTCATTTCGAAAAAAATTAATTCAGTAGAGTTGGATAACTAATCGTCGAACTGCACAATTCTATAATAATTCAGTTACCCCAGGATGCCAGCTTTCGAACTAACGTTTTTTGGCTGGATGCAAAAACGATACTCCGTAAAAAATGACTACGTATATAACACGCATATTTCCCATTGATTTTCGATGTTCTTAACAATTCAATTAAAATTTATAGAAACTATGCACAAAAATATCCAATTTGTGGTTATTCGGTAGAAAAGTACGGCTTATTCTAATTTTATACTCAAAAGGAAGGGTATAGTTCGGCTTTAAAAAAGTTTCTAATTGTTTGATTTTCCAATACCGTAAAACAGCCGTTAATAAATCTTTCGAGTCTCTGCATTTACCAATGTCGCTCGTAACGTTAACAACATTGCTCAAATCCACTGCTGAGTTTAGAGAACCCCTTTTGGTGTCCACTTAATACCGTAACGAAATAAATCTTTTTCCGTAAACGGAAAATATTTGGTTTAAAGTTTGGAAGCCGTGAATGGAAGTACAAAGGCATGTCAGGTTCACATATATTGGGGAATTGCAAAAGTTTTTGAAAAAGCGGTTTATACCCTTCTTTCGTGTACAAAATTGGAAGGAGATACAATTTTCTATCGAATGTACAGAAGGATGAATATTTTATGCATGGTTTCCATGAAATATAATTTAATTTTTAACGACATCAAAAATCAATAAGAAAAAGCATACTATATAAGTAGTCATTTTTTACAAAGTATAGCTTCTGCATGCAGCCGGAAAGAAGGTCGCTCAAAAGCGAGCATCCCGGGGTAATTGTATTATTATAGAAATGTGCTGCTCGACGTTTAGTTCTCCAACTCTGCTGGATTAATATTTTCGAAACGAAAACGCATTTCGCAATGTCAGTTAACATTTCGTGAGTTAACCCACCTATTGTATGCTTCTTCACAATGCTCAGACCTGAATTATTTCTTTTATTCAACTGTTATTCTTTCCGCTTCATTAGGGAGGGATATTCTATTTTGCCGTGTACTCTGTACAAGTTGGCTTTGAATATCATCGCCTCGTGCATCTTGCTAGTTGGAACTCTAGTAAGTGAGCTTTTTTAAACTCGAACTTGACTGAGATCGCGCAGTAGTTATGCGTCTGCACTAGGATGTAGACGCAGCATTCTGCCTGCGGTACAATTGTTCTGTATTTGCCTCGATCTCTCTTTCCGCTTAGGCGTGCTCCAACCGACCCACTTATGTATGGGTCTTTGTAAGTAACCCAGAAGTCTCACGACAAACAGAGGAACCAGTCTCGAAAATGTCCGCAATAAAGGTCGTTTTGTTCCCAAATAATCTTATCTACCTCCGATATGTGTATGAATATATAAGCAGTCTCGTTGGATCCAGCTACAGCGAAGTGGACGTTTTATTTTGCTTAGCTGATCCGTAACCGAATTTACACGGATGCCACCCACACGCCTCAGTCAAACCCAGCTACAGTAAAGTAGTTCTACCCAACCTTATTGTCTTCTTGTCAAGATCACGCGAAAAAGGCATTTATTGTGCCCAGCTCTCGTTGAAAGAACTCGCCAACGTGTTTTTTACCTCCTTCACGATGTCGGACCTGGCCTGACTCTTACCGCATCTTCTTTGGCAGATCAGATTGCGATATATCGTCATAAATCAACCAACCTGTCACCCTGGCAGGCACAGAGAGATGTCTGTCACATCTTACCTTCTTCTACGCCAGCAAGGTCTGCTTATTTTACTCTTGGTCCGATTTTGAGTAGTTTTGGATGACGCGGTCATTTTTATACTGAATCATTCAGTTGGTTGAATGAACTGCTTTTTAGTGATGCTGAAAGCGGACATAGTACGCACGCAAACCAGCAAACGATTTTTTAGTCTTAGGAATCATTAATGGATCGGTCAGTTTTGCGTTGAAATTATCCCGAGGAATCGACTACTGAAATCCGACCGCGTTCGCAATACTGATTTAGCTTGTGGGATTATGGACATTTTTATGTGTCAAACCATATAAGCAAAATTCCGGGTACGATGTAAGGGGGATTATTAGTGATTTTTTGAGGATACCGAGAACGAAAAGGAGAACTTGATAAATCAATGATTTAATGGTCCGATTCATCAGATCTGATCATTAGCCCAACCCCAAAGAGAACAGGAAATCTGAGAAAAAATGAAATGCGCATCGGATCATGGGAAGTGTATTGCTGACTTTTCGAAGAGTACGGCCCCCAAGGTAGGCATTGCCATCGGCCCCAGGAAACAATTCGTCGCCTTTTGATGCAACCCAATGATATACTGCCATCCACTGAAAACTCAGCAGTTGTCTATCAAATACGTTGTAACGATGGGGATGGCAACAAGGTTGGGAAAATCGGACGAAAATTGTAGACCCGCCAACATGAGCACAAAATGGCAACTTGGGGACTAGAACCAAACTGGCAGCTTGTGATTCACATCGGAGAAAATGGCCACAGTTTTGACCTTCAAGGAGCAGCTGTCTTAGGCCAGGGCACCTCAAGGACAGAACGTTTAACACTTGAGGCTTAGTATCCAGATGCTTACTCTATTAACAGGTATCTAGACCTTTCTGCGACTAATAAAGTCTCACGTCATTACATACGCCATGGCCAGAACAGGACGGTCGTACGGAGCTTCCGAATAGCAAGCGAACACGCCCCATCGACTAATTCATCCAAAGGGTACACAAACGCAAGTAATCCCAATTGAGGTGACGACACACAACATAGGAGGTCACACCAACATTCACAAACGACGGTCAGAGGGCCAAGGCGGCAAGAGGAGAAAAAATAAATCAGCCCAAGGCTAATAAATTCTGCATTTTATTCGTAATTCTGGTCGATTTTTGCGCTAAACGATTTGATAATGGAGAGCCGGCCAAGCTCTCCGAAACGTCAGCAATACAATTCCCTTGATCCGGTGAGCACTTCATTTTTCTCGGACTATCAACCCGGATATTTTACGTTTGCTAACATCAGAACAGGAACTATTTCGAACGTCCCGATGAACAAGAAAAGTTGATCTCCTGCGGATTGGACGCTGGTATGAGCTTAATAAAAAGTTGATTGTTATCATGCAGGCTTTCGCTGTATACACCTTCCTGTCGCACTTTTAAAGGCTCCTCTTAATCGTGCACATACACGTGTCTTAACAATTCTGCAGATTGTCCCATTTTTGTGTTGACATGTCCTCTGGGGAATTCACATTGGCTGTTAATAACTGCGCTATCTTACCCTGTTAGGTCTGAAAGGATTTCAGCTCCATTCTTTCTAAGTGCTTTTCCATTATCTTGCAATTCAACCACTTTAGGACAGACAGTCAAGTACACAGATGCTGGTCGGAACCATCAGTCTCTGACGACTATCGTCCTTGAAATCTATATTCCTGTATGAAAGTTAGGTGATATGGTTCGCAGTGTTCAGTATACAGTCCTTAAAGTCACATGAGGAGTCGATTTTTACTAATAGGCAAGCGTTTTTAGGCTTTCCAGGGTAACCCTTTTTGACCACAAAAATCAATTAAACTCGAGATATTAGCATATCAATTATGTTGCCAGGCGAAAGAGAGAATGAAGAAGAAGTCAACGGGTTTCTTCAATGATCCAATGCTACTGGATAGGTCAGGTATTCTGGATGTTTTATGAGATTTTTATCGGTAGATCCACTGCCTCCACCGCTGCCGGGATGGTTACGTGCGGCTGCTGCGTGTGAAAGCGGAACACTCATGGAGGTGTCTGAAACCATCCCACCACCACGTATTCCGAATCCGATTTCTTACAATTTTCTTCAGATGTCGAAGAAAGCGGATACATAAGACCCTCTTAATCGTCATGCTGCGGGTTTTAACATTTAGAGAACGCATAGTTACAGAGAGAATAACTACGAATCTCTTAGCGTTGTTCTAAGCGATTGTATTTGCTGATGTTTTCGTGGATAATGTCTTCGAGTGAAGTTTTTCTCCCTAAATCTATCGCCTGTGACATCTGCAACACCCCGCCGTAAATTGCCATGCTACCACAGTTCATTAATTCGTTGCAAAATATGGTATTTCAATTAATACACCTGCTTTACCCGCCGCAGTTCTTTGGTTATCGTTTTTGCTCCATCTTGGTTTTACACAAAGGTTTACGTATCTAAAACTTAGCGTCAGTCAGAATATATGTGATACTCCAGACTCCTGCGTTCCAGTCACAATGCACAACCATCAAACTGACCCGCTTTGGATTTCTAAATTCGTTTTGTCACCACTCTTGTCTTCTCAGTCATTTCTTCTTCTCTTTTAAGAGACACTTGTGCGGTGTAAGTCACCACGCATATAAAGGCATTTTATAGTGCTCAGACGCTCCACTGGTCAAAATCTTGAAGCTCCGAATCCCTTCTTATATAAAAACCTGTCTGGAATATGCCCGGTTCACGATTACGCGTCAGCTTATCAACATCCAAATCCTCCCGATCTTTTGCCCAACTTCGGACCTATTTTGAGACGGAGACCTTCCATCTGTCATTAGGTACTAGCTAAAAGCCCAGATACGGGCTGGGGTGGGGATGGGCTGGGGCACCCACTGATGAGCCATACCCCTCGCGGCTGCGTCAGGCAACGGCACAGGATTAGCGAAGCAAACGAGTCTGAGCCGTAAGCGGGTGCCTGTGGTGGCATTATCGGTAATAATTACGAAAATGAATATTATCATAATTTTTCTAATATGGGCTTGGGCTCTGTGGATCTTATTATGCGATAAACATGATGTTCTCTTGAGGAAAACTACACGAACAAAGTGAGTGGTCACGTTACTCGTCAACATCTTCAGTACATTGCTGATTTCACGTTTGCATATGGCAGAATATGTTGTCTATGCGCTGTAATAAGACGTAAATGTGACCATTTTATTTACAAATGAAAGATAACAAGGGTTTTATTAAGTTGTCCTATGTATCAGTGAAGCACCATTTGAGCACATTCGTTCAAGTTCGAGACACAAAAACCAGCCATGTCGAAATTCATCAAGAAAGTTCACAAGGTCAGGCAGGCTTTCTGTAGACTATGCATATGACGCATTTTCACCCAAGAATTGAAAATGAGCTTCCTACTTAATAACGGCAAAAACCATACTAGGTCAAAATGTGTTTTATTAAGTTCATCTTCTTTCTGTTACTCTCGATGTCCGTGTGTATTCACAAACATTGTATAAAACGTGCACAGCAATGCCCTCCCGTACCTACTTGGCAGTAACTGGGATCTATAAATTTTATATAATTGAAGACACGCCACTATTTTCGTAAACGTTGTTACATGCATGATTAATTTATATTCGGCGCACAACTGAAATTACGTCGAGGGTTTCTAATCTCCAAGCCGTTTACTTCCCATATATGGAAAATCATACATTTTGGGACGTATAAATTGTGCAATCGATGTGTACTACTTTGTACAGTTTATAAGGAGCATAAATAAATGGACGTATGCGAAACTTTTTTAACGAGCATTTTAGAACCAAAAAGTTTTAATAACAGAGTCTTTTTAAACGAAGAGACATTGCTCTTGCCAGTATGGGTTTTCTACCGAATGAATGCAGGCAAAATATGTTTGTGCAGGTCTTCTAGAAAATATATTTAAATCCAAGTCATCATTGGAACTGTAATGGGCAAAATGCACATGTCTCACGAAACATTTTGCTAACGAATGTTCTCTTTACAGGAGGGTCAAAAGACAAAGGTGTCAAAGCCGGCAGCTTGGGGCGACGGAAAACTCGTGAAATTATACTGTACGATAGTCAGCACTGCATGCCCGCCCACGTGGAACTTGCAATTTGAAAACACACTTTTAAATTTTGCTTGGCATTTTATGGAGATACATCATCTGCCGCAGATTATTAAAATAAATGATATGATAAAAGTTTGCGAAGTTATGTTGATAATTGGGCTTTTTACTCCAGTTAATATTCTACATCACATAATGCCTAAAGTGCCTTGTGGACTAACCGGTTATTGCGCACGCAGAATTCTGCATTTACCTGCAAAATGTTGGCAAAACTATAAAATTATTTTATATGACCAGCATCCTCGCTTGCTGATCATATCTGACTCAAAACAATTGTTTTTAAACATTGCTGGATCGACTACGTTCATTGCAATCATGATAACTGTGTGTCCGGACACTTTTTCGCCAAATATGCGTATGCATTTCGAATCGAGCATAAAAACGTTTGTAGCGCAAAATCTGCCCAAATGTTGCTTATCAATTCCTGGAAAAAATGAAGCATTTCACACAAATTTAAGCGTTTCTAGTCCACATCAGACGAAGTAACCAGTACTTGTGCCCAGTTATCAAAGATAACGCCAAACTTAGATGACTTAATACGTAATAAGGAATATTCATATAGACTGTTATCCTTAGTTTCTGCTTGGTTTCGCTAGTAAAATTTTTCTGCTCGTACTTCTGACAAGAAATGCAGACGGTATGATGACTTCATTGGTATCTGGACCGATGAAAATAGTCGAATAAGGCAACACGGATCTTTTCTTTAAGTAATGATGCAAAGTATTTAAGGGCCGATTTGTCTGCTCAGAAGTCGTCTTTCGTAGTCCTGACATCAAAGAGTCTAGCAACTGTTTATATACGGTAGAGTGCACATTCACCCAGCAGATCCGCGGACCGCGGGTGTTAAGGTTGCTTTGAGCAAAAAAACATATGCCACTGTTTGCAAGAACGCAGCTATTTTCGTTCGACAATCTGCCATGTTAAGCAATTTCCGAAAAGTCTGCCTCACTTACACTGTGAATAGCAGAGATACAAAGAAAATTGAAGGCAACTGCCAATCACTGGAATGGTCATCACTCGTTAAATGCATCCACAGTAGATGTGTTAAATCATGAAATATTTGCTGAAATTCTGGAATGCGTTTTCGACTCGAAAAATTTGCCCAAATGGGGTTGTAATATTAATCAACTCACAGCATGATCCCAAGATAAATCATTCTTCATGATGCAGGTTCTAAACGAATTTCTTTCTGGCCATCTGCAAAAACTACACTCAGTAAAAAAACGAATACCTTTGTAGCGAGAATTCTTCTCATTGAATTATGCTGCAATTTTAAATTGAAATGTAGCCAAAACATATAAAAATATATTCATTGTTTCGTTCGTGCGGAAGAAGATTACAGCTTTTTTAAATTGTGTGTCTGAATAATGGGTATAATTCGGTTTTACACAATTTTCAACCATGAAGTTTTTAAGACCGTGAAAGCCCGTTCATTAAACATCATTTATGGCATTTACTAATGTCGTCATTTGCGTTGACATTATGGCTAAAAACTATTGTTCAATTTTATGAATCCAATCTAGTCTCCTCCTGATAGCGCGTAGAAATGTATGGTTTCCGTACACGGAGAATATACAGCTTGTTCAACATTATTCAGGAGTTTAACAGTTTTCTCAAACCGAATTATGTCCTTCCGTTATGTAAAACGTTTCAAGAGGGCGCAGTGTTCTGCCAAATAAGTAGAAATAACTGTTTATATGCATGCTATCTCTGAAAAATATCTGAATTTATAAGAACACCACAATTCAATGAAAAACTCAACCTATACAAAGATTCATTTTATAAGTTATAGGTTTTACAGGTAGCCCTAAAGAATTTCGCTTAAGACCGGCATTTTGAAAATACTGACATATCGTGGAAATATGCTGCAAGCTAATTAAGAGCATAACCCCACTTAAGTAACTGTTCGAGTCGGAAACGTATTTCAGAAGTTCGGCAAACATTTCTTGAGTTAGCGCATCTATTGCAAGACGACCTTTGAAACGAACCCTGCTAGTTTTACATCTAAATGAAATCAACATATGAACATCGATTAGCCAAAAAGTGTGGCTGGCTGTATTCACAAGACGGATTCCGTAGTTTTTTGCACGGGAAACAATATTCTCTACAAAACATGTTGTCTGTTACTTGATGACGGTTTATCGCTAGTATGGACTGTGTCCACAATGTAGGAAGGGTTTCTTATAATGGCGTCTCCAGACAGAGTCTATGGTGGAGGCATGGTCGAACAACTTGGCCTGAGCCACAAAATGAAACCAGAACAATGTTTCCAGCCACCGTTTTTCGCCTGATAAGTCGCATTTGGTATAGCCTTGACCGAAATTAATTAGAAGGCACAAAGTCAAGGACAGCGTCAGTCAAAGTTTTCAAAAGTTTAAATTAAAAACGCCGGATGCTATTAAGGTAAACATATGGCATAAAATACAGTCGATTAACGAAATGAAATCATGCGGGAACCGACAGCCACTAATCCACACAAGGCGTAATTTTGCTGGAGGGGCACATCTGGTATATTCCCAGCAGCCTATTTGTCAACAATTTAAGTACCACCGGGACTACATGAAAAATATTAGAGATGGAAAACTACCTAATTTGTCAATCGCAAAAATCGGATCTTTTTCATACAGCCGACGCATGACTACTTATATTTTGCTGGCCTACTCCCCATACACGCAGCATGGACAATACTCAAAGGCTCGGACACGTATTTTGCCAATTCCATGCTCCTTTACGACGCAGGTATGATGGAGCCTCCCCATCAGACAATCCCCCCACGGCTCTACATGTGCTTTTAGTCGCCTAGCCAGTTTCGAGTGTTATGCTTTTTGCAATCATCGGGAAGCAATACACGAACGTGGAGCAAATTTTCGCACAAACCTTCTAAAGTTGACACAAGTAATTGGACAAAGTTCTGACGATAAAAGTAAGGCGACAGTTTATAGAAAGGTTACGGACATCAGGCGACTTCTCGGCTTTCACGACAACCGTCTGGTGTCTCTCACAGAAACTTGAGCGAGAAGGCTCTTCAAATTTCTGGAGACGCATACCAACCCCCAAGAAAAAGCGTGCGAGGTCCGATATCTCTACGACCGATTAAAGTGCAATTTCTATCCGGAAAAATGTTCATGAGCCGATGCTCACATGTTCGCTTATGGAGAACCCAAACAGAAACGTCACCAACAACGCGGTACGCTCGACCGTGTATCGGTGGTGTTTCAGAGGCCATCGAGTTCACTGCTGTGCAACTAGATGTTGTAACTGCGCACCTGTCCTAAGTTACCATATGCAGCTGAGTCATGGAAATAAAAACAGGGTTGAATCTTAGTGAGCAGTCACATGAAGCGCATCATATACAGCACCCAATTTGTCTTTGTGAGCACACGGATCGGTCTGAACGCATGCTTGGATCGCGAATACACAAATATATGTTCGGTGTGAGAAGGAGCGACGAATGATCCTGGGTGGCTGCCCACATTCTCGAAATGGGTCATTGCCTCACCTTCGTAGGCACCGTGGTAATGACCAAGACTAGAAGCCAGACGATCCGAGAAAGGATTGAAATCAGGTCCTTGGATGAGAATTTAGGTAGGCAATGTACCGAACCGGGACCAGCATATAGAGCCCTGGGCAGTAACCTGTAAGCCTTTGTCGTTGATCGTTGACTAGCGTATACCCCAATAGGTTCAAAAATGCGGAAAGATGAACAAAGTGTTCTATTTCTCGACTAGTCGTTTTCCTTCTGACCTGAAAGTCGGACAGCGACCTCCACTAGGAAGTCGTTCGGCTGCGGTTGAACAGCCGAGTAGGATTCATAGGCAGTAAGTAATATAAAATATGGGCCTATTTGTCATATATTTAGCACGGGTGCTAGCCCAAAACTCAGATGCGATTTTAATCGATTTTGTGTCGCTGAACGATGCAGATGAGGGGGGCTCGGCTAATCATTCCGCCAGCGTTTCCCATGTAGTTTTCCGTGAATAGGCCAGTTTTGAATGTTGGATTTTTCAAAATCCTCAAAAATACACATGAAAGATTGTATTAAACTCTCTCTCACAAACTTCTCTTGCGCTTGACGAGCATGTCGGCGGAGATATTTGAGATCAACTCTATCAGCATCGGTAGGGCGGCTATGTAAGACCTACATGCTTCCAACAGGCAGCTAATATCGTGCAACTGCTGACTCATCCACTATTCCCCCAAAGACCTTACTATACGGCAAATTCTAGCGAATTTAAAACGTCCAGTTCGTATTTTATGTAAAAAGCCAGGCAGGCCTTGGCACTTTATTGCGGGGGAACTAAACCAAATGTCAGTTTTAGTAGCCACGATTAACTGCTTTTGCCAGGATGATGCCAGTTCGTGTCGCAAAATGCTACTGCGCTTAGTGGGGGGGGGCACTCACTGATAGTTTCTAACGAAACTCCGTCGTCCCGTTTTGACTTCGAGCTCTCTGTCTCGAGCCCAACCAACAGCTGCAAAGCATAATTTAGACAGAATGGTACTACCGACAAAGACGAGACTGGGATTGCCATTTCTGGTGTAAAACACCTGGGGCTCGCTTTCGCGACCTGTTTGTTAGAGGTCCAACCGCTTTAACCACTGAGCCGGGGCTCGTTGACCTGTCGGTTGCGATCGGGATTGGTCGCGGGATCGAGCCCCAGGTGTTACACACTTCGGGGTAGGGCATGACTAGCGGACGTTGGCTAATAAACCAGAAATGGCCATTCCTGTCTCCCATGTCGCCCTATCTCCGTCGGCAATACCATTCTATTGCACGTTTTCAAAATCTTAATGGATATGAGACAAACGCATTTGCACTTTTGCAGGGTACAGAAGAGAAAATCGTTCAAAACTGATGACTTGCAGACAATTTGCCGAAAGACGTTTTACGCCAGATAGCATTATATGTTATTCCGCAAAAAACACTGAAACATCCCCCTGGCTACAAACAGGCAGTCACTTTGCAACATGAAATCATGTTTTAACAGTATCTCAGCCCTTTTTTACAACCTGCCTACGCAACAAAATCTCCCAAAAACTTTGCCGCTTTTTGAGCCCATTCATTGTACACTTTTGATTCGACTGAGTCAGATTAAAAAGTAGCACATGAATTAGATTACGATAATTTATTTAATGACTCCTCACCATGTCCGTACGCCTATAGAGTAACTTTGACTTCAAGCGGAAGCACACCTGCCCCACGTAAAACTTCAGAAAAAGGAAGAAAAAATTCACACAACAGAACGGTTTCGACCGCTAGTTATCAAAAACAGATGCCTGCCGAATCGTCATCGGAATGAATTAATGGTCAACACGTCATATTGCCACTCTTATTTCGTGCAAACATGCAACTGCTGCTACGATTGGAGAGACCGTTCTCAAAGTAAATAATGAGTGGTTGCCACGCCCCTCCATGAATTCGAGTTTACAGAGCTTGCGTCACGTGTCACGAACACCCGTGCAACAATTTAGCTTCCTGCTTGGTATTCCACATTTGGTCGATGCAAACAAGGGTATCCGCCATCTTCCGCAGATCGGGGTGAGCGGAGGACAATAATTTCTGCGCCAATCAGTTTACATAGATAGCAGAAGTTTGCTGCATACACACCGCATTCCCTTTCCAAACGATCCTGGACCTTTTTTAAAGATAGGGTCGGGCATACTGCAGGCAGGATTCTGAGCAGTGGCTGACAAAGTTAGGTAGCCCGTCTACGCGTACTTTACACGATCCGGTACTTGCAAGGTGAACCAGATTCACAGAGGTACTAGACGTAATTGACTCAGAGCTTCTCTAGGCGTTATATTTTTCAAGCATGTCAGACTGTTCATGGAGGGGAATAAAGAAGGTGGACTAACCTATGAAATGTCAAACAAAATTCCGAAATGCGTTTTCGTTTCGAAAAGATTAATCAGGTAGGGTTGTAAAACTGGTCAGCCTGCAACATAATTATATAATCTTTCAGTTACTTCAGGATGTCGGTTTTCGAACGAACTTCCCAGCGGCTGCATGCAAAAACTACACTCTGCAAAAAATGACTACAAATGTGGCATGAATTTTTCTCATTGATTTTCGATGCCTTTAAATGTCCAACTATACTTCATAGAAACATGCATATAAATATTCATTCTTTTGCTCATTCAGTAGAAAAGTATGCCTTCTTTCAATCTCATACTCGAAGGAAGGGTTTAATTTGGTTTTCAAGAAATTTTCTAATTCCCGAATATTTTGAATCCGGTCTACCGTTGCACTTGCATTCAGGGTTTCCAAACCACAAGCCGTATATTTCTCCCTTACGGAAAACCACACATCGCTCTACCGTAATGAATGGGTACTATATGGAGTTCATAATATTTAGCAGTGGATTTGATCCATATTGTTAACTTTACGAGCTACATTGGTAAATGCATAGATACGACGATTTATGAACGGCAATTTCACGGTATTTAAAAGTTCTACAACTAGAAACTTTTTTTAAAACCTAATTATTTTTATACGTTTTCCATGAAATATTATTGGACTTTTAGGTGCATCGAAAATCTAAGAGAAAACGTCATGCTACTTAAGTGGTCACTTTTTACAGAGTATCGTTTTTGCATGCCGCCGGAAGGAAGTTCGTTCGAAAGCCGACATCCGTAGGTAACTGAAATATTATAGAATTATATAACACGCTGACTAATTTTACAATCCTACTTAATCAGTCTTTTCCAAACGAAAACGAATTTTGGAATTTCGGTTGACATTTCATTTGTTACCTCACCTACTGCATGCTCTGTGTATGGACGAAATACTCCTAGTCAACACCACATTCTCTTCCCTCTTACAAGCACTTGTCTACACTCGGAGCGGTTAGTCATCTGATGGTAAGTTGTTTCTCAAGAGCCTGGCACAAGGTCGGCGACTCAGCGACGAACTAGCTGTTGCGGGCAGCGACAATGCCCAGTCTGGCGTCATGGTCCAAGGCCACTCTGCCTCAAGGTCATTCATCCCATCGCAACGAATCGCTCCCAACGTGCTGACCTGAAGCCTCTCGACCGATGTCAACTCGGACATACCCATGCAGTCGCAGCTGCCCATGCGGCTACTTGAACGCACCTCCAACCCCAGCAACCACAGCCTACGCCACTAGAAGACCACCCCTTGGCAAGTGCAACACACACCGACTCGAGACCAGTTGAGCTTGGCCCACTAGCCTACAAAAGCGGATGTCATCACTGTCTCAGAGACTCTCAGACATGGCTGAACCCAGTCAACACCAGCCTTGGCTTCGAATATAGCCACCGCCGGCTGGGAGGACAGCTCTGGGTTCTGTGCACAATATATCCCTCAGTCTGGTGTCTTCTCTCTTCCACTGCCAACATGGGGTTTGATCTGTCGTAGATGACGCACAGACTGCAAACACTGCGTTCCGCATAGTCTTCACACCCTGCTGAGCCGGATGTTAAGACAGAGTGAAGAGAGCCGGAGGCGGGATCGGACACAGGTGCCAACGCAGCGTGTGTTTGCGCCCAGGCGTGGGACCAGATGCCTAACATCTGTGGCACCTTTCATAAAATACGCAAACACTGTGCAGCCCAGTGTCGTGCCCTAACCTGATTCTCGTGTATGTCAATCGCATGTCCCGCCTGACCGGGGAAGAGATTTGGTACAGCAGGTGAAGCACCTAGTGAAATATGATGAGTGGTCAGTCCCGGACAACAGAAACGCTGCGTTATTTGATTAATATATATTTGCTTGATAAGGAGCAGATCCTAACGTGGTGGAGAATGTGAACCTAAAGTATGTTATTAACAAAGAAATGTATGTGTTTCAGTGGAAAAACCTTCGCTTTTATTGGGGCAAGTTAGTGTTTTAATAACTCTCCCAGGTCACATCTGGAAATTTTCTCCAGCAGTTCGACCTTTTGTTTAGTTAAGCCTGAAAATGTGATCCGAGCCGACGTCTACATAGAAGGTATGGTGGCAAACTCTCCACTCAAATACAAGCTATCAAGACTGTCATTTCATGAAGGCCATATCAAGCACAAACCACAGTTATTTTATTTTAGACAATTTCTCGGGAATACTGGAAACTGCAATGTAGATGGCGGCTTTTCATGGACGCCAGTAAAATCGTTTAAATAAAGCAAACAGGATGTAGGACGAGCAACTAACTTGAGCTAGACAGTGAACTGTGTCATACGTTGAATAGTGGCAGAGGGGGTTTTACGTGCGGGACAACACACAGGACAGAGAGCAAGAAGACACAGAAAATAGACAAATTTCTGCCGGAAGTCTTATCGTACGCCGTTTCTTTGCAGGAAAATTGAGCGAAATAATTAAAAAAAAAACAAAAAACAGTAATTTTCAAAGATCAACGAGCTTTAGTAATGCGTCACTGGTAAGTTTACATTTGGTCAGGAGGACAAGGGAGTTTCAACCAATGGGAACTGTGAATAATAACTGATGTTTAATGTCAAAATGAATTTCAGGGTATATTTTTGGTGTTGTCACCTACTGGTGAGTCTTATACCCTACCGTTGCCTTTCAGTTTATCCAAGTTTAGCGACCGCTTTCGTACGTGGGAAAGGTCTGGGAAGCCATCGGTCGCCTTCTCACTCCACTTGGAGTTGGGATTGTACACGGGCCGAAATAAAACATCAGGCGCCAATCCATTAAGCCAAAAGACCCGCTATCTTGGCTGGAAAAGTCAGGAGTCGTTTACCGGGTCTGGTGCAGTTCCTGACAGAGCAAATATGTCGGAGAAACCGGGAGATTACCCCGCACGCGCATAGCTGAGCATGAAGAAGCGGTGAGTAGGAAAGACGACAGTTCTCAGATAGCAGCTCATTCCACGGAACCGGACTTTACTTTTAAGTATGAAGAAGCGGAAATTCATGCAAAAGCTGACAACCGCGTAAGGCGCTAGCTGCTTGAATCAAGATTTTTAGCCAGCAAACCATCATTAAGCGCAATGACCTTTCGGTGCCACATTCGGTATTGAGACATTTCGTGAGCAGGGGAATTATTCATGCAAGGGGGGCGCGGGCGAGCAACACACCCGGTGACAGCGGGCAAATGGTCGAGTAATCATCTAACACGGATGATTTTATTGCGGCAATTAACGACTCGGACGCGGACTGACGGGCCATCATCGCCTCAATTACGACCCTCAGCAATGATCAAGAGAACTTTTAGTTATGGTACACATGTGACTTCACGGTAGCTACGTCTTATAAATACGCAGACCTTGTGCCTCCATCATTATCTGCAACCGTGTGCGATGAAGCTTCGGACAAGCATCCGAAACATCAGGCCAACAATTTCTTGTTGCAGTGATCGCACCTTTTTCTCATTCTGAACTGTTTCCTGGAACTGGCCTGTTCGCTTTTATCAGATAAATTTCTGCCATAAGTCGTATGGTACATTATCATTTGGTCAAGAAATGGAGCGCGATAATTAAAAAAATACACAAAAAGCGATTATAAAGAATAACGGACTTTGAAAAAAGCGCCGCTGGTGAACTTGCATTTAGTCAGGTACGGAAGGAAGTTTCAAACAATGTGAAGGGCGAATAATAATTGATGTTTACAGTACCACTGATTTTAATGTTTTTTTTTGTACTTTTTCTCTGATTGTTGATCCATCACCCTATCATAACTGCAAAATATATAAAAATTGGTAGATGTAAATGGGCTCTCAAGATGGAGTAAATAGCCGTTGCTGTGGACTTTGACTCCCATTATGGTTTGAACGACTGAACAGTACTCAAAGAAATCATGTAATGCTGGAGCGGCGCTCAGTGATCGTCTTTTTACAATATTAACTGGTATCATTGTGTCTTAGGGCTCTCCCTCTCTCGAGCCATACCAGCGGCAACAGGTCGCGAGATCGAGCCCCAGGCGTTCCACACTTCGAGATTGGGCACCACTGACTGACTGTGGTTGGTAAACCAGAAATGGCCATTATAGTCTCCCTTGTCTTTGTCGGTAATGCTATTCTGTCTGAACCCTGTAATTTAAGGTGACCGAGCCTTAGTAATCCTTCTCTGTAATGCCTTTGACGTGTATAGCAGATCAGAATTCGTCCGGCGCACGGTTGGCACGTGCTTAATCGACCGGCAGCCACAATGAATTAGTGTGTTTCACAACTATTGTAGTCTTTACAACAGTATGATACTTGCTGCTTTCCTTTTCGATAATAAATTCGGTCAATAGGTCATACTTTAAAAACAAGACTAAGTTTTCATTTTGCACCGAACAGAGACTGCATGGACATTTAAAGCATGTCTGCTCTTTCAACATAGAGTCAGATTATTGCACCGTGCGGTAGGTGGGCTAACTCATGAAATGTCAACCGAAATTCGAAATGCGTTTTCGTTTCGAAAACAATAATTAAGTACAGATGTAAAAATAATCCTGTAGCATTATTCTCTAATATTTTACTTAACTGAGGATGATGGCTGCCGATCATTATTCTTTGTCGGCTGCATACTGAACCCATACTCTGAAAAAATGACGACTTAGATGTCATGCATTTTTCTCACCGATATCCAATGTCCTTAAACGTCAATTACACTTTATTGAAAACATGCATTAAATATTTACTCTTTTGTACTTTCGACAAAAAGAAGGTTTTTTTCTAATTTTATACTGAAAGAACGGGTATAATTCGGTTTCCAGAAAACCTCTTTTAAATTCCCGAATAATTCTAAACCCGACCTGTCGCTACGGTTGCATTCAGGATTCCCATAACACAAGCTGTATATTTTCCGCGTACGAAAAACTAAAAATATCCTATACATTATTAAGAGCATACTATATGGCTTTCATGAAAAGTAGCAGTTGATTTGAGCCATATTGCTAATTTTGCAAGCCACATTGGTAAATGCAGATACATGACGTATTATGAGCGGCAGTTTGCACGCCACTTAATATCTCACAATAAGAAACGTTTTTAAAAACGATCTGCACCGTTCGTGTGGGCATAAATTCGGAAGAAGGCATAATTTTCTACTAAATGAGAAGAAAAACTAACATTTTTATACGTGCATTGCACAAAATATGATCGGATTTTTAAAAGGCATCGAAAATCAATGAGAAAAATGCATGCTTCTCAGGTAGTCTTTTTTTGCTGAGTTTAGTTCTTAAATGTTGCTGTAAAAATGTTAATTCGAAAGCCGGCATCCTGAGGTTACTTAATTATTATAGGATTGTGCAGTATGATGATTATGCATACAACTCTACCTAGTTAGTTTTCGCAAAACGCGAGCGCATTTTGGAATTTTTGGTTGACATTTTGTGAGTCGGCCCACCTTCTGTAAATCCAAATGAGTTAGTTAAGATCCGCGCACTTCTCGGAGCGCGGTTTACCTATGTGGAGGACGGATAGGTTTTAACCGTTTTTATCAGGTACACTGATACCGTGAAAAAACGTTCGAATGAGGACTTACCGTTGAATTCCTTTAGACGTGCAATGTTCTAGAAGGTTTCTTGAACATATGCAATTCAGCAAAGAATAATGTCTCAAATTTGCGAGTTAAGTATAATCAGAATTTGCTGTAGTGTCTCACCAGTGTCTGAATTTACCATTCATAAGGAGGCCGTGTTCGGATGTTCATTCTGTCGATATAAAAGTAATTTTTGCAAGGATTCGACAAGAACAAGCGTTAATAAAATTAGTAATTTTAAAAGGATGCCTACCTAATAGTCTCCCATGGACACCATACTGAAATGCATTGCATTTCCTTCAATACTCTTGCCTACGCAAGGTCTGATATACTTCCTGATTTACGGGTTCCTTTTGCTAACTTCAGGACACTGCTTCTTGTCAAGGTTCAGGACAGTAAATACAGATGCCGCCCAAACACTAAGGTGCGAATGTGCCACTAGGTACATACCTAAGAGAAGACATTCTAAAAAAAACTCATTTCGCCGGAGATAAACAAACAGACCTGCAACATGCACGCATACCTCGCACAAACCTATCCAGCCTCGTTCCACTGTTACGTAGGAGCCGTGGCATCTGCACTAGGCGACGAAATGTTATCACCCGTAAATACAACATTTGCGCACATTTTCTACTGCTTCTGCTGTCAGAAGTATTTATATAGTACTCTTGAAGGAGGAGACACGATCGTTGGGACAAGAGCTTTATTAGCCCGACGTTTCGGTTTCCTGCTCGAATCCGTCATCAGAGACAACAGCAGATACAGGTTGGAGAAGGAGACACAATCGCTGGGACAAGAGCTTTATTAGCCTGACGTGTTGGGTTTCTGCTCGAACCCATCATCAGAGACAACAGCAGATACGGGTTGTCTCTGATGATGGGTTCGAACAAGAACCCGAAACGTTAGACTAATAAAGCTCTTGTCCCAGTGATCGTTTCTCCTTCTTCAAGATTACTTCCTTGGACTCGTCTCTTCGCTTCTATTTTATAGTACTCATCAGATACAGTTAGCGACCTATCTCATGGAATATTAGATGAAATTCTAAAAGGCATTTTCGGTGAGGAAAGATTAACTAGGCAAAAGTGTAGTACGGATTACAATGCGGCACAATCTCATGATAATCTAAACTGAACAGGGTGTTAACCTATGATTGCACTTAGTTTTGGCCTCCTGTAAAGACTTGACTTGTTTAAAAAGCGCCTGTACAACCGGTACGCATTTAGCACACTGCTTTTTGTAGCTATTGTAACTTTGGATATAGCATGTGGGAAAGATGGATAGATATATTTTTATTGAAACATTTGGTAGCAAAATACGTCTTTTTCAAATTTTGTACTCGATGTAAGAGTACCTTTTTGGTTAAAAAGTTTCTAATTATGGGTTACCTCAGGACTGTGCCATGTCTATTCATACAGCATTCTGTTTGTTTTTTAAACATGTTACTCAAGGATTATGCAACATAAATCTCATCAACTACAAACCTTTCCGCGCTTTTTATGATGTTCTCTCAAGAGCATAAAGGAATATTCAAATTCTTGAGGACAGAATATAGACACCTTGTAGACTAAAATCGCCAAGTGAAAATGAATCGTCTGATCTTGCATAAAATTAATCAACCATTGAAAACACTTAAAACTTAAATATACCCTTTAGTTGGGTATAGAATGCATTACCAAATGACATCATATTATCGCGCATGTTTTCTATAAAATATTTTTCGGACTGTTAAGTTGAATGAAAACCAGTGCGAAAAATGCAGAATAATAAAGCAGTCGTTCTTTGCTAAGTGCGGTTTTGACAGGGATTAAGAGAAATGCATTCAAAAGCCAGTATTCTGGCAAGTCTGAAATATCATGAGATTATACATCATGACGAACAATATTGCAACCTTATTTGAGTAATCCTATTAAATGCATTTCATAATTTCGGCTTACATTTTATGAAATCGGTCACTGACTATAGGTGGAAAGATGAAACTAGAAAAAATGAGGCCTCTTAACTGTGCCAGAGGATGCTTTTGATATTCCATTGTCTTTTATCTTCTTGCAACTTAGAACTACTGTAAACAACGGCCAAAATCTGATATTGCGAATGAAACATCGCGTCAGTGCAATTCGGTACATAAAAATAGGCGGAACTCTAGAAGACTGTTTATCAGTACATTGGTTGAGAAAGGACGCCCATATGGCAAGAAAATGTCATTAGAATAATTATGTAACCATGCATTGTTAAACTTATCCCAGAGCGATATCAATTCGTCTTTTAAATGGAGCAGAATGTCCCAAAAGTGGGCGATTTAATCTGCCTATCAAGAAGGAGCTAAGTGATGATGTTGTGGACTTGGGAGCATTAGTCAAAATGTGTGAGTTAAATTCCATCTACACAAAACTCTTGCAGAAGTCGAAGAGAAGACAGTCGATCAATACAGAATGTCGTACACGACTGCCGCTTACTGGCGCAAACGCCAAGTTAATATCTAAAATTTTAACCGTTTTTTGCACATTTGCTCAGGCCCGACGACGACCTGGGGACCAACGTCAAAAATTTACTAAACAAAATTTTATACTTTGCCCAAAGAACATATGTGCCTTCTAATAATATTTCTTGGAATGCCGGCGCTTCAATTCATATGTATGAAAAATTATATGCAACCATAATTAAGAACAGTTTAAGTCTTAGGGAACCAGTGAGATAAAAGTGTGTATTTGCATACTCGTTTAGGCCTGGCGAAACAGGGCTGCCCATTAGTCAAATCGGCAGCATCCGGCAAATGGTGCCGGCTGCCTTTATGCGCTTAAGGGGGAACTTGCCTCCTGTGAATCCGATTAAAGTCTTCATGGTTTTCGATTTCACCAACGTCATGCACATCGATCAAAGATGATACAATAGGCGGGCTAATTGAGGAAATGTCAGCCGAAATTACGGAACGCGTTTTCGTTTCGAAAAGATTAATTAAGTAGGGTTCTAAAACTAATAATCATGCAACATAATTCGTTGATCAACCAGTTGCCTCAGAAAGCCGGCTTTCGAATGAACTCCTTTCTGGCTGCATGGGAAAAATAAACTCTGCAAAAAATGACTACTTAAGCAGCATGCATTTTTTTCATTGATTGTCGATGTCTTTAAAGATTCAAATATATCTCATGGAAAGCATGCATAACAAAATTCATTATTTTACTCATTCAATAGTAACTTATCCTTTTCCCAAATTTATACTCAAAGGAAAGGGTGCAATTTGGTTTTCGAAACGTTTCGTATTATAATATTTATTAATACCTTAAAATGGCCGTTCATAAAACGTCATGTCACCGCATTTACCAATATTGCTTGTAAAATTAACAATATAGTTCAAATCCACTACTTAATTTCATGAATCTCACATTGTCTACTCTTAATACTGAAGAGAAATTTATATTTTTCCGTACGCGGAAAATATACGGCTCGTGGTATGGAAACCCTGACTGCAAGCGTAACAGCAAATTGGGCTCGAAATATTTGGGAATTGGGAAAATATTAGGAAACCGAATTATACCCCTTCTTTAAGTGTAACGTGGGAAGTAGACGTAATTTTCTGCCGAATGAGTGAAAGCATGACTTTTTATGCATAATTTCCTCGAAATATAATTGCATTTCTAATACCTCTTTTAGAGAGAGGAATGCTTTATTTTGAAAATAACATTCCAAACTTTCAGCAAAAACGGTTCTCCAGTACACAGTGATTACCATAGAGAATAACAGGTATTGGACAGGTGGACATAATTATATATGAAGAAAAAAGGACTTTAGGGTGCAAGATCAAGTTTTAGCTTTTGTTTTTCAGCATCTTTGCAGGTGAGGTACCGGGCTAGAAATGGCAGTATGGAATTCTGATATGCCGAAGTGCGACAAGGGATGTGGCGGAAGCATCGACGCATGGGGCGTAAGGATTTCGCAGCCATTAACTCATTATGAAGGGGATGGACGGTGTCATTCAGAATTCGGTCAGCAAATTGCTCCACCGTATTGAAGTGTCGCTGCACGATGATATCAACTAAAATATGATAGGAAACACCAGCAGCAGAGGCGAGCATTCGAATGACACGTTTAAAAATAATTAGATCTTTTTTAAGTAAGGCTGGAAAAATAACTGGAGAACAATAAAGAATGAGTGGAAGAATACAGCCATCTATGAATCGCCAGATTGAGGACTGGGGTGTATGATATGAACGTAGACGACGAATGTAATAAACAAGTTTTTGAACTTTTGTTAAAAGGATTTCCATATGAAGAGAGAAAGAGAGATTTGAGGAAAAAGTAACATCTAGGTACCGGAAAGAGGATACCTCATTGGGAAGAATATCCAAAGGTTCAGGAATGGGAGAGGGTCGCAATCGAAACACACACTGTACTGATTTCTGATTGTTAAGTAGGAGTCCATTATTCGACGACCATGCGGAGACGTGATCTAAGCCATCCTTTAAAGACTGTAGGTGAGTCAGGTTTTTGAGTGGGTGGCCTACGACCATGTCATCGGCATACTTAACATACAGGCAGTCGTTTGGCAATCTCAAATCATCAGTATGAAGAGAGAAAAGATGAGGGGATAAGATGGAACCTTGTAGAACTCCACAATTATTTGGAAGAATAGAAGATTTTCTCTTTCCCGACTGGACAAACTGTGTGCGGAAGGAAAAATAATCTCTAAGCCAAGAAAAAACCCAGCTCGGAGCGTCACACGCAGCTGCTTTGGTCAGTAGGAGTTGGCGCGGAATAGTATTGAAGGCGGATGAATAGTCGAGAAAAGCATATGCATATGCACGGCATCCCTTGTCTAAGTCTCTCAAAGCTGAATGGACGACTAAAGCAACAGCATCCAAGGTGCTACGCTTTGCCTTGTATGCAAATTGTAGAGGATCAGAAAAATTGACGGAGGAGTACTTAAGGGAACCTAATGCAACTCGTTCAGTAAGTTTCAGGAGTACAGAAGAGCAGGCAATAGGACGGAAAGATTTAGGAGCAAAAGTTAAAGATTTTTTAGGGATTGGAGTAATTTTTACTGTACGCCAGGCGTCAGGAATCTTGGACTCTATGAAGGATAGATTAATAAGGTGGGTCAAGACGGGAGCTATCTACGAACAGCAAGACTTAAGGAGAAAAAGAAGAGACACCGTCCGGCCCAGCCGCCGTTGACCCGCGAACCTTTTTGAGATGTTGTTCCACTGTTGTCACAGTCACAGGAGTAAAGTCGCATGGTGGTAGGTAAATTTCGTTTGGGCGAGAATGGGAGTCGTTAGAAGTACAGATAAAATTTCGATTTAAAGAGTTTAAATCTACATCAATGGGTTCAAGTATATTACGTTGACCAGTGAGATGCTTGAGATTCCTCCACAGTTCGGCAGAAGAAAATGGAGAGGAGGGGGTGGATGAAGTAGAAGATCAATGAGAAAAATGCATGCTTCTTAGTAGACCTTTTGCAGAGTATGGTTTTCGCATGCGGCCGGAAATACCTTTTTTCGTTTTTCGGCATCCTGAAGTAACTGAATTGTTATAAAATTATGTTGCGTGATTATTCTTTTTACAACACTTCCCAATTAATATTTTCGAAATGAAAAGGCATTTCAGGATCTCGGCCAACATTTCATGCTTCCAATGCACACGCTCACTGTATTTACCTAAGCAATACCGTCAGGCTAGTGATACTTGCTCGGCAGTTGCACGTAACGACGCCCCTGATGTGCGCATGAGGGTGAATTGCGAAGTGAATTAGCTTACAGTGATAGCCCACATGACAGTTCGACCATCGCCACAGATGATGTCTACGGTACGCTCCACCGCACGGTGGGAGCAGGGACGGTGACTTGCGTCGCGTCTGCCACACTCTCTTCTCCTCGCTCAGCTGCAGCCGGAGTTGTTACAGTCAAATAAGTTCGGACGGAGCAGATAAGAACGCTGGAGCAAGAACTTCATTGGCCAGACATTTCGGATTCCACCGCGAATCCATCGTCAGAAACAGTGACAGAAAGGGCAGATGAGGCACAAGCAGCGCAATATTTTTAGGTCGCCGCTGCTCAGCAACCACATGTCTGCAACAATTAGCATCACTCGCGTTTATCGCAAGGATCAAATCGGATGTGGTAATTGCTTGTCAGTCCGTAATGTAGTCGTTAATGGCCGCGGTTTCATCACCGTAGTTAATTATTGGCGTAACGACTACCTAGCAATTTAACTCACTGCAGCCCGAAATGTTAGTCGTTTGCGCCTTCTCTGCGTAGCTACAGTGCGTGACCGATCTCATGAAATATTGGCTAAAATTCTGAAATGCGTTTTCAACTAGAAAGGATTAATAAGGTGGCGTTGTATAAGTAATTATCATGTAGTACAGTCCTATAATATTTCGGATTTGTCAGGATATCGGTTTTTGAATGAACTTCTTTCTGATCTCACGCGGAAACCGAACTTGGTAAAAAAATGACTTCCTAAATAACGTTCATTTTTTACACCTATTTCGGATGGTCATACAAATTCAAATATCATTTTAAGAAAACATGCACAAAAATATGCTTTCGGTTACTTGTTTGGTACAGCATCATATCGGTGTTATATTTTATACCCTAGGAAGGGTTATATTTCAGTTTCAAAAAAGCCTCTGATTATGGGGTTTTTAAGACCGTGCGATGTCTTTATATACAGCATTGCACGTGCCCGTTTACCAGTGTTTCTCATGAGGTTTAAAATATTGCCCGTACCCTTTGCAAAATTTTATGAACTCTCTAAGGTGTTTTCTGTAAGGCATAGAGAAATATATGATTTTCCTTACGTAAAACGCTTGCAACTTGTAGACTGCAATCGTCAAACGCTATGGCAACGACTGATGAGACTCAAAATTATTCGGGAATTAGGAAACTTGTTTACAGCCTAAATACACACATTTGCGGGTATAGAATATAAAGAAAATGTGATTTTCTATCAAATCAGTAAAAGAAAGCATATTTGGTATACGTTTTCTATAAAATATATTTGAATTTGTATGACCATCCAAAATAGGTGTGAAAAATTCAGGCTATTTAAGTGGTCGTTTTTTACCGAGTTCGGCTTTTGCAAGAGATCGGAAAGAAGTGCATTCAAAAGCCGACATGTAAACAAATTCGTACTACAATAGGATTATACAAAATGATAAATAATATTACAACTCCACCTTATTTATCCTTCCTAGTCGAAAACACATTTCAGAATTTCGTTCAACATTTCATGAGATCGGTAGCGCACTGTGCTTATTTTATTCAGGCCAAACTACAACACAGCATATGGAAGCGTAAGGTTATTGCGCCATATATGGAACCGCTCTCGTCTCGCAGATATCAGTTCTTGCGAGAATTTAAGCCTAATCTTATTTAAAAGTGTGACTGGTTCCCGTCAAATGGACAGCCTGACGCGAACAATTAGCAACGCTGATGAAATCACGGGCATTAGCGACTTGAACACAAAAGTGCAAGCCGTCATATAATCAAATATGACTCCTCTGAGATTGAAGGGCGTGAAGGTAATTGTTGCCGAGCAACTGCGTCCTAAAAATACTGCATCTTTGTGCCTATGCCATCATTCCGTCGACTATCCCCGATTATTGATCCTAGTGCCAGTTTGAAACCTCAGGCTAATAATATTCTTGTTCCAATCAGTTTATCTCGTCTCTCTAAATTGCCTCCTGACACTCGTCTGTTTGCATCAGTCGGAGTTAGGAAAATTGTAATAGGTATGGGGTGCACGGAAGGCTTCACTCAGACATTTTTAGACCTAGGGCTCTGGCTGCTGATTAGTTAAAGTATGATAGACCGTCGCCTGTTTGGCAGCCGCATCCACTGCCATCGAGTTCGACAGATCAGACAAATACACATGCGTGCCCACTCCAAAATCAGCCTCTTCCGAAGGTTAACTTGAAAAAGGAATATTTGCATCTATTTACTGACCATCCTCTTATAACTTTTTGATTTTTAATAGCCGTTACTTCGTGAAATGCTCTGCCCTCCGCGTGAAGTTTTCCAAGGGTTAGAACGCAAATTTTCGATATACCGTAAGAACGTATGTTCCATTATCGGACGATACGCTGACTTTGTCCACGCTTTTTTTCAATCAGCACGGTCACAGGAAACCTAAATAAGTGTTGCCTAGGCAGAAGTCGTTTTCATACATTAAAGTCGGTGCTTTTTAAAGAGCGACCACATCACTGTTCAGAATCATAGCCTTGGTACTCATAAAGCTTGCTTACAAGGCAGGAATAAATATTACTAAAACCTCTCAGTGTTGGTATTAATCTGAAATTCAGCTCAAACCCGCTATTGTTTTCTTTTAGTTACTATATTCTTATTTTGATACTCCTAACCGATTTCGGAGGAAGCAAGCATTAGTCCAGTTTCTGGATCTGAATTCAGCATTTTTAGGGATACGTGTTCAGCAGGGCTGTTTTTCTTTGTGCTAAAAATTGTTTCTACTAACGCCCCAGTTTTTCTAACTTTCAGCACCCCGGACACTCCCGATTATGACTATTTGGTTGGATAAATCGAGATTATTGAAATTACAAAACAAGCTGTTTATTAAAGCCCCCGTCTGATGGACAACGTCAGTCTGTTTTGGGACATTTGCGGCTTAATCCGAAACTCTTTCGACTGTTAGTCAGCAGAGGGGTTGGCATAGAAAAATACTTTTCGCTCCGCAGACGCTGGCTGTTTCACATTCATTCTGGCGCGTACCGAAGGTACATGTCAGATTGGTGGGGATGTATGCAGTATCTTACGAGCACACTGTTAGCGGCGGCTGTTATTTAGACTTAGATAAACCACTTGGAAGTGAATGCGGGCAAGTAGCGTTGTGTGGTTGCGGGGTAATTAGTCACTAAGATGAGGGGCCATTCGTACCAGCCGCTTAGTACGCAGAAGCAGATGTAGGAAGGACTCTCAAGAGGGAACTAGGCAAGCGTTGGGTGAATGTGCCGGACTGCTGTCTAGCAACGTGATATACTTTCCAGGCAGGAGTACGCATACCTGCGAGACTTCTATCTGTGACCACTTTTATCAAAAACAGAGCAAAAGGACTAATTAAGGGTTCCGGCTTTCTTCGTGCTTTTTATTCTACAGGACTTCACTAGCCCGCTGTAGTCGTATAATTTTGCCTGAACGTTTTTGTATAAACAAAAACCGCTTGAAGCCGTTCGCTTAGCGCAGTTCTTTTCAGACTCAAGTCAATTGAGTAAGGTATGTTCAGACTTACCGTCGCGGGCAAAAGCATAAAAAATAAGCTAATTATGGAAGATGAAGTTTAAAGTAACAAACACAATTGGCGTGTGAAATGGGCGGAGTTTTAGGAGGTTTGACCATTTAAAGTTAAACATGTGACTTGGTGAAACAAGCATTTAAGTACACTTTCAGAGACCTTGGGATATAAATTTAAATCCACATATAAATTCATTAGATCGCATACCGTGCCTCTTCGAGTTATTTAAAAACCGGTGTCTCTTTACATGCATGGAGCGTGATCGTTTATTTTTTTAAGAATGTGATATGCATATAAACACTGAAAACTGTTGTCTGGGTACTACACTACTCTAATGGCATTCATAAGTCAATCACAATACCATTAAGGTATTTCGATTTACTCAAGCCGTTTAGATGAGAGCATTATAACACGGATTTCATACCGAAGCACGTTTACATCTCTTGTTGTAATGGAGTATCTATTTTGCACTATTTTAATGGTAATGAAATATGTAAATCGATATTCCATGTGGCTACATCGTGAAAAACCGACGTGAAAAACACATAGCTAAGCCGCATAGTCGTTAATCGTAAAATTCAGAGTCAAAGGGCTAGTTGTTCCTTACTAGAAACGATGAGCATATTTTTTTCACCTATGTAATGCCACAAGCTGTTGAAAATCGCTTACTCACAACCACTCTGCAAACATCCATTGTGTATGTTTTAAAACAAAGGCAATGCAATGTTTATCTGTCACATGATTTCTACATAGATACCCGTTCAAATTAAAAAAGTATATCACAATTTTTGGATCTTTCAGTTTCCTTGGTTTTCCTTTGCATGCAAAATTTCAGATATCCTGTCAGCCTAATGCAATCAAAATGACACTGCTTTTTTGCAAAATTCGGAGACTTGACAGCAGGATATCAGAATCTACGCATGTACGGAAGTATTCTATTTTTTACATAAGTCCGTAGTTTTGCCTAATCAGTCTGATTCCCGGACTGCAAATATCAGATGCGATCTTTTTCCATCAAATAGAATTTATTTGCCACAGCACGATTGAAGCATATGAAACAGCTGCAGCACGTGACCTATCTCAATAAATCTGATAACGTAAACTGATGTGAGAATTTCCGGACGTCCTTAAACTTGCGCAGAAATTGTGCTTACGTAATTATATCAGGTAAAATATCAGTAAATTTTAGAGAAAATGGACGTTGGAATATATTCTTGCAATTCCCTATGCTAATACATGTCCTAGACTCCGGTTACGCATCAGGGCGACTTTTGTATTGAAAGGATAGTAATTTGCCGCGAGAGTTTTAAAAAACAGATTTAACTGAACATGAACATGTATTTTATGTGGGATGTTAACCAAGGTAATAAACCTGCTAAAACAAAGGTTATTTTAAGAAAACCAGAGGTTTCATCAACTCCTAAACGTCTCTTTAGCAGATCTGTACAATTTGGTGCCCTAAATTGCAGTAATAACACAAATAGGGATTCCTTCGTTTAAATGGGCTGAAATTGTTTTGCCATTTAGAAAAATCTGACTGAAATCATGTAAATGGCCACCACCGACTTTTTATTTCCAGTTCTGAACATATGAAACACTACTTTTCTTGCAGTTTAGTTTCTGTGCATAGCTTTCTCAGAAATAGAACGAGCAAAACTTTTTAATTTTCAGCAAAATATCAGTATTTATATGGGCGCTCTGCCGTGCATTCATAATCGAAGAACGGAGTCTAAAAGCGAGCAAAATCAGTGAAGATGGTTTGAATGTACAGAGAAAGGCAGATTTTTTCGTTTACGTTAGAAAAATATAAGTATTTTTTACGATCGCGAAAGAAACGACCAAAAGTGTCAAATTTTTACTTGGCTCACCGTGCAAAATGCAAAGTACACAGAGATCCGTCAACAGAGTGCAGTAATAAAGCACTTCCTAAAGAGATGACTTATTAAGGAAAGTTTTCATATTGACTAAGGTCATATTCGTTGCTGACTTTCGTTGTGGACACCCATGTTTCTCGAAAATGAAGTTGATTTGAACTACTCTTCAAATTTGTCCCAAACGATCGTCTTCTAGAAAAGGAGCGCCAGAACGCTCACTACTTCGTTAAATGCCTTCAAGAATAATCTTATTTTAAAGTGCTCAACGGAAACGTAATTCAGAATCTGTCTTTATAGACGATCAGTTAAAAAAATGAAAATCATGAAGTATTCAGTAACATTTCAAGGCCGATCTGAAAATCAACATAATCCAAAACAAACGAAAAATGTCAATTAATGTAACGGAAGGAAAGTTCTCTATTAACACAAAATGGTATGTTCACGATCACGCCTGTCAGTTCTATTTAAATTTTTTGGCACCGACCGGCCCCACAACATGTCACCTTATGAAAACATGCGTGCCTACGAGTTCCCAGTCGGTGAAATCATGCAAAATCCACCTTTTCTTGTTGCACCCCATCTCATTTACTTCAAACGAGTCAAGGATACCACGAATCCCTGGAAGACTGTTTTTAAATCAACACTTAGAATTAAGCTGTTGACAAACCGCTATGTATGAAATCACACTAATTATTAAACGATATTTAAATAAAAATTTCACTGGAACACTAGTATTAAAATCTATTTTATTTTTACTTTCATATTTACTACGTTTTCGGTATGCAAATACATTCTATACATCTAGAAACGAAAGTTACTAAATTAGAGCAATCTCTGATGTTTTCGGGATATTGCGCTTTTCTAAATAAATCGGCATTTCCAAACAATGCATCACTGCCTTTAATATATCTTTTATGTTTTTTATTCTCCTTAACTTGTACTTCATTAACAAAGATATTGGATACATAAAATGATGTCGGTCCGCGAATAGTTGGCAATCAGTCGTAAATTTCGACACATTTCATGAGTTAAGTCAATTACTGTATATGCAGATAACGAACTAAGCACAACCGTACAAGCAAAGTAATATTCAAAATAGAATTTAATACTTTTAACTGATTGCCCATATAGATGGATTCCGTGTTATTTATTTGTCAAAATTGTAGAGATATTATGTTCTTTATGAGCTTATTCCGTATTCCAAGTGAGTGTTTGGGCATTTGTTCTCGTGCAGCCAGCTGTTTGCGTCACAAGTAAATGCCTGCTCAAGCATAAAACATAATTGTCGACAAAAAATGAATGTTTACAACGAACTCTAGCGACGACTAGGCTTTTATTCAGTTAAAAACATTATCTTATAAGTCATCCGTTTAAAAGTACTTGTTTTCTGTATTCTCTCCACGCAATTTACTTTTTACGCAATATGACCGACACAACTAATGGCACTTTCGGCCATTTTCCCGAATTTGCCATAACTACTGACACTTTGTGTTACAAACTAAAGAGTTTACTATATTCGTTAGATTGCGGTCATTTTCTGTATTGTTGGGATTATGAGGACGCAGAATATCAGCCATATAAATACTGGTATAATGCACAAATTTACTTCTTGTCCGTTTCGTTTCTAGAATGTGCATAAACAAAACCAGGCCGCATTAAAAGTATCTTTCCACAGTTTCCAAATTTGAACTTAAATTTGCTGATGACCTCTTTGATGGTACATCGTAGCATTCTTGCAGATGACAAGGAAATATCGACAAGCTTGAACAAACTTGGCCTATAAGCACTATTTTGTACAGTTTGGTACACAAAGTCACACAGTGCTGCACTTTTCATTTCTAAAAGCCGATAAAGCGTCTGATTTTCTAAGCATAACCCCTTTTTTCTCAGCATTTTTGTCGTGGTTAGCGTCTGGAAAAGTTACTTTTTTTGTATATCAAGTTTCCTTTGGTGAACCTTTGACGTCACGTTACTTTACTCTCAAAGAGAGACACATTTGAATGTGAAGAGCAGATGTACGACGTCTATCAATATAGGAAATTTCAATAGAATATCGTATCGTACATTTCCTGCCATATTTATAAAAAGCCCGTTTGATAAATATTCCCAAACACATTCTTTACGAAAAAGAGACATTTTCCGGAATGGTCTGGGCAAATGCGCAAAGCGCTCAAAGTTTTAAGTAGTTATAAATTATCATATCATTTTCCGTCACCAAATTTCAAGGGTTTGATTACACGCTGATGTTTGTGAGAAAAAGATTAAACTCAGTGACTGAAAGTAAAAAGTTTCGAGCAGAATTCCTTAACTGTGCCTTGATGCGTAAGTGGCATCTGAAACGTACAACAATTTCAATATCCTCCACTGGGAAAGCTAGATATTTTTATGCAAATTGAAGTTCGTGTTGCCCAGAGGCAAATTTGCAGGTTAGGGAATATCGCAAAACATGTCTGCGTGCTTGCGAGCGTTATTCTCTAAACTAAAAATAATGTCGACGCGGCAGCTATTGTAAAAATATTTTGAATACTGGAAAGTCCACTGTTGTGATCGCCTAAAGTGGTTGAGGAGGATTAGGACAGCCGACTTCTCCCCTAAAAGAAGGAGGATTTTGGTAAAATAATCATGGGTTGTAAACCGGCACAACATTGCCCACTACTAAACAACATTAAGTTACACAGGAAACGTTAAGATTTATAATAGTGGTATTTCTAGAGGGAAGAAGTCGTCTAAAACTAAAAATTACTGAACGATCCTTAAAACACAGGTACCCAGTTGAACATATTTTACTTTCAGTAATTGCACAAATTAGCATGCTGAAAGGAATGCAAAGGCTTTTGCTTTATGTGTGATTTTTTACGAATAAAGCTATAAAATTATATGCGTACTTTTCTAACAACACTCCGTCTTTCAGTGCATTTACTGGTGCATCCTTTTCAGAAGACATTCATTTTTCAACCTGTCCTATTTTGATAAATCATAAATTTGCAAACGTGGTTCCGTACATTCCCAAACCAATAATAATTCGAGGAAGAAAATGTGGGAAAACACGATGGGTACAGCACGTTTTCTCAGCCAAATCCCTCCGCAGCACCTTGTTGACTTTTTCTTTGCCTTGTGGAAAAGAGGTCCTTTTCTTTGAAAATTAAAAGTGGCATTTTATCCGTAATGATATTTTCCAAAGATACCATAGATTGTTATATTTCCACGGCTCCTAATCTGTGACCAAATATTACTCTGTACCTGCGGCAGTATCTTCCCAAAATAATGACTTTCTTTTGTTTGTTGGGCTGGTTGGTCCTAACGACATATTTACTGACAATAGCGCTTAGTGTTATAAAAATAGACACACTTATTTTCATAGATTTTTTGGCAGATTTTGAATTATTCATACTGACCCCGGGTCGTCCGGCGGGGCCTCGTAGCTCAGGTGGTTAGAGCGTTGGCTGTACTAAAGCCTTCCCCTTACTGCTTGGGTCCGAATCCCTCCGAGGCGCCGAGTTTTTCACAGTTGGGTCAATATGAACACTTATTTTCATAAGTAACAACCTTTTTTTTAAAAAAAAAGCATCTTAATGCTGTGGGGTTGGCGAAAACACATAGGACTCATGGGAATTTTGGTTTCGGGGCAACCGTCCGACTAACTGGTGTGACAATCTCCCTAACCGTTCACGGTGCCATATTGGATTCGACCAACCTGGTTACTCGCACATTTTAGACCTCAACACCCCAGACGTTCATCCGCATTGTCCTTTGATGAGTTTTTTAGCAAATATCCTGAGCTTATCCCACGTAACGCTCCTTTCTGTTCTGTTCATTTTTTGAGTGTCCCCAAATAGTCAGATACACAATTTTCTTTTGGAAATTCATGGACAGGCAGAAAAAACTGAAACAGTGCGGTAGGGATAAGTCGCAGATTATGTATCGTACTTTCCAATTCACACATGATGCTTTTATAGTTAACATCAAAGTGTTCATTGGTTTCCATTGTCCTGTAGGAAGGACTCGCATTAAGAAACACATCGAATTCCCCTAGCTTCAGTTCTGCGATTTAGTCTAGAGATTTAATGAAACTGATCGTTTGATTATTCTTTGGCTTATACTGCCGACCTCTGCCCCTATTTCTAAATCGAGAAGAGCAGTTCCTTCACACACCTTTAGTTAAAATGTCAATGTCGTATACGCCCTAAATGGATTCTGATGAGGCACTAAAGTCAGTAATTTTGTGAAACCTCAGCTCGGCATTAGGGACGACAACGAACACAATGTGCCGCTCGGTATGGTGTGGGAACACAGAACGGTAATATCTGCATTAATTAGTTTATATTGGTAGCAGACTTGTTTAAAATTTGTCACACTATCTCCTCCCTCACCGTCCTTGGCCTTGTGGCAAGACGGCGTCAGGGCGACGGAATGCCAGTTAGGACGCGGTGACTGCCATAGCTAGAGAACCCGGCTAAGCATGTCCCATAAGACCCGTCCCTGAGCAGTGGACCAGGTTTTCACTTAACAGAAGGATCGACTGCGATCTGGGCTGATTAAGAATGTCAAAGAATCCATATTCAGATAGAACCATTGAAAACAGCTCTGCGTCACAAGAAGACGGGGTTTCCCGGCCAGGTAGCAGCCTCCAAATCCACGGCGTTTGGCATACCATTATAGTTTCCAAGCATGTCAGGCTTATGTCTAGTAAGGAATAATTTGAAGTGGTATGAGGATAGACTCCCCAAAGTCGACAGTGCTTGGCCGTCTGATGCCGTAATCGCCAGTCAGTGGTTGGTGCGGCGTGACCAACGCCCACGCGTACCACCGTATCCCACATGCGTGGCATTTTATGGGGTGCGCGAAATCTACACAGCCTATTTAAAGAGTACCTTGTTCCACTGCTGCCCCTTTTTTAGTCCAGCATAGCAACAGCATGGCTAATGTTAATGGTTAACCTTTGTAGACTAACTCATAAAGCAAAACCTGTTGGATATGCTCTCTAGTTAGCCCAAACATGGAGTAGAATTTGTAAACACTCCCGATAATAGGTCTTGTACATCCCAAAGTATGCAAAAATCATAAACGAGATGCTACGGCTAAGAAATATAGACAGCAAATACATTAAAGATTTTCCCAAAATCGGAACGGAATTTTGCTTATTCACAGTGAAAATGAACGGCTACGACGTGAATAAATTGACTGATATTGCGGCACTTTTCTGAAAGCGTGGCGATGTCACAATATTAATACTAATAATGATAAGGTTAAAACTTAGGCATAGATGTCAAACACGGTAGAAAAAATCGACAACATGTAAATACCGGTCCTGTTACAAGTTGCGTGGGAAATAATCCCTTAGTTTCACGATGTCCGTCAAGATAATGGTCATCGGCATCAAACTGTGAAGTGATAAAGGCATGAAATGTGAAAAGCACTTCTAATTCCGGAACCAATTCGAAAGTTGGTTGGGCCAATTACGATGTCCTGGTTCTAAGTGTAAGCGCAATGTGGGCATTGCAAGTACGGTAAACCGAAAGAGGATGCTGAAATCTTTAGTGGGAATGTAGCTAGGGCTAAAACGGAAGAGGCCAATTTGATGTTTCGGATAAGAGTTAAGGTTAGTTTTAGGTTTTGGGTTTGTGTCAGGCTGAAAATTTACTTTAGGACTTGGTTTTGCGCTAAGTGTAAAGGTTCCGGTAAGAGTTAGGATTTGGATTGCAGTTTAGGTTTACGATCAGTGTTAAGGGTAGGGTTGCGGATAAGATTAGGGTTATGTCTAAGTTTAGAATTTAAGTTAGACTTAGGGTTAGGGATGTGGTTTGTGGTAGGTTTAGAATTAGGTTTAGTGCTAGGTTTAGGGTTGGAGTTAGGCTTATAATTGCTTTACAGATTAGGTCTACTTTCGAGGTTGTGGTTAGGTTTGCCGTAAGGTTTTGGGATATTGGTGCCCTGCCTGTCCCGTCAGCCAGGAGTCTTGCGAGGATTCCAGCCTTCATTTAATCTCGCAGCAAGTTTCCTTTTCCGTTCCAGCCTCGGCTAATTTCCTCCTAACGTTTTTATCATCCCCTTCGGCTTACTTTGCTTTCAATGCTCACATTGCGCTTGCACTTGGAACCAGGAAAGCGTAATCGACTTTTGCCGAAAGGTTGTTTGAATTGAAAAAAGCTACTGATTGACAAATAGAACCTTTTGCTTACTTTCCTCACCCCTTGGACTCTCTCAAAAGTTCGTCACTAGAGGTGACAGGAGCAACGAAACAAGTGACAGTTACTGGGGTCACTAGCTAATCAGCGGCCAGTGCACACCCATTGCAGCCATGCTCTGTAGAAGTGCATTTTAAACATTGATGGGGTTTGTTTTTCAGGTTAATCTCCAAATAGGCTTCAGCCGTCAGTGACTGCAAAAAACATACCACAATAGACCGTGTTTTTCAATAACCACCTCAAAAAGACGGTTTTGATAAGTACAAAAGGGATAACTGGCATGTAACTGCAACCTATTACCCACATCGGAAAAGCTTAGAGTGTGCTGTCAGTTGCAGAAACCTCTACGCTCAACGAACTCTGGCGTCACGGAAGAAAGATTACAATTTTACAAAGGCAAATCCTGTTCAAGCACAGAATATTGCATTCAGATGATTGCTGGTTTTTCGACGACCGTATTCGCTGACACGACCACCATTGCGCGAATATTTTGAAATTAACATAAAAATGGGTATCTGCATAGTAAACGTTTTTGAGGGCTTCAGACAGACAGTAGTACGTACGAGGGAGCATCACAAGTTAGGCAGTTGATGCCGCCAGAATGCCTGAGAACAACATGTAATTACAGCGCAGAATTCACTTCGAAAAGCGCATTAACAGCTGACTGATATTTGGTGATAACCGTTGTGCTGGCGCCGTTTGTCACATAGGAACCTAGGCAGGCTAATTGCAAACCAGGCATAGCAACCTACTGTACACAAAAAATCAGCACAACGGTCACAATTACAACAATAGTTGTCCGATGCAGACAGTGAACTATAAGTCCAACAAACGGAGTACATTTTACGACAAATTAAAGTGAAAAAAACATTAGAAGGGAAATTTATACAGAAGTTAAATTTAGGAAAAATTCTAGCGATTATGACGTGCTATGGAAAAATAGTTAAAGAAGGTCAAATAGCTAAGACTTAACGCAAGAGAAGACGATTTTAATTTAGAAAACGCAACAGGTTGAGCTGCGGATAAACGCATCTGTCTAAGTTTTCTTGACAACATATACATTAATTCATCCATGTATTGCGTGCGAAATTCTCAAGAATGCAAAAATCCTAGCCAGTCAAAAATTCATGACAGCATAACTTTACTATTCTTTCGCAGAAGTGGTAGCTGAGTATTGATCTTCATAGGCACGTTCAAGATGCAACCGAGCGGCAAAATTTCCTCGATGTCTGATAAAGTAATAAGGACCAAATTTCGAACAGTCTCTGAATCTGGTGTGTTTTTAAGCAATCAATTCGACGTCAAATTATATGTCCGGGACATCTTACTTTAAACCCAACTAAAATTGATTGGAGGGCTTAAAAGCTTCTACACATCACGAGGTATACTGTGAGACACGTACGTTCAACCAGAAGGCCAGTTTTAAGTCGGTAATTCATAGGCAAAGAAATTAAGCCGAAGAGTAATTTTCGAAGTAACCTGACACCGCAGAACGTCCGGAAATATACGGTCAGTAAAACCATAGTCAACACGAGGCCATATTCTTGGTGAAATGTTAGCGAATTGGAATTACGCTGAACTATGAGGATACCAAGGCTTTAGGGACGATAAAATGAGTGTTGATTTAAAGAACGGTAGACTCTCAAATTTAGGGGGGAGGGGTCGAGGAGGAGAAATTAAGACGAACGTTGGCAAAAGTTTGAAATATAAGGACATATCGATGTTGCGTGAGCGTAGGTTTTTAATGGATCTAGGTAATATTATGTACTGAGACTGTTTTGGAAGACGAAGATAAACTTCAATAAGCTTAGCGATTTCAGAAACAAATGAGCCTCCTCTTAAGGTCCTCTGAATAAATTAAGACAAGAGAACATATGGACAACTGTATGACTGGTGTAAGACCATATCAAAAAATGTATCAAAATAATTCGCGGGAACGTAAGGCCGTACAAAATGGTAGGACCATGTGAAGGCAAAATCGATGGGTTCTCGAAGTTGCAGCTCTCAAGTAGATAAGTTGAACTGCTGAAGATTCAGACACCATTCAGAGAAACAAACCAGGATCGGACGATTCAAGCTCTCTTGACCGTATGATAGTTATTTGAAAACAATTTTGTAAACGTTCGTTAGGCAGTTGCAAATGTATATAATATTTGCAAAACAGATGAAATAGGCTTGTAGACAAGGTTGAAAACCATACAAATAAATGGAAAGCATGAAAGAACGTGTGGTTACCGACTTTTACTTGACAGGTAGCAGAGACGTTTGAAGACCTTTAAATTTCCGGAAACCGTCAAATATTGAAAAAAGAAAATAGAAATCGAAACTTGAAATCTTCGGGGTTTTCATATTGCTAAGGTATTAGGGGCGGTGAATGAATAAACGTACTATCACTGGAAAACTGTTAGAAGACAGATAAAATGTGCGAAAAATCTTGAGTAGCTTCAAAAACAAAAAAAATTGTTGAGCAAGGAATACATCTACTGTAGAATGTACAGTCGAATGTCCAGAAGCCTTATGGAAAAATAATAATTTACGGTGACGTTTCCCTGCTCACGGAAGTAAGGCCATGCGAAAGCCAAATGCAATTACCTCAACAGCTGATAGGCAAATTTATGTCAGTCATTTTCAGGAAAAAGTTCCCCAAAGCAAATCGATAAACGCAGGAAGACAATCTGGATCGTTGCCAGAACGACGCCTGTCCAATACGTTTTTAAACAAGAGCTTTTGATGGCCCACAGTCAACTGGATAGCACATGAAAATAATCAAAGACAGCAAAGAAACAAATTGGAATACCGTAATACTGTAGCACCCGGGTGACTTTAGGTGGACGTTTCACTCACACCAAAGCTTCTGGAATATTTAATACTTTTCTCCTGTTTACAAGATTCCTGAGGAAATTCTAACCCTCCATTGGAGTCTTTCTTGGTATTTGCGTCCACGCTACATTCTGTAAAAAAAACATAATCGACAGATTAAGTGGTCAAGGATAACACGATTTGTTACAACTTCTGAAAGTCGGTGACTTAAAAATAACCATTATATTGGCACAGAGGTGAAATCAGCTCATTTTAGTCCGGTACTTTCTCCCATTCCGTACACTGTAGATCAAGAGCGACCTCCTTGGTTCTGGTCACCCTTAACCACCAGCACGGCAGTAAACAACGTAAGAAAAAAACAAAATGCACATTTATAACCTATTATGGAACATAAATACAAATGTACGACGACGTTGATGCCTCCGACACCGCGTAGCGACCAATAATAATGCAGAAAGGAGTGTGGACAAGGGTCGAATGGGTCAATGTTGACCCATTAGTCGTTGTCAGCTAGCCTTTCGCAATTAACAGAACAGCAGGCACATAATTCAGTGACAGAGAGTTGAACTTTTATCGCAATTAGCATGGAAGTCGGACAGAAATGTCAGCTTCCCAAGGCATTCGTTTAGGAACGGTCGGGTGATGACGGCTGATAAGCCAAAAATGACCACCCCAGTCTCTTTTGCAGTATTGATACTCCTTTCAGTAGGGATTATTTTTTGCTTATGCCGCTCGTGACCGGGTTATATTTCAACCGTCGTTCTGTGCACAATTTTGTCAGTATCAGCGAGCCATTTCTTCTTTTCCGTTTATCATACTGG
Organism: Spirometra erinaceieuropaei; assembly: GCA_902702965.1. NCBI lineage: Eukaryota > Metazoa > Platyhelminthes > Cestoda > Diphyllobothriidea > Diphyllobothriidae > Spirometra > Spirometra erinaceieuropaei. The sequence goes on along the minus strand of CACRXP010000462.1, from coordinate 320,930 downwards.
AATCCTCAACGTTACCAGCCACAATGGACACCTTTGATACGTCACCAATTGGTTGACAGTTAAGCGCTTATATTTGTTCAGATGCCTTCCTGTTCGCCTGTTTCATGCATTTAAACCTAATGAATACAATGTCCCTGACCTCCCACAGATCGAACGCTAACTAGATGTCGACTTTTTTGCAAGACGAGAAGAAATACACGTCTCACAATTCTTGCATCTCTTTTTTCTGCCCCTTGGGCTAAATGCTAAATATTTGCCTACGTAGATGAGCTTCTATCTCAACCTGCGAAAAAAACCAACCTGCCGATACATTGAGGCGGCCATCAAAAGACCAGCGGAAATGCAAAGAAGTCTTTTAAGAATTGCGCACGTCTTTTAAATTTTGATTTTCCCGGCTGAAATTGGCGACATCGCTACGTGAAAAATCTATGTTGCAATTTGGGGAGTTGGATGATAAAGGATTTATCCACTTAAATGAGAATACGACCCCACAGACAACTTTCAAAAGACTGTAGGAAATCTGGAGAGGGGGCCAAATGTGACACTCACGTGACATAATTTTTGGCGAGATCTGATAGGATCTTATTTCGTAGCTGTACCTGTTCAGGCTGGCGGTTAGGGGTTAGGCTTACGGGTAAGGTGTACGATTTAGGGGTTAGGGTTAAGGGATGGGGGTTAGGGATAAAGGATTAGGAATAGGGGTTAGAGTTACGATTAGGGGTTGAGGTTAGGGTTTAGGGCTAGTAGTTGGGTTTGGGATTAGGGGCCAGTGTTAAGGATAAGGGTAGCGTTCAGGGTTATGGATCATGGGATGGGGCTAGGGTTAGGGCTAGGGGCTATAGTTAAGGGCTAGGGTTAGATGTTAAGGTTGTGGGTTATGGTTTGCAGTTAGATTTAGGGGTGTGGTTAGTCTTATGGGCTAGGGGGTTAGTGGTAAACACCTATTGCCCCTAATCTAGTATGACAGGCGGTTGGGGTTTGTCTACTACAGGCACGTCTACAAAATAAGATCCGACTCAATTAGTGTTTCCTCTATTTTAGTCATGACATTTCTTGTAAAAATTTATTACCAATTCCAGTTTGAGAAGTTCAGTCCAACGTAGTGTAAATTAGCATATTGTTAGAATTGACACCTCCGCAGACTATAACCATCGGAATACGCTACTTGTATGCACGTGAATAAGCTACATTTAGAGAAGAACGTGTCTCAGAAACACGTCTCTATGGTTCAATAAAATTGTGTATCGGTATGTCAGGCAGCTTCTAAAACGACCCATCTCTACCAAACCGCAATGTTCGACGGGTGTCTACAAACGACCACGTGATGGTACGTTCCGTCTTCAGACAAAACAAATCCCACATGAATATCAGCCATTCACGTGCATACGTTCTGGCAAAGCGCGCCAATTGTAGGCGGACTTCGTGCATAATGACTGATTTCGCTTCTTAAGTCAAAAGAATACGCGCTTAAAAAATGCCATATTCACTAAAAGACGGTCCACTTGGGGCACGCGATGCTGATTTGACGTCTAATAGAGATGGTTCTCATACCCACCCCCAAATATATCCTTTGAAGGCCCTACGAGGTTCTGATAGCGCCTCACGCACGGTGGACGCCATTTTTGGGGTTGATTCGTGATTACAATCGACAAGTAATGACTGTTGCATGGTAGAAGGCAATCGTTATCTAGCATTTTAATCTGCTCACTGTCAATTTCCCTTACCATCTGAACTCAAATATGACACTTCTAGAAAGTGACAAGATGAATTTTTAAACGTCATTTTTTGCGCCACCTACCGCTGCCACACCAAGCATCCGGCCAACCATGGATACTCCAGCTCTGGATTCGATGTCCCATGAGAGGGGTAAACAGGGCCAGCCTTTCGCAGCTCATCTACGATGGCAAGTTGACCGTTTCCAGCCCGGAAAAGTTAAATAACCCCCGACATCTTTTTTACCCATCTTCTCGTCCTACTCGCCTGCGTCTGAGGTTTCGCTGTGACGTAAAATGTGATCTGCATCTTGAGTAAACGTACGTTAATCCCTTCGCTATCTCTCCTAGTGGCGGGCGGTTGACAAGCATGCACCTACCTTCTTTGTCGCCAAGACATCTCTCAAGTCCCGTGCGAACCAACTATTCGCGATCATTGATTTTGGCTCAGGAGACAGCGAGTGAAGACCAGAAGGAACACACGTCCCCGAAAAGTCTGTCTGTAGTCTGTTCCCCTGGGACTGGGGGACTTAAGTGCTTTGTCCCCGACTAGACTGCTCATGATCCCCAGACCACGCAAACAATTAAATTCAAGTGAGTTGGAAAAATGCTAATACTCTTCGAAGATCTCCAACCCATGCGGAAACTCGATCAAATAATTGGAAGGTCAGTGGAATGTTGGGAAGATCGAGATCACACAGACAAGCAAATGAAACCAAGTTCCCTTCAATGATCATAAAGTCATGCTAAAATCCGTTTGAGATCGTTTAAGAGCTGGAACTACCGTTATCTTTGCAACAGGCAAATGGAGAAAATTAAATGGGTTCCTGAATTTGCCTATTAAAAGCTCATGTGGACATTTAAATGAAATATTTGCAAAGATCACTAAACTGTTTTAAGCACACAGAAACAACAGCAGAAAAGAGGGGAAATGTTAGAACTATAAAGGTTGTGTAAACACACCGAGAATTAAGCGGATGAAGTCAGGATGTAGTTAAGTTGCTGAGCTCTGGAGAGGACGTCGGTAATCGCATAGTGTTTGGAGGTTATGCATTGTTGAAGATTACGGGACAACGTAGCAAAACACATTGCAATAAATTGGTAGGTATTTAAGATGTAATTAATTACCACAGCGTGTAAACAAAAGAGTGAGATGCAATTTAAAGGACCGCGGGACTGCTTTAGATCCTGTGAATGTGCGGAGAGGAAAATGCGGGTGAGTTGAGTAATTAGACTGCCCGAGGCTGTAGGAACAAAAAAATGAAAACAATTCTGCAGAATCTTCTACCACGAATACGTATGGATAGTGCATACTAACCATTTTACGACCGGCCCAATTGCTTGAAGTCCTAAGCACTCCATAATTGTCAGGGAGGGTTGACATTACTGTCATACTACACTGTAGTAGGCGTTTCTGAGTATTAGTTCGAGCACGAACTACTCGGTTATTGCGCTACATGGAGGCAACCTATATACGGCGGGAGAAACCCGACCTATGTAAACAGCTAGACCACGTGGTAAACTCCAGCTTGTCCTGGCAGACCTGGGCCCTTCTGATTTTTGGTTTTCGGAATCCCTCGGCATGTTTACATCCCCATTTTCATTCCTATGTTGCATTTTGAAGTTACCATTTTATCAGTTAGTCTACGCGCAGAATACTTGCTGTTTTACATTGATTTTCTCTGTCGAAATTCAAACCTCTGTACCTTTCTCACTTGTTATTTCTGTTATGCAACCACAGGTTGCAGTTGAGAAGCCGTAGCGAAATTTTGTGGTACTATTAAATTCTGCTGTCCTTGCTTGCTTTAAAGGAAAAGGACTCTTGGCTTATTACTTATCCTCATCAGCTCTTATCCAACCGCAGGACAGGGGGTACCCCATGTTCGAACCCGGATTAACTCGTATTAAGAGCTAGTAAGTCGAAAGCTTTAACGAATCAACCAGAGTCTAGTAGACCCCTTTGGTTGCGATCTGGTATATCAACTAGGATAGTGAGGACGCTCACCGACCACCTTACAGAACGTATGCGTCTCGTTGTGGGAAATCAAGTTTTTGTTAAACAAAGACTCTTATATCAACTAACGGAAAGTCCGTCTCCTTTAGCGTTAAATCCAAGCTGACATGCGGTATTTAGTTTACTCCCTCCCCTCTTAGCGCTATGGATAATGTCGCTGTTCATCTCTCGGAGGAATTTCAACCGCTGTCAATGCAGATCGGATAAGTGCCGGTCTGTTGGCTTCCGCATCCCGCGGTCTCAGTATGTGTGAGGTCTAGCACAAAACCTTGAACCTTAGGGTGTCTAAGTAGGTCGTCGATTTTTTTACTCAGACGCCACTCATTCAGTAGTTTTTTTATGTGGACGCCGTCCGGCGTCTTCAGCAGTGACCCTGAACCCATTCTAAGTCAGACGATGATATAGAAAGTTCGACCGCCGTTTCCGACGATGTCCACCGTGTGCTCCACAGCATGGCAAGAGCAGAGACGGTGACTTGCACGTGAATTAGTTTAATGTGATACCAGACTTGGACAGCACTCTCTCATCCCCACTCCCCACCTTGACCCGGTGTCAAAACACAGTTCAGAAGACCGGAGGTGGGGGGAGGGAGCAAGTGGCTGGCACGGCCGGAGCCACACCTAGGTATGCCACCGCACCCCCTGGTTCGCAGCATAAACTTGACCAAGGTTTTTCAACAACAACAGCAACAACACTTCAACGGGGATCAGGAGGACGAGGATGACAGGGCAGCCATGCTCACGACCTGTATACCCAGCGGGAGTGCAAATGTATCTACCGGCAGGAAACCTGGTGTCAGGGAACTGTCAGCGCATACCAGGTTGCGAGGGCCATGGTTTGCTAATACTGACTTCTGCTGGGAGGCAATGATATTTTCTGCTAACAACCTTTGTTTCGTCTTCGAATTTGGATTATCCTGATTGTTAGAAATAATAACATATCCATCTAATCACTATAAGTGTCGTTCACTCGATAGGTCGGAAATACATTTTTATAAATCAATAATATGCTTAGTTTCTGGCAAAATCCTTGCTCGTTTTCTTCCTTATATGGCGGAAAATTAGGGCGCTGACGAAATTTATCTTCCTTTAGCCCTTTGCTGTCCTTTCTGCAAGCATTTTGCTAAATGTCTTGGTAGCTTCAACTGTGAAACATCATTCCACTTCTACCTTGAATTCCACATGTTTAACATTTGTGCTAATTCCTGTGTGAATAAAAACGCTTACAGAAGAAACGACCACAGTTGAAGGCTGCCCTTCAAATGTCGCGTAGAGCATTTTTTTATATAACGATAGGAAATCGTGGGAAAACCTAATATTACATCGTGTGCGGCGCTAACCAAACCCCAACAGCTGCCGCTGAGCGAACGCATGGTAATATGAAGACTGCTTTCAAAAAAGACTTTTTCTGCTACCGCGGTTGGCCGACTCTTGAGATTGGTTTTCCAGATAGACTGCCCTTTCCGAATACCTTTCCAGTCTCTGGGAAGTAGCCGTGGTTTGTAAAAAAAGATTTAAAATCGCCTAGCTTTTATTCACATATGCATTACCGTTTGCACTGCCGTTTTTCCTGTCTAAAAGACGTATCTTTCCTTCGATAAAAGATAAGTTTTAGAATTTTATAAAGAATGTGAGCACCAAACCTTGTCTGGGAAATCTTCAGCTATTAAGCGTCATTATAATAAAAAACACAGCCACTTTACAGGTCGAAGTTTGTTAGGCACCAGCTTACATGCATTTCTAAGCGTCCAATTCAGCGGAACCTACAAGTTCTGTTTCCTCCAGTGCGCCCCAATAAGTCTTGCCTTAGGTGATGCCAGTTAGTACAATCTGATTTAACTCAAATAATGCAGCTGGAAATACGGACCGTCGCCTCATCCCATTTTAACAAATCGGAGAGTTTATTAAGTGTATAGCGTGTTATGACAACTCCAGTATCATATCAGGTTATTTCAGTTGCACCCTACCCTGTTACCCTGCGGATTGCTTTCGCTCCTATGTGTTAAGTGTCCTGTTCAATAATCTATCTGCACCATAACCTTGGTCAGTCAAATAATATAAAAGAGAAGGGAAAGAGAATGGAGCCGATATTGTTAAGTCCGTCCTCATGGTAAATCGCCATATTAGTCATCATTATGAATTCAACGCGCTTTGAAACTACCACGTTGCGCTAAAAGCCGTGGTTTAAAAAGTTAGTAACCAACGGGATGACTTGATCATTTTGGAAAGTCTTATGTGGCTACAAGGTGTAACTTGCCGGCGGATTTGGACTCAGGCTTAACGGCTCGTTTGAATTGAAATCTGTGTTTGACTGCATAACCCTGGATTAGCAAACTGAGCAGCGAGCCAAGTCGTCAACAGGAAACTTCAAACTTTATGTGCAGATAACTTGACCTGGATAAGACAGTACACCGGACCTTACAGGTGGCGGAATCTGACACGGGATCTGTATTAATAGACAGAATAAATAGTTCTCATATAATTTACAAAATCAAACCCGAGTCTGTTGGACAGACGCCGTATTCCAAGGACAGGATCTAACGTTGTATCAAATGCAGGAATGCGAACTAACAAAGACAGAGGAGGCTAGGATGACCTGTCTGGGATTTTTAGGCATCGTTAGCCGGCCACACGCATTGCCCGGACTGCATATCGCAGTATTTCAACTCGTGTGCACTCGGTGGGCTGAATCATGAAATTTCGGCCGGAATTCCGAAATGTGTTTTTATTCCAAAAAGATCAATTGAACGGGGTTTTAAAATTAATCATCGTGCAGCATAATTCTATGATAATTTAGTTATCGCAGGTGGTCAGCTTTCGAGCGAGTTTTTTCCGGCTGCATGCGAAAACTGTAATCTGTAAAAAAACGACTACTTACGTAGCATGTATATTTCTCATTTATTTTTGATGCCTTTAAAAATTCAATTATTTTTTCTGCAAAGCATGCCTAGAAATATTCATTCCTTTACATTTTATTGTAGCAAACAACTTTTTATTTCAACTTTATACTCGAAGGAATTGCCGAATAAGGTTTTCTGAAAGTTTCTAATTGTAAGAATTTTAAATAAGTGACATGGCCCTTAATAGAACGTCATGACTCTGCATATGCCAATGTGGCTTCCAAAGATAACAATATGGCTTAAATCGACTGCTTAATATTATGAACCCCATATCTTTTGTTCCTAATGCCGGAAAGAAGTGTATGGTTTTCCGTACGTGGACAAAATACGGCTTGTACTTTCTAAATCCTGAATGCAAGTGTGACGGCAGGTCGGGACTCAAAAATATATAGGAATCAGAAACAGTTTTCGAAAATCAAATTAGTCCATATCTTCGAGCATAAAATTGGAAGACGACGTCATTTTCTCCGAAATAAGTAGAAGAGTTAATACCTTTATGCGTTTTTTCCATTAAAAAATATAAATAAATGTTTAAGATAATCAAAAATCAATGCAAAAAATGTATGCTAAGTACAGTAGATGTGCTAACTCATGAAATGTCAACCAAAATATCGAAATGTGTTCTCGTTTCGAAAACATAAATTAATTAAGGTTGTTAAACTAATCATGATGCAGCATATATCCATAATGATCTAGTTACCTCAGGGTGTCAGCTTTCGAAAGAACGTATTTTCGGCTGCATGCAAGATCTATACTCTGCAAAAAATGACTGCTTATGCAGCATGCAATTTTCTCTTTCATTTTCGATGCCCTTGAAAATTCAATTATATTTCATGGAAAACATTCATAAAAGTATTCCTTCTTTTACTTATTCGGTAGAAAATTATGTCTTCTTCCAATTTCGTACTCGAAAGAAGATTAAAATTCTGTTTTCTAATTACGGATTAATTTTGAACCCGACCTGCTGTTATACTTGCATTCAGGGTTTTAAAACAACAAGCTGTATATTTTCCGTGTACGGAAAACCATGCATTTCTCTACGGTGTTAAGAGAAGACCATATAAGGTTCATAAAATTAAGCAGTGGATTTGAGCAATATCGTTAACTTTACAAGCCACATTCATAAATGCAGATACATGACGTTTCATGAAGGAGCATTTAACGGTATTAAAAAATCTCACAATTAGAAACTTTCTAAAACCGAATTATACTCTTCTTTTGAGTATAAAAATTGAAAGAAGACGTTATTTGCTTTCGAATACATAAAAGACTGAATATATTTATGCATTTTTACCATGAAATATAATTGAATTTTCAAGGTCATCGAAAATCAATGAAAAATTGCATGCTGCATAAGCAGTCATTTTTTGCAGAGTACAGATGGTGCATGCAGTCAAAAATAAGTTCTTTCGAAAGCCGACACCCTGTGGTAATTAGATCATTATGGATATATGCTGCATCATGATTAGTTTTACAACACTACTTAATTTATCTTTTCGGAATGAGAACGCATTTCCAAATTTTGGTTGACATTTCTTGAGTTAGCACATCTACTGTAAGTGGTCATTTTCTACAGAAAAACATTTGTTGTATGAAGCCGGAAATTTGCTCGCTCAAATGCCGACCACCTATAATAACTGAATTATTTAAGAACTATTCTGCATGACGATAAGCTTTGCAACGCTGTCTAATTAATCTTTTTTGTAAGTAAAACGCAATTCAGAATTCTGGTCGACATTTCACGAGTTAGCTCACCTACTATACTTTATGAATTATAAGTTAGGCCCCACGTTTGCCATGAAGCCACGCGCCCACCCCTTTTTCGGTTGTTATTGAATATTCATGTTCAAATTCCAAGTTATGGTAGGCTGAAGACAACTAAAAAGGCAGAAATAGACTTTATAGTTTTAATGGCAGCGGACGCTCACCGATCGTTTTACGGAACTCATTCGTTCCCTTGTGCCTTACGGGTTCTCTCTCGAGCCCAACCAGCAGCCACACAGCGGCGCATGATATAGACAGAATTGCATTACCGACAAAGACAAGGGAGACTGGAATGGTCACTTCTGGCTTATTAGCCGTCGTCAGCCAATCATACCCAACCCCGAAGTGTGGAGCACCCGCGGCTCGAACTCGCGACCTGTTAGTTAGGAGTGCACGATTCTAAACACTTGGTCACGAGCCCGTTTCCCTGTCAGTTTTCGATCGGGAATATACAGTGGTAGGGGGCGCTCACCGAACGTTCTTACGGAACTCAATGGGCCCAGTGTGCCTTAGGGACTCTCTCTCAAGCCCAACCAGCAGCCGCACAGCGCCGCATGATTATAGCTTTACTCATCTTTGCCATGCAATTGTGATCGAAGTTCTGAAATGCGCTTTTGGTTACGGAGGATTACTTTAGTACGGGAGGTCAAAAAGGAGTGCAGTCAAAAGTCGACATCCGAGCGAATAGGAAACTTCATAGGATTACGTAACACAGTAATCCATATTGTAACCGTACCTAAGTAGTTCTCTCTAACCACAAACGCATTTCAGAATTTCGGTAACATTTCATGATATCGGTCACTCACTGTAAATCTGATGTTTTTACCCATGAGCGGGAGATAAAAATGACAGCTCAGCAGATGCCTAACGGGATCGCTTTTGAGACAGACTGAATTCCATCAGTAGTTTAAGCACAATAAATCCTGCTTCTTGAAAAACCAATGTTCGATATTTTGGGGAGATCGAGGGAGAATACAAGGAGGGAAATAGGCGTTCAACTGATTCGCAATTACTCTTTTTTCGTTACCGGGCGTATCCCTGTGTAGTGGGCGGCAGAACAGTCTTCGGCGTGGGCTCACTGCAAAAAAGCAGACACTCACATCTGGAGAATTAGCCGAAGGTAGGAGCACAGTATTAAATATGTGAAGACGCTGGCAAGTGAGGTCTGGCTACCCGACCGCATGACCGGGTACCAAGGCAGATTAATAACAACACATTTACGTTCCTAAACGAATTCTCGGTCCACATTAAGAAAGGCAGCTGACGAAGCATGATTGTATTTCTTTTAACGGTTTGTGCACTCCTCCCAAGTGGCTTCATCGAATTTCCACTTGAATGCATTGGGCCGCCCCAAAAACACTTCAGATAATCCGAAACGTTAAGCAATTTAATAACAAAATAAAAAAACAATGGGCAGATTGTGGTTTTTTGTTTAACGGATTAAGCGGGGGAAAGGCCGAACACAAGATATTCCTGACCTCGATTCCACTGAGCGCTGCTCGTCGGTTTCGTGAGCTGTGTCCCCGCGGCCTAACTTTTAATCCTTATGTCAATCCCCACTCAATTACCCTTCTAGCCAACCTTCATTATCCTTACCTTAAAATAATCCCAAGACCTTGGAATTTTTCCCAAGTCCATCTGTGGTACAGTGTACTTTCAGCTGGGCTGTACCTGGAGTTCTGGCCGAATTATATTTTTTGAACTGTAGTCATCCTGTACAAATTTGACTCAAACCTACTGCTTACCACCAGTTGCAAAGAAAAGCAGAGGAGAATTTTGTTGATAAAACGAATTTCATTAGAAACCGTATTACGTAGGCACTCAATACGTTACTGCTATCTGTTACTTCGTCCCCTAATGAGCCACGCGGTTGGTGCGCTGTACCTACACAGATGCGAGACCAAAGTCCAACAGACATTACCGGAAAAACACACCCATAACAAATGTCAATTTTAGGTTGTGGTTGCACGCCCATGCGTAATCTCATGCCGCGCCTGTTAAGATTCTTGTCATTTTTCCCCTTTGCTTGTGATGTAAAATCCTAGTCAATGAGGGTTATGGACCAGTAAATGTGGTACGTCAAGATGCTGTGCCAGCCACCAGCCCGTTCTTTTCTCCCTGGTCTTTTTGACTTGTTTGATGGGAGGCTCACCGATCCGTTCTACGGAACCCATTCGTCCCGTTTTTGCCTTCTTGGCTCTCTCGAGCCCAATCAACAGCCGCCCAGCGGAGTACGATATAGGCAGAATGGTCGCGGGGACGAGGCCCAGGGGTTTCACGATTCGGGGTTGGTTATGACTGACCGACAACGGACATTCCAGTCTCCCTTGTGTTTGTCAGTAATATCATTCTTCTTGACTTGGTCAGGACGTCGTATCCAGGCGCGGAAGAGGGAGAAAGTGTGCTAGATGCAGCGCATATCTCCTATCAATATAAATTTGCCCACGTGAAAATCACTATCTGTGCTCTCATCTTGATGTGGAACACATGACAGGTATCGTCGGTTACTACAGTCGAATTGTTGCTAACATAAGCATTTCAAATGTTAGCAGTACTAGTCGTAGTATTGCCAGGAACAGTAATGTAAGTAGCAGTACTTTGAACGTCTTTTATGTCATGGTCGGGAAACCATGGCCTCCGCAACCTGGTGTGCGCTGGCAGTCCTCCTGGTACTTGATTCACTGGCGGTAGATGCGTTTGCGCTTCCACTGGGTGGACAGGTCATGCACATATTTGCCCCCTCATCCACCTTTCTTCGTGTTGTGGTTGTTTGTCAAAATCCTGGCCTAGTGTTTGTTGTGGACCAGGAAGTGTGGAGTGGAGCGCCAAGGTGCGGGTCCATCCGCACCATCAATCTACGCCCTTCTGCCTCCTTTCTGGCTCTGTCTTGAAACTCGGTCCAGGTGACAGAGGAGGAGAAGGTGCGGTGGATGCTTTGCAAGTCCCTTATGACTATAAACTAATTCACACGCAAGTCACAGTGCCTGCTTCACCTTGCCGCGTTGCACATGGGGGAAATCGTTGGATGTGACAATCGAACTATCCGTAACAGAAACCGCAGCGAAATCGATATTTGCGATAGAATTGGCCGGTGTAGAAGCATGAGCGACAGGGCTAGTAACAGTAACAAAAAGTAATATTAAGAACGATTCTTATACTATCAGACGATTTAGTCTACACATTTAGCGTCAGATGAGTGAGTTTTCGCTTGCATCAGTGAGGAGAAGTCTTGCTTTCGGAGAATTGCCGTTTTTTTCCAAACGCATCGCATTCAATGTGTTCGTTAATGTTGGGAACGGCATCCTTTTTTATCTGCGTCGAGTGCAAATGGGGAACAATGCGACTTCTCCTATATCCTCGAATAGCGTCAAGCCTGAATTAGCCGGTTCACGAATCCATACCATCAACAGTAAAAGTTCGCGATGGTTTTTTGTGAATGTAGTAAAGATAAGGTCGCCATTCACGACTGACTCAAAGGTAACATCGTGGAAATCAAAGTAAAGGCTATGGCGTCTGAGGAGGGGAGGAAGCAATGATGTGGAGGAAACATTAACTCAGAGCGAACGACGTTCGCCGTGTCACAACGCCGTTTTGACTCGTAACCCTTTACAGGCAATCGCCTGTGCGCTGGACATGCAGTCATCTGTGGGTAAACGACAGTAAGGTAAATATAACGCCTATTTTTGTCTCTCCCGTCAGTCCAGGTTAGATCACCGAAAGACGCTCAGATCAGACCGTAAGCAAACATCGATCCGGATCACAAAAAGATTATGCAGTGATCTGGTTGCAGGATCGAGCTTGCTTGTGCTGTAGCGCCTTCAAAAGCTGTTGCAAAGGGAATGACATGAATGCAGAATAAATACCGATAAAGCCGATGTTTGTTATTTTCGACTTATCAGACCTCGTCAGCTAGTCATCCTCAGCAGAGTGAGGGCGAACCAGACAAAGTCGGAAAGAATGGTGGTTATTTTATGCCCTTCTTCGTTTCATTTTGTTATTAAGCTACCAGGACATAGTGCAAGGTACTGATATATCTACTAACTAGGGGTTACAAAACGTAAATCGAAGGGGGCGATTTCAAAAGAGCCATCTGCATAAAGAGCGATCCTTTAAGCGTTAGATATGCTTGATACCGATAAATCTATTCGAAGTGTCAAAATGAATTTATCTGTGAGACAGCGTACAGCAGACAGATCTGGTATAGGAACTGATAACATATCACCACATTCCAACAAAATCTATGGGACAAATCAGTTACGAAGTAGAACTTCAGAAAATGTTTGCTTTTTGCTGCTTGAAAGTTGAATTTCAAGTACCGACTTTGCCGCCAATAAAATCATTCGACTAAAAACCCGAACAATTTGGCAAGACCTAAAGATTACCCACGCTTTCAGATAAAAATTGTGTGATTTGGTGAGGACGAAAGTAAATCTGACAGTTCGGCTGTCGTAGCAGAGTTGTCCATAGTGCGTCTCATGGCGTGAAATTCCCAGGGACGATGGTTTCTGCCTTAATTGGTTACTAATAATAGTAGCATTGAGCTGTATCTACCGAGTCATTTTCTCGCTTGTCTACTCGAACCCAGCGCCAAGACAGAGTCAAGGAGACTAAGCTGGCCTGCATGTTACTGTAGACCAGCATGTTAACATTACCAGAGCTTGTATTATGGTGTTGACTACAATTGCACTGATAAATTTAAACATTGCCTTTGATTCTCCTGAAACAGACTGTATTTACTGGTACTATCTGCGACTGTTTATAATGCTAAAATCTAGATAGGTTTTATTTTTGCAAAATGACTAACCTGCACAACATAATGTTAATTGAACACCTGCTGGTATCTTGCTAAAAACGTATTGGGCGAGTCAATTTCGAAAAAAATACTTTATAACTTCGGCAGGCCTATAACTTCAGTCTTTTTATAAATATACTTAGAAAACAGTTCACGCAGCACAGAATTCACAGCAGGCATAAGACAGAGAGACATGCAAGCATTAGATGATTTGCAAAGAATATTAATAAGAATTCTAAAATTCTCTTTCACTTTAAAAGGGCACTCAGGTTGTGCTGTAATGTGAACATTTAAGACAATTTAATCTCACTCTAGCGTCATTTTCTAAATATAAAATTGCCTCTGGTCGTTTACAACCTATAGAAACTAATCAGAGTCATGTTGGAGATAAAGCTAGCAATGTTACTAACCTTAGTCTGACTTCTTAATTTTGCCTCTTTTCAAAGTAACATCAGCTCTCCAGATGACCACATAGTTTTCTTTTAAGAAATATTTAAAAAAGAGCACTGTGCGCTTCCTTTTTACGAAATGTAACAGTAAGATAGGACGAAAACAAAATGTGTTGTGTGTCATTGAGCAAACCGCTTAGGCATGTTCTTAGACAGAAACATTTTATCGTTGCTTGTCTAGCGAAAAAAATTCGGCATTAAAAAGGATTAAAAAAGAAAACTTTAGTTAATTTGAAACATTTATAAGTCGGCTTCGCAAGTAGATGTGAGTTTTTTTAAAGCAAGCTTAAGGACGAAGGCTTTCTCGCTTTAACAAGTCATGTATTAAGTTGTGCTTGTCTGGGCGTTGGGGATGGATAGTTTTCAAAGAATACTTATAAAAAGCCATATTTCACCAATCATGGAAGAGAGCGGCCATTCTTTCCTCTCGTTATATTTGCCGACTAGCTGTTTTCTGATGTTTCTCCACTTATCTAAACCTGTAATTACCAAGCCACCAGCAGACAGGGATAGTGTTTTTTGGAAAACATAAACTACAAAAACACGCTGGGGATGGATCACACACTACTTTCCATGATGCCAGTAGCTGTAGATTGCAGTCAATATTTCAGTTTCGTGGCCCCTTCGGCGTGTTTTGATCAGTCCGGCCCGCCCCATCGTCGCTGACAAAAAAGCAGTTGCGAGCGTGAAGTAGCATTTAGCTGCCAGCAGATAAACACTGCCGATTCCTATCGTTTTTTATCAACAAATTACCCTTCAATATTTTACAGACCATGTGTCGATGCCCTCTTTTACTAGAGGAATATACTTAGGATAGTGTGCCTTGACTGCGAAAACCATAATAAACTGTGAACTAACATTTACTTTTTGCTCAATTTATCGTCCATGGATGACGAAAAATACCCAATAGATGTGCGGAGGTAGCCACTGTCGCCACTGGAAGTTAGTGTGAATGCCGCTAACTTCTTTTTTCACACCCTGATGACTTCTGGCCGTTTACTTTTCGCATTTTCAAGACCAACTCGACGGCATCATATGCCTGGCTATCTTTTCAGTTAACGACTAATCTCAAGAAACGGTAGCTGAATTTCTGAAATGCGTTTTTGATTACTTTAGTGAGGTTGTGGTGTTGACTATTATGCGGCCTAATTCTAGAATATTTCAGACGTGTTAAAACGTTGATTTTGCATACACTTTTCCTTCACTTTCTATAAAAACCGCATCCAGAAAATAAAAACCCCTTAAATAATGTGCATTTTTCCTATCGATTCTCGATGGCTATATGAGTTTAAATATAATTCCTGAAAGTCACACCGCAAATATGCTTTTATTTACTCATATGGTAGCAAATCCTCCCGTTTTTTGTATCTGATACCAAAACTAGGTGCATACTTAGGATTCAAAAACACCTTTTTATTCCCGAATAATTTTGAATCAGACAAACCGTTGCATTATGGCTCAGTGATTTCAGTCTGCAAGAGTTATACCTTCTGCAAACGGAAAATTATATATCTCACTATGTTATTAAGATGATGCCATGGAGTAGTCATTTTATTTTATTATGGATGCGGACTATATTGTATATTGCATGAGGAATATTGATAAACGAATGGGTACGATTTTGCGTAAAACCTCTTTGCATGGTCCTGAAAAATCTCGTAATTAGCTGTTTTCCTAGGTTCTAAGCATACATTTCTTTTAAGTATAAAATATGGAAATGACATGATTCACTAACAAATAAGTTAAGGAAATCATATTTTGTGCGCGTTTTCTTTAAAACATATCTAAATTAGTAAGATCATAAAAAATTCATGTGAAAAAAGAACACAAATTAAGTGGTCATTTATAGCAATTTCGACTATAACAGAAAATACAGAAAAAGTGCTTTTAAAAACCAAAATTTTGGTGGGACCAAAGCATCACAGGATTATGCCAAAATATAGCCAATATTCGAAGCCCAGGAACGTGTTCTCCCTAATCGAAAACGAATTTTAAAATTTTATCTTACATATTATGAAATCGGTCACATTCTGTGTTATACGCCTAGCCCACTTATTTTTTGCAATCCTGCCTTATTCGTTGTCCTTTGAACATCCCATTGTTCATGTGTTAAGTTTGATCGCACGCACCCATGTTCTCTCCTCGAAGATTCCATTTGTCTCGAGTATTCTAGTCAATTTTTTCGTGATCACGTTAAGATTAACTACTTCGGACAGTTTTATTTGAAAAGCACAATATTGGTTGTGCAGCACAAAATATTAACCGAAATTCTAAAGTGAATTGGATAAGAATATATATCCTGGTGCGGTCGTAAGGATAAACACCGTTTGTTTCGTTGGAAGCGTATGCAAACTCCCTCTTTGTGAAATTGGTCCCTTTGATGATATAGGGTTTTCACTTATTTTTGGAGCACTTACGCTTTGTGTCGAAACTTACGAATACTTGCCAATGACTCACAAACCGATGCCAATTCATGGATCAAATATCTGTATTAACTAAGTACAGTTTTTAAACAATCTAAAAGCTAAAAGCAATATTGAAGGCAGTGTTACGTTGCTTCAGAATGCCGATTTTTCATAAAATTCAAAAAACTTTTTTTTATTTAATTTTTTTAATTTTTTAATTTTAATCTTTAATTTTTTAAATTTAATTTTAATTTAATTAATTTCGTTTTTGGATGAAAAGACTGTCTTCACATGTAACATACGTAACACATATGCAAGTGTAAACAAATAACGTTTAAAAGTGGTATTTTCTTGCGGTTTACATAACAATCTCCTTTATGAATTCGAGGTAACTTCACATTAAGCGAATTTTCATCTGAGTGCATTCTGAATAATAGATTCCAATGGATTCTTCTAAGGGTTTTTGATATTCTTGACTCATTTGAGTTCAGCGAGCTGCGGTTCAACAAGAGAAACGGAATTTTGCTTGATTTTACCTATGAGGGCATCGTATAGAACAGCATGCTGCCGGGCCCATGGTAGTTTAATAAATTTAAATCGAACTGACGGGCGTGATTGTAAACAAACCACTCTGTGTTTGTGGAGAGAACGTTTTCTACGTTAAATTTATTTCAACATTTGCTTGTTGTGAGTTAGTTTTAGATTCATGTTGTCCTTTAGACGTCGCTGAATTATTCATGATTTTCGGCGTTTTACCCCGATACGGACATGTTGTGTATCAGGTGTCTATTAAAAACTTAAAAATAAGATACTTTTTGAAGCCATTTACCGAATTAGTGAGTGCTTGGACGATCTCGTTCATAAAAAAACCCATTCAAACATGAAACTTCTTTTTTGAATAAAATTGTCGTCCACAACGAAAAACATGGAAGAATATGCGCTCAATCAATTAGAAAATTATTATGATAAGTTACCTTTTTGAGACGTGCTTTAACACTACACGTTGTCGACGGAGCTCTGTGCACTGTGCATTTTTTCATGCGGAGGCTAAGAAAAATCTGACACTTTTAGCCGTTTCGTTTACGCTCCTAAAGAATACTAACATTGTCATTCAAGAAACATACCTACATGCATTTCTATATATATTGCCGCCATTTACACTGATTTCGATTGCTTTTATAATCTTTTTTTCGATTATGAATGGATGGCAGAAAGCCTGTAAAAATACTAATATTTTGCTAAGATTAAGGTTTTGCTCGTTTTATTTCTGAAAAAGTTCTCTACAGAAGCTGGACGACACGGCAAGTAATGTTTTATATTTTTAAAACCGGCAGTGACCATTCGCGGGTGGTCATCCGTGTGACATCATGAAATGCTAAACACCCTGTGCATAGCCCCAAGTCGTACCAAGATGCAGCCTTCTTAAAAGTGTTTTTTGTGAGCTTATGCAATTCCCACTTGATAAAACGGACCTCTTTGATAGTTTAAGTGTTTCATTTATTTTCGATGAACACATAAATTCAGTGTTCAGACGAACTTCTACAGTTCTATGACGCGGATGTTCCAGCAGCTGTTTTTCTTGAACCCATAGATCTTTATTTACAGACCAATTTTTCTTCCGACCATCGATACCATCAACGATTCAAGGGGACGCGAGTTGGGGTCGCCACTACCTGCTTTTTACGGCGAGGTGATAGTGCGTGAACTGTTATGTGGCATGTCTTCAGAAAATGATCCCAGGTTATGGCTATGATATGCAGAAAACGCATTTTTTGTCGTTAAAAAAGACCAACTGGAAATGATTCAACCCTTGTTTCTTAATGTTTTAGTGCAGCAAATAACTCAAAAAACATTTCACACGTTTGTTTACCACATAGAAACTTATACGGTAGTCACTCAACATTATGCGAGCAAGAGCCCAACCTCTCACAAACGAAAGACCTTCAACGGTCTGGTTCATTGAGGAATAACATTGTGTTGACAAAAATGGCTACCATGTTGAGCAGTCAGGTGTGGTTTATCGTATTCTCTGCCTAAACTGTCTTTGTAATTGCACAGGTAGGACTGAACATATGCTCGGATTGCATATACTTGGACATAAGCTGGCTTCTGGAATGACAAATCATTTTCAAAACGAGTCATAATTTCATCCTAGCTGTCACCAAAGCAATCATCAACGCAGGAAGCAAGACCAGCCGAGAATCGCCTGAAGATAGGATTGAGTATGGGAACTCAGACGATCGGCGTATCAATCTGGCGCCGACATACAGAGTGCTGCGCAGTCACCTCCAGACTTGCGTCACTGATCGTATATATTACCCTCTACAGCTTTTGCTTGTTCTGTTGCTGTCGTTATCTCCAGGGATGGACTTCTACAGAAATTTGAAAAAATAAACAAATGGTTGGGGCACTCGAACATACTCCTCAATCCTGTCGCAATCTCTTTGAGCGGCATGAGAGCATAGAATAGACATTCAACTACTCTGCCCTTAAATATCATTCGGGCAATTTACGTAACAAAGCCCAAATTTCGCACTATCTGATTTTGTTGACCAAGCTTTCGCACAAAGAAATTATGCCTGTTGCGTACACAATTGCCACGTGACAGGCATTCAGCTAAGACGATGGTCATGTGACTCCTAGCGTAAATGTCTTCTTAGAGGAACAGACAAAACACTGGAACAAGAAAACAAGATTCCTCTTCAGCTTGCAGTGCGAAGTTTACTTCACAGTCAATGTGCGTGCATGGGAGGATAAAGAAAGAGGGAATCGCTTTTATTTTTAAAGCAACCGTTCAAGATTTTCCGCCAAAAGTGTTTCAGCCTCTACACACAGCTTATAAGTTTTAAAATATTCTATGGGAAAAACGTATGAAAATTTGATTCTTTGGGCTGATTTGGTGGTAAACTGTAGCTTCGTCTAGATTAATACTCGAGGAAATGGGGGCCGCTGCCTATGAGACAGTGTGTAGATCCCCGAGTAATGTTTAACATGAACCGGTGTTGCATATTGGGTTCAGGCTTTTTTAAACTATAAGCTGTATACTTTCCTTTTAATCAAAGTCATTTTGCCGCAGGAGAAAAAAGGCAACCTCCACTTGACGTGCACGTTTTAAAAGTCGGCGGTTTACCTTAGTGCAATTAATACTAACTACATCCTTTACTACAGTATGGACAACGCTGCTGGTCGCATACTTTCTTCTATCGATTAAAAACGGCTTGTGGGGACGAAAACAGACGAGGCGAATGATTTGTATGCGAATTATTAACAATCCCTATCAAAAGCGAGTGGCTTTCCGAATGTCTTCATATGCAGTTGTTTCCGATAGGCCCTCATTGAGCAATCGGACGGGGAATACATGGGGCTCTGGCATCTGAGTAGTTACGTGAAGAGTGTTTCAGTGAAAACCGCAAAAATTCTGACAAGTTTTGATCTCAGCGCGGCCTGTAAACTAAATAAAAAAGACCTAGATAACGGCTTCTAGTAATAGTTCGAGTATATGCTCAGTGTCTTCGACGACGCCCCTCACGAAAGACATGGCGCAGATTTCACCTTTTTTGCTTCTTATCCCCGTCGGATTTTACCGGGCAACAGAAAGTTTTTCAATGCTTTACAAAAACACGTCATTTTAAAGTTGCCAACGGTTGGTCGGATAACCAGAAAGCATACCTAAATACGAGACGGGAAAATGACTTAACAAGCAACGGAAAACCGAGTACACGTGGTCGTATCCTAACCGTACGTCTACGAAAATCGCTGATGGGTCGCAATCGTCCCCGACGGAATAATGGTACCCTTGGGGTTAGTCTCTTTCTTCAATCCCATCCCCAAATAATTGGTCCTTAAGCCGCCAGGAATCTGTCGGAGATATAACGCGAATGAAAGGGAAAGACTTTTACGTGGGAAACAGCAGTGGGAATACTGAAGTGCTACATAAGCGCGTACTTCGCGTCTGACGGCTATGTGTACGGATAAACTCGGAATTTCAGACCTCCGGCGTTTTTTACAATGCCGTCTCCAAAGAATCGGCAATTTACGATTCTGGACGCGGAAGAAACCTTTGTTATGCATGGCGAAGACGGCAAACAGAAGTGTAAAACACACTTGAACTCATTTTTCCCCCAATTCATTTCAAAATGCGTAAAGAAAAGGGCAGCAAAATCCCCTTACCCAATGTGAAGTTGACGGAAAATAAAGGCAGAATTCTTCAGAAACGCGGTGAAAATGTCCACTGCGTCAGCAACTTGTTGCATCAACTTACTTGCGTCCGGACATTCTTTCTGCTCACCAACACAGAGATGGAAACTATAAAACCGCACGTCAATATGGCACCTCCTCCTCCACAACAGACGCAGCATGTCTTCATAAACAACTGCTTTCCTTAGGGCAGCACAACTGTGGAGACAAACAAAACAAAAGGCCAGAACTCTTGCGTGTCTTGTCCTACTTGAAGGCCGTCTCTGCAGCCACTGAACGCGTGTCGGGAGCTCTTAACGTGGAACCTAGACACCTGCTGTACGCCACTATCGGCCACTTACTCATGCAGATCAAGTGTGGGCTACAACCTGAGAAGACTTCATTTGTTTACCGCGTTCAGTGTCTGAACTGCACGACTAACTACTGCGGCATGACCTAAAATGACTACGAAAGCGCGTGTGAACTAGCATTCTTAGTTAGAATGCGAAAAGGTGTGCAACGGCATCCTGCCATGCACAGTCTAGAAAATAATTGTCGGTTCGGCTTTGACAATACATTGATAAGCAGCCGACTCACAATCGAAGAAACGAAAGAGAAAACCGAAAGCTGGAAATCTGAGGCCTTAAAACGGTAGGATCGATATACTAGCGCCACACGAAGCTGTCGGATATTTCATGCGACCCAGAGGAGAGCGACCGGGAGAACGGAACGTCAAACAATATAGGGCGAGAAAAAACGACTTATTTTAACAAGGTATAAGCTTTTTCATCTACTTTCGATGATGTGTTCAGTAACAAGTAAGGAGTGTTCGATAACTGAATCACACTCCCCACAAGTCACCTCACTTACTCCCTCCGTTTACCCATTTAAAAAGGCCGATAGTTTCTTGAAGGAATGCACTGCAATGAGTCATGCATCAACAGGCATATCGAGTTAGATTCCACGTAAAAAATCCCTGAGAAAAGTGGAGGAGACGAAGACCTATCCATACGGACTGACGCACTCGACGGCCGCTTACTGGCTGAAGCACGCAATGAGTATTGATTTTGTAGCACGTTTGAAATGTTAATTATTTTCTGTACATTTACTCAGGTCTGACGACGACACGGGGAACTGACGCCGAAAATATACTCAATAAATTTTCCACCTTTTTCTCAAAGAACGTACTTAATTTCAAATTATATTTCTTGGGATGCCTGCGTTTCAATATACAGATATATTATAACAGATGGGCCTTCATCGATCAGGTTACGGAACATGCCCGTTCCGTTGTGCCTTGGGGCTCATACTAGAACCCTGGCAGGCAGTCGCATAGCGACTAGTGGTAAAAGCACGTAAGGTGATGATGATGACGCTGAAATAGATAAGGGAAACGAAAATGACCATTTCTCGCTTATTAGCCATCATCAGCCAGTCATTAATGTATATATCTACGCAGAATAGTGTCCCCCAGCCATGTATACGTATACCTTTATTGCCTCAACCAGTCATTCACTGCGCTTAGACTGCACTGATAAGAAAAAGTTATCTTTAAATTCGACGAAATCCCGTATTCCGACACAGCAACCTGAAATACTGTGAATTTAACAATGATTTTCTTATTTTTCGGCTTTATCTATTGCTCTTGCAGACCTACTACTAGTGCTTAAAACCCACCTTTGAATAATGATGACATTTCGAATTTTTTTCTGTCAAATATACAACCACTTGGATGTTAAAGCCATGCAATAATTCCCTGAAAACTACTTACTGTGGGACTACTTATCTTAGGCGGATCTTTAGCAAATGCGATACTCAATGAAAACCACTTCTCACCCGGGTCACTCGTCGTACTTTCCGTCCGTTGGTCACAAGAACCAGCTTTGTTCGGTAACGCTTAATAAAAGAATAAAAGTGCATCTATTCGAGCGTCATGGAAGATTTGCAGGGAGACCCTGGATAACCTGTTACCCTGACTATATAAATGAGGCATATATACGCATTCCGATTATTACCGATTATTTATTATTTATTATTATTCATTATTATTATTAATAATTAATTATTAATTAATTAATTATTAATAATAATTTATTATTATCATTATTTATTATCATTATTTATTAATATTTCGATTATTTATTAGTCATAAAATTGTATTCATTTTATTAATATTCTTATTTTCCTCTTCTCCTTCTAATCTCTATCGCGAAATCACTCTTAAATAATCGGTTGCGGAGTAGTCTGGTGGGTAAATGATAAGTTCGACACTCCGACAAATATAAGTGCGCAAACTACTGAACATGAATGTCAAATGACTACGTAATATTCCCATTTAAAATCGTAAAAAATACTTGCAAATTTACGTAATTAACATAAACACCAGTCAGATCTGTCACCTTTAATTGGTTATCGCCGGTTAGAACGTCCACTGTTGATTCACACACAAATATCGGCTAGCAGTGCGAGTTAGTATAACAGCTGTGATATATAGAAATTTTGTCCTATAAATAGCAACTTGGTTTTTCAAGTAAATAGATTCATCCGCTGTCAGGTTCAGATAACTCTTCTCGTTCATCCTTATCCAAGCCAGTAAGTTAGTCCTATGTGTATGTCTTGTAAACTTGGCCGAAATATCAACTCGTTACCAAATATCCTTGACTTAAAAGAGATTATAAGTTTTTCGTGTTTTTTTTAAAACACTCACCCTTTGGCACTGGCCACCCTTACTTATAATTAACAGAATTTATGAAGTGGGTTTTTGACTAGGAAAGATTACTTAAGTAGGGAAATAAGACTGCTTATTGTTGATCGTGATCCCATAATATTACAAACTTGCCGGGATGTCGGTGATCGGTTGAACAAATTTTTGACTTTTCGCTAAGACCGCACTCGGTGGAGAACGACTATTTGTGTGGTATTAATTCCTCCTATTAAGTTAGTATGCTCTTATAGATTCAGATTTATTTTGGAGAAAAGACGCAAAGAACACTATTTCTTGTATTTATGTGGTAGCAACTCACGTCTTCTCCAAATGTAATCCTCTAGGAAAGTGTTCGTTGCAGTTTGAAAAAAACCGTTTTTAATTTCGAAAAAATTTTATTCCCATATTTAGTTTCATTTGTGTCTAGCGATTTCGGCCCACAGGCCGTATACTTTCTCCTTAGAAAAGTATACAGTTCTATATGCCTTTAAAAAGATACTGTGCGTGGTTTTGGAAGTTTGTAGTGTATGCGGATTATTTTGTGGACCTCTTGTCGGGCATTAATAGACAAACATATGCGTTGCTACAAGACTTTATACCACGAGGTCATAAACACCTGAAACTAAATAGCCTTTGGTAACTTAATACTGACCATTTCTTATATATTATTAAAGCAAGCAATCGTTTATTTCAAACTTGTTTTAAAGATTAGTTTTAAAATTTTTTTCTTCAACTTCATTTAAATTCAATAAAGCATCAAAAATGAGGTGAAAGATTTTTACTGCACAAGCGGTAGTCTTAGCGAGTGCGCTTCTATAGGCGACTGAACAGCTGTTCTTACGAAACCCGCAACTGGGATTTGGAAATAGAGTTGGATGCTCGGCACTACTATCCATGTTAAAGTCTTACGTGAACTATACTTCCCAACCAGAAACGTATTTTAGAAGTGTTGATTGTGTTTCTTAAGTTTGGCCACTGAATTTATGTATATCGTAGAGGGTTGCTCTCTGATCTTGTTGCTTGACTCACTCGTCTAGTTGTGCCTTGGCGTTCTCTTGACAGTTCGGTCATTAGCCACAGAGCGGCACTTAAGACGGGCGGAGCAACACTACTGAAAAAGATTTCGGATATTGAAATAGCCTGGGGCGCGATCCTGCGACCTTTTAGTTAGAAGTATAACGGCTCTAACCACTGAGCCACGGGTTTGCTATCCAGTCGCTTGCCATCGTGAATTTAGGACGTTAGAGGGCCGCTAAACGATCATTTACGCGGAATTCACTTGTCGCGTTGTGCCATATAGACTCTCTATCGAGCAAAAATAGCAGCTGCACAGCGGCGCATGACATAGGCAGAATGATATTACCGAAAAAGATAAGGGGGAAGAGAATGGTAACTTCTGGCTTATTGGTCGTTAAAAATATTGCATGCATTACTCAACGGTGTTAAGAGGAGATCATATAAGGTTCATAAATTTAAGCAGTAGATTTGAGCAATATTGTTAATTTTACAAGCCACATTCGTAAATGCAGATGCATGACGTTTTATTAACGGTCATTTAACGGTATTAAAAAATCGCACAATTAGAAACCTTTTTAAAAACTAATTATACTCTTCTTTTGAGTATGAAATTAGAAGAACACGTGATTTTCTACCGAATAAGTAAAAGAATGAATATTTTTATGCATGTTTTCCATGAAATATAATTGAATTTTCAAGGGTATCGAAAATCAATGAGAAAATTGCCTACTATATAAGTAGTCATTTTTTTGCAGAGTATGTATCTTAAATGCAGCTGAAAATAACTTCTTTCGAAAGCCGACATCCTGAGGTAACTGGATCATGGTTGATTTATGCTGCATCATGATTAGTTTTACAACACTACTTAATTTTTTTTGAAACGAATACGCATTTCGAAATTTTGGTTGACATTTCATGGGTTAGCACGCCTAATGTATATTTCGGAAGAAGTAAGTTCTTTGGGAAAGATAAGCAGATTTATTGTAAACTTTTGGCTTTGGTTCCCTAAGTCGTCTTCACACGCGAAGTAAGTATGCGAAACTGTTAACACCTAAACATGCCGACGACTACACTGCGTAACCAGCTTGTATACCCTGTGGATATGGTTAGCTATTTAAATAAGAAAGAAGTCGTCTATAAAATACCACGCGACATCCGTGGTGCGGTTTGCTGTAGTCAAACTGGGCAATTGGCCCCTACACGGCTACATGAACATCAACTGACCATGAAAATGCGAGACCACTAATCCCAGGTTGCTATGCATACGCTAGAAACTGGACACAAATTCACCTGGGAGAAAACTCGCATTGCAGGTGTCTGTCCATCTAAGAAAGGCCGCCATTCCATTCTGACAACTCATGCATCATTCGACACGTAGAATTGGATGCTGCGTACAACAACCTCAAGGCACTGTGATTTAAGTGCGTTCTGTTCTACAAGCATACACTGGAACTCGCCAAGTAAACAGACTCAGCCTGTGTCAGTAATGGACAACCTGCGTTTCTCAATTCCGCCCAGACCCGACAGGAAAAAACAGCTTCTAACTCAGAATTACCGTCTCTTAAAAAATTATTTACTTCAACGGTCCCTTGACATGCCCATGTGCATTGCATCTGCATAGAGTTCTTAATCATTGCACAGAAGATGGAGGCATTCATGTTGTGCGGGAAAACTAGTTCAAACTGCATCTGTCTTTCCAAACTCCCTTCTCGTAAAGATAAATCAAGAGTGACGACAAATACGTCAGCCTTGGTCACCGTACTTTTTGCGTAAGCTCCCGTTAAAGGAGTAACTGATAGGGCATACACACTGTCGGAGAGCGTATCACAATGTCGAATTTGAGGGTGTGCTCAATTTGGAAAGTTACACAATATGCCATGACAAGCGTCTCGCTCTGTTGAATGCTCAGCCAGCTACATGTGATTTCTAATTACTGTTGTACATAAGTGAATAGTTTTTATTTTACCTTCCTAAATATCTATTTAAGTGACCACTATTCACCTCCAAGAAGGTGCTTTCACTCGGAATCCCAGTCACGTCACTGACAATCTGCACATCGTGGTTGGCATCAATACGTTGCCAGTACAGTTTACCTACCGGTAACTATAAGTGAACGATGGAATGGTACTATTTAAGATGCTCAGCGTATTGCGTCGTTAATCTTTATTTAAGTGAGATCAGCCCAGGCGAAGTGGAAATCCTGAAGTAGGCGCAATCTTTGCAGTTGGCTAGGGAATGTTGACTTTAACGAATTCCCCTGTGAAAACGACTAATTATCCAATGCAGGAAGTCGACTTAAACACACTTAGCTTATTCAAATGTTTCCAAACAGGTATTTTAAAGCGGTCTCTTAATGAACTTTAGGAAAAAGGATCTTGTTTATTTGGGGGTCAGCCAGCCCCATTTGAAAAACTATTTACTTCGGCAGTCCCTTGATTTGTTCATTTGCATTGTATCTGCACGGAGCTCATGATCATTGCACGGCAGATCGCGGCATTTGTGATGTGCAGGAAAACGAGCTCAGATTGAATCTGCCTTTCTTGAAGATAGACCACGAGTAACAGCGAATGCTTTAACCTTGGTCACCAGACTCTCGCGCAAACCGCGATTCAAGGAGGGTTTTGTAGATCGTGTACGCTGTTGGTGAACGCATGACAATGTCGAAATTAACGAGAATTATAAACTGAAGGGGTATTGTTTTTAGAAATTTAAGCAATTTGCCATGACATACGTTTTGTCCCGTTGACTATTCCGCAGGATAAACGTGCTACCAAAATACTATTTTAAATAAACCGGTTTTACCTCCCCTTTAAAACCATCTATTTAGTTTTACCTAGGGGACTCTTTCAAAGGACAAGTTTTCATGTCAATAAGGTGCTTTGTTCCGCATTCCCAGTAGATTCACCGGCAATCTGGAATATCGTGGTTGATATCACAAAGTTGTGAGAGCAGTTAACTTACTGGTAACTATAAGAAAACGATGATGCTTCACTATATAATATTCTCAGCTAACTGACCGTTTAAGGCACTTTAATTTCTGTGCGGTTAACCTCCTTTGAAATGAGATTAGACCAAGCGAAGCGGAGATCCTGAAGCAAACGCAGACTTTGCGGTTAGATAGGGGGCGTTGATGACAACGGATTCTCTCTGTGAAAACGAATGGTTGTGCAAAACAGGAAGTCGACTTAGGCACATTTACCTCATTCAAATATTTTTAAACCAGCATTTAAAAGCGCTCTCTTAGTGAACTTTAGTAAAAAGGATCTTATTCATATACTGGTCAACCAGCCTCATTCGATGTGAAATCATGCAGACATAGAGAGCTACGATGGGGCTTCTGTGCCGTTGTTGTGTAAGCCGTCGACTGCCGCGAAGTAACCATATCCGTTTGCGCTTGGCACGATAATTTAATCGCAGAGCGCGTTTTAACAACTTAATCGCTGAGATTTCCGGCCCACTGTTTACAACAGGCTTGATGGTCGCTTAGCAACCAGGCGACGCGTTGCTTCCATTTTGATTTCCCTACTTACGCGCGGGCATACTCTGGATACCTAAACTGTCCATGGTGATTAGTATGGGCGTTTTCCGCTTTAATTTAGTCCTGGTGTGGACAAACGCAAACTAACCAATTCGCATATCTCACAAGAAACTTGGCCACTTCGGAGCAAGATGTATGATTGTATACTGCGTCATTTAACAGAAATAGTTCGTGAAGTCCCAGTAAGCATTTGAAAGCTTCATACTGACCCAATTGTGAAAAACTGGGCATCTAAGTGGGATTTGAACCTAGGCAGTAAGGGAAAGGCTTTAGTACAGCCAACGCTCTAACTACTTGAGCTACGACGCGAATTTAATCACAAAATATCTATGAATTTGAGAACTTATCACTAGCAGTGTAAGGAGTATCAGACTGCAATGGTTCCTTCAGAATGCGAGCTTCGCGGCTGTGCCAACTAGCTGGGATCTAACTCGCCCTTCCTTTTATTGATGAGTGAATTCTCGGTCGTTTGTGCGCAGACCAGGGGGTGCGGTGGCAGGACTAGGCGTGGGTTTACGCCGTGCCTGCTATCTGAGCCCGATCTCATTTTCAGTCGTCCTGACGTTGTCACCCAGCGCAGGTGAGTTGGCGAGGAGAAGGTGCGATGGGTGACGCGCACATCTGTTATCATTTATTCACTGACAGTCACCGTCAGGCGCCCACTCGGCAGCTACGCACGCGCTGAACTACATCAGAAACGACGGTTGATCTGTCACAGTCGGTAGTGTGAGAAGATTACCGACGATCCCCTATGTGTTCCTGTCATGTATGGGCGCATGCGAAAATTGATCTGAATCTGTTCGGTCCCATTTTATTGGGACGCAGACCGGGGGATGTGGTAGCAGGACTAGGCGGGAGTTTACGCCGTGCCAGCTATCTGAGCCCTATCACATTTTCAGTCGTCTTGACTTTGTCTTGTCACCCAGCGCGGGTTGGGTTTCTGAGGAGAGGCTGCAAATGATGCTTCGTAAGGCTGCTACCACTGTACAGTTTTTCACTATAAGTCACCGTCGTGCGCTCAACCTGCAGCTTTGCACACGGTGAATATCATTGAAAACGACCGTCGATCTGTCACTACCAGTAGTGTTAGAACAGTATCGACGACCTCCAATGTGTTCTTGTCATATATGGATGCAAGCAACAATTCATCTGAATGTGTGGTCCCATTTCGTCATTTGGGTGCCCCGATTAACCAGTTTAGATAAGCATGGTTCAGGCACAACGCAGAGCGCTCTGGTGGCTTGGAAGCCTGCCAGCTTATGGGATAACGCGGTCCTCCCAACCAGTGCGGTATTCGCATGCTGAGTGATTGGATCGAGAATTGAAAGTCAAGCTCCAGTGGCTCCTTCTACATGCAACTGCTATGGTAATTCCATTTAACTGGGGTCCGTACGCCTTACCCTTTTTCTTATAAAATCCTAGTATACGTCTGTGGGGCCATGTCCTGTGTGACTAGCGTGGATGAGCTGTACAGCTCCATCAGTCAGTGCGCGCGAACTTGCCCTACCGCCCAGCGACGGTCGGTCAGCGAGCAGAGTGTGCAGTAGACGCTTCACAAGTCTCCCCTAACTACAAAATTTTTCACGCGAAGTCAATATCCTGCGCCAGACAGGCTATGGGACACAAGGGACAATCCGTCATAAGCTGTCGTCTAACTATACCGAAACCTGTTTATACGCACTTCATTTTTGGGTTTGTCGCTTTTCCAATTTTCTTGCACTGAAAATGACCGAATCATTTCGCAACGTAGTGGCCATTTTAAAGTTCTGCATTCTGCTTTTCAAGAAATTCCCAGCAGAAAGATAAGAACCACATTAATTAAATGATATAACCGGTCAAATATGGGAGGGATAGCAATTTGATCTATCTGCCATAAATTCATCGGTTTGCATCTTTAAACTATAG
This sequence comes from Spirometra erinaceieuropaei, assembly GCA_902702965.1. Lineage (NCBI taxonomy): Eukaryota > Metazoa > Platyhelminthes > Cestoda > Diphyllobothriidea > Diphyllobothriidae > Spirometra > Spirometra erinaceieuropaei. Next base: position 291,555 of record CACRXP010000462.1, on the reverse strand, counting down.
ACAATTCCATCATTCCTCTCCATAATCATCTTCCGTAGTCTGCATATGTCTGAAGAAATTTAATTTACACCCAGAGGAAATATCTATTTGCAAATTAAGTCGTTCCGGGTTTTAGTCAGCCAACAAACTACCTAAGGGGTTCACCTTCCTTTAGATCAGGCCTGACCTTATTCACGATGCACTACAGTTCACTCGTCGTGAATAACGACGTGTACCGTGTGTCTCCCTACGCGCGTCACACACGATCTGCCGCCCCAGTAAACCACGTTTCTACGGGGCACTAGGAACGACCTGAATCCTATCTAAATAGGATTGCCATAGGGGTCACAATGCCATAAGGACAGAAGAGGCAACTCAAATTTGTGACTGAAAACCACTAAAACACAACGAACTACCAAGTTGCCTGTGAATCGTAAACCAAGAGACTACCAGGAGAGAATCAGCTTTGCCAAACGGTCTGCTTGTTTTGAATTTTCGGATTTCACCCACCATAGGCGGACCACTTCAAAGTAGCCCAGTGCCCCGGCCTTTTTACTGAATAATTATTTGTAAATTTTTTCGGGTTAATCGAATGTCTATTGCGAAGGCAATGCTTGATGGCGGAAGAAAGGAGATGGCGTTTCGAGTTTAAAAGTCGTTTAGACAAATGTCCCTCTGATTCACTTATCATCCGCCTTTTAGTTCATTCGATGCAATTACATCCAAAAAATTATTTTGCATTGAAACCAACACAACAGCCAGTTCTGTAGAAACGTGTCACAATATTCATACTTTTTAATGGCAGCAATATGTTCAATAAAATCTAGAGGCAAAGGCGATTCACCACACGGAGGAATCAATAGGCCGATCAGCCAATGCTTGCTAGTTTTTAAAAAGACTATTCCAGTTGGAGCGACGAAAGGTTCTTTAACGCTGCAAGCCACGCCAATTTGCTTCTAGGGTTCTGCATGTACTTGTGAATGCATGTGCATTGGGCAAATTCAAAAGCAGTTAACATTCATGTTATGCGAGCATTCGCTTAAATTTTTGTCAGGACAGGGTACGTTATATAACCCTCTTGGGAGACTGCAGTGAGCTATAATCCTACCGCCAATCGTGCCTACGTTAAGCTCTGACATTGAACCCACAAAGTTTCCGGAAATCTTCAGCACAACCGCGACCCGAACTCTGTAACATTAACCATAGTTTCAATCTTAATCCTTAAGTCCTAACCTTAAACTAAAAACCCGAACTGTAGCTCCAACCCTAAATCTAAACAATAATCCGAGCCCAACAACCCAACTTCAAACACCAACCGAAGCCTTAACTTTAACCCTTAGCCGATACGGGTAACTTAAACGCCACCGGCGTTAGTCAAGACGAAACTCCGCGTGCTGCTTAAATGCTTTCGTGATCTGTTATGAGATAAACCATTATGAATTAAACTTACCTAAATACGATAGGAAGGTAGCTTTTTGACCAACCACCCGTGCTGTTTAAAATAAGGGAAAGTCTCCGCCTCTCTCCAACTTAGACAACCTCAATACGGTTTTCTGCGCCGTTGATCGTGCATGGCCAATTCGAACACTGAGTACTCCCAATGTATCTTGTCTACGCCGAGAAAAATCTCACCTGTGCCAACAAGGGGGTCATGTGACAAAACTAATTTCTTTTCCTTTAATTCGCATGTCCATTTTGTGCTGTCCTACCCCTTTCCTTTTTCCGGCGTATTTTTTATGGATTTTTATTTTTAGAAAGCTGGACTTTCTAACTTGCGTAGTTGCACTCGTCAAATTGGTTTTCTTAACAGATTCAGCTTGCTCTATATTGTTTGCTAGTTAAAAATTTTACTATTTCGACGGAATTGATCATGATATCAATAAGTTCCGTTTTTTGTTCATTTTAGACTGAAATCCACATTCCCTGAGCATAAGGTACCCAAGATTCTGTAGAGGGCCTGCCGTTTATCTCTACTCATAATCCCCTTGATAACTCACACATGGAGATCCTACTTACGTGTACAGTAATTAGACGTCCTATTTAGTCGTCGTTGTACTGTGAACTTTTCGCTGTCCGTAGAAGATTCGGTGGTCTGTCCCTGTAATGCGATTGCAGTACTGTACGTCCAGACTTAGGTTTCTGAGTTGCGGATGCGCTTAACCCCTCATGGAAAGTACCTGCAAACTACGGATCAAAATACATAACCCACTATTAACTCTGGTAAATTATCATCTTGTCCAGATGTGGATGAAAACTTACCTGTTAGGCGGTTATAATGGGAGGTCTAGTGTCTGAATGCTCGAAATCATTAAGTTGTCCGGGAGCAATGCTGAATGTTATGATAAAAACTCATCCTGTGAATTATTCTGAAACTTAACGAAAGTTCTTTGTAAGTTGTAGTTAATTAGGTCCGCCCATTTCTTGATCTGTTGTGCAGCTGCAGAGGGTTTTCCAAAATCTGAATATAACTGTGTTTCCATATTCAAACAGTGAGAGGAACCCCTTGCAATCCCCAGCACGTCCAATATGCGTTTTCAATTAGGAAGGATTACTTAAGCGCGTTTGCAAAACAGATTTTTTTACGGCATAATTATATAATAGGTTGGACTCGGCAGGACGTCAGCTTTTAAATGCACTGCTTTTAAATCTCCCGCAGAAAGCGTATTTGGTAAAAGGAATTATCTAATTGGCATGTACTTTTTACAATGATGTCCGACTGTCTTGCAAAGTACAATACATTTTATAGAAACCACGAACAAACAAATGCTTTCATTCAGTCTTTTGATATAGAATCACGTAGTCTTTGTATTTTATGCTCGAAGGAGGTGTATAAATAGGTCTTGAAAAGTTTCTAATTATGAAATTTTTCAAGACCGCGCAATGTCCATTCATACAGCATAGTACGCGTCTGTTTACTATGGCTGCTCATGAAATGTACAAGATGGTCCGCATCCATTACAAATTTTTTTGCATCATATATAGTATCTTTTTGAAGGCATAGAAGAATATGTGAGTTTTCTTTACGGGGAACCCGTGCACCTTGTAGATTGAAATCACTAAGCGCCAATGCAACGATTGATCAGGCTCCAAATAAATTGGGAATTACAAAACATTTTTAAAACCTCATTATACACTTTTTTCGAGTATGCAATATAAACATGATGTAGCTCTCCAACAAAGGACCGTAACAAAGCACATTTTTCTTCGAGGATTCTGGAAAACATATTTTAATTTCCAAGACCATCGCAAATTATTGTGAAAAATGCATACTACTTACCTAGTCATTTTTTAACAAGTAAGGTTTGTAGAGAAGATTAAAATGTTAAGCATTCAAAAGCGGACGTCCTGCCAAGTTCGCAATATATAAGAACTATGTTCCATAATAATGATTCTTTCAACCCCATCTAAGTATACCTTCCTAATCGAAATCACATTTCAAAATTTCAGCCAACATTTCTTGAGATCGGTCACTCAGTGTAGAACTGAGGTTTGCTATGCCAAAATTAAATCCCTTGACACTGTCGCCATCACAAGTGCCCCCACGACGTGATGGGCGAAGGGCGAAGACTGGGGTCATGAATTATTTTATGGTGAGGCAGACTTGCCCCGCATCTACCACATTCTGTCTGTTCACACCCAGTCGGTACAGACGGTAAGAGTGTTCGCAAACGCAGAACGTTTTTAGCTTATTTGTTGTCATCAGGTCGTAAAACCAAAATGTCGGGTTAAACACCAGAAATATGAATCACTAATTAAGTCGATATTCAAGCAACACTCTCATTGTTACATAAACTTGCCTTCATCATGTCTGTTATTTGCGTCAAAACGAGTCTTTGCTTCTTTATTTTAATTCTGGAAGGTATCTTATGTGTGTTAAGCCGGACATCTTAATACAGTCCTTGAACTCTGGAATGGAGATCTTTGCTTCTAGGCATTTTCTATGATTCGCAAATACTTACGCAAAATTACAGTGGGACGCCAAGAAAGGTTCAGACGAAATAAATATCTGCCTAATATAAAAGGATAAGTTTTGAACGTGCTAATAAGATGCATATCTAGTTGCGTACAGTCGGTTTTAAAAGTACCTTACCAATTGCCGTGTTTTTTAAATATTCCCTACCAGTCCCCGGATGCTTCGCATTTCTGTTTGACTCATATTTGTCCTATTATCTTTACAGGAATTTTTGCAGGATGATAGATTTCACTCCAGGTTTAGATATTTAACATGGTGGCAATTTCTCGACTGAAAGCATGCGATACATTAGTTCGAAGCTATTTAAAATGTGCAGATAAATAGTTAACGCGAGGCTAACGTTAGGTTGCCGAAGAGTGCGGGTGTATATTGGATGATTGCAAGTAGATAAGCATTTTTGATTTCCCGGCATTATGAACTGCACATAAGGCTGTAACCTATGCACAAGGCTCACAATTTAACATTATTATTAAATAATCCAAACCCCGAAATTAAGTTCCACTTTGCAAAATCTGAATTCAAAATACTTCTATTGTTACCATTTTTAAAACTTAATTTCAACAGCCAGTAAGATTCAATCATTTCGGTATTGTAAATCCTGTAAATAAATACAAGTGGGGAGGGGCGGAGTAGAGGGCATATTAGGCTGCTTCTTCTTTGGTAAAGAAACAGGAAGGCCAACGTTTCTCAACACAGTGCTACAAAACTATTGAGTAGTTGCAATAGTCTTAGCGAAGTAGGAACTCACCTCACTTATGAGTTCTGCTTAATATGTCCTAAAGATTGTGGACTACGCTATCACAGACGCAGGTGTCGTAGAACGTCGACGTATATATAAGTAAAATAGGTATAGGCCTATTTCCCTGCGAAAAACTGTCTCGACCAAATGTACATATGCATGGGTGCCAAAGAAGACTATCAACATACAGTCAGTGACCTAACTCATAAAGTTTGTAGAAATTTACGAATGATTGCCAATCACGCAGACCAACACTATTTCATGAGTCCCATGTCTATATTAATTAAGCACAAGTTTAGAAGAATTAAAAACATAAAATAAATAGTAAAGACAGTGTTGTGTTGTTTGGAAATGCGGGTTTATTTTGGAAAGCGCAATAACCCGAAAACGTCAGTAATGGCTCTAATTCGGTAAACTTCTTCGTTAGTTGTATATAATGTATTCTCATACCAAAACGAAACAAATATAAAATTGCAAATGACATGACGTCCGACGATTGTGTTTCAGTGAGGTTTATATTTGAACATCGTTTAATAACTAATGTGATTTCATATATAACGGTTTTTCAACTGCATATATTCTGAGTTGAGATTCGAAAGCAGTTTTCCAGGGACTTATTTAATCAATGACTCGTTTAAGTTAAATGAAATGAGTTTGAGCAAGATAAACTGGATTTTGCTTGATTTCACCGATAAAGCAAACGTTTTTACAAGGTGACATACTATGAGGCCAGTTTGTGCCGAATAAATTTAAATAGAACAGACAGGCGTGATCGTAAACATAGCATCTTGTGTTTATGGAGAGATCATTTCGTCCGTTAAATTAATTTACACTATCCGTTAGTTTTGGATTAGGTTGGGTTACAGATCGGCCTTGAAATATTGATGGGTATTTCATGATTTTCAGTGTTTTCACTCGATCGTCCAAAAAGGCATATTCTGAATTACCTGTCTGTTGAGACCTTTAAAATAAGATTATTTTTGAAGGCATCTATCGAGGTAGTGAGAGTTCTGGCACTTCTTTTCACGAAGTGGTCGTTTGGGTCACATGTAAAAACTCATGCAAACATCAAAATTCATTTTCGAGAGAAATGACTGTCCACAACAAAAGGCAGCAAAGAATATGCCTCCGATCAATAAGAAAACTTTCTTTAATCAGTTACATCTTTAGGAAGTGCTTTATTACTGCATCCATTTGACGGACCTCTGTGTACATTCCATTCTGCACAGTGGGGCCAAGTAAAAATTTTACACTTTTGGTCGTTTATCTCGTGTTCCGTAAACGCAAAAAACATGCTTTTCTATATACACTGAGGCCATTTCTACTATTTTTGCTATATTTTAGAATCTGTTTTTCGATTATGAATACTTGACAGATCGCTCCTACAAATACTTACCTTTTGCTGAACCTATTTGTGTTTTGCTCGTTCTATTTCTGAGTGAGCTATGCACAGAAACTAACCTAAACGACAAGTAGTGTTTTATATGTTCAAAACTGGAAATAACCATTTGGTGGTGGTCATTTGCGTGGCATCGGGCAGAAGTTTCCAAGCGGTAAAACAATTTCAGTCTATTTAAACGAAAGAGTCCCAATTTGTGTTATTACTGTACACTATCAGCTTTAATGAAGCACTTCACGTACTGTATTTAAGTGAGGCTAACAAACAAAGTTTTCTTTGTCTCGTACATTATGTCATTTATCTCTTTTATTCCACCCGTGAGATATTGACGTCAAACACCTCACCTTCCAACGCTGTGCGGTCCTTCGTGACCTACAGCTACGGTCTAGCCAACTAAATATCTGAGCTCTCTTCACCTGCATAGAGGTGCTCCATCTGTAGTTAGTAAAGTTTAACGTTAAAGGTTTGCCCCTCCTGAGAGCAGCCTATTCGTCATTCGCTTCTGGTTTTACAGAAGTTGACATCGTGTTGTCGGAAAAAGTGTGATATTAGATTCCAGCCGAATGAGAAATTGAGATGCGATGACTAAGGGCGAATGAAGATTTACCCCTAGAAGCGATCTGCGGAACAATAGATCAGTAGAAAAGATTTGTATGATGAGGAAAGCGAAACCCATCTTTTACCAAGGGTCCTATTTTGTCGTCTAAAAGGCTTAGCTCATCCAACGTATCCAAATGTAGGTTCATGGAGAGTGGAAGTGAAGCCCCCGACTGTAAAGGCGAGCTTTTAATCCCTGGCGAGAGTCTCTCTGCATAATACTTTTTAAGGTAAAGAGCTTTTGGGTAAAAAATTAGTGCATCCCGTAAAAAGGAATACTTAAGTAGTATGAATCGTTCTCATTGATATCAGATGGTCTGCGCAAATTCCTTTAGTACGACCTATGAGTGAGTTGGCGTAAAAATGTTTTCAGTAACTGATCATCAGGCCGATAAATTTACATGAGTAATAATCATTTAAATTGTAGACAGGATATAAATGCGTCTCAGGGGCCGTGTTAATCGGACTCCACGGAGTCAGTGTGTTGAGGACGGTTGAGTTGATGTAGGAGAGGGGTGGGAAGGAGAGGGATTCCGGTTAGATTGTAAGCACCGCAAGTGCGTTTGACTGCTCTCAGGGCGTCAGGACGGCGTACGATCACCGCCTAGAGTCGACCAGGACAGACAGACTGCTTGTGTCAGCGTCTTCTGACAACAGAGTGCTGGGTTCGCTAGTCGAATGGCCACTGCTCCGGTTGTGGCTAGCAACCGTTTGCGCCGGCCTTTAGAGTAGTGAACCGGTGTCCGGTAGATAACTTAAAAGGCTTCTTTAGCGTCGGCTTGGTGGTTTGTATCGATTATATGGGCGAGAATTGAACTCAAAATCGATCGGTCTTCACCTCGACCTAGCCCGGCAGGTATGTGTTTGCGTATTCTCTTTTCCAGGAGCCTCTTTGTATGGCCAATATATTCAGCTCCTGTACTAACTGTCTCCAAATGACTTTCTGCATGTCATCTTAGTTTGACTGGCGTGGCTGAGATACGGCTTCTTCGTATGTTTGTCGAGGATATTGAGAACATTTGCGGGGACAAACAAACGATGTTCTTGTTCGTTGGATCGTCACTGTTCACCAACGTACCCGTAGTTGATAGAAAATTCTTCCTGGGCGACTTCAGGGAAACAAACTACCCGTTAGGTCTGACAGTGGAAACCCTAAAGGAACTACCTCCGCGATGCTCACAGAATGTCCAGTTCCTATGCAACTGCCAGCTATACGGGGAAATAGACGGTGTGGCAATGGGTTTACCGCATAGACCGTTTCTCGCAAATGTCTTCATGGCCAAGATCGAGAAAACGAGTCTCAATGATACCATTAATAACGATTAATTCTACGGTCGATAGTTGGACGATACCTTTCGTCTGACGAGTCATACCATCTATATCAATGGTATAATTCAGAAGTTTAACGGGTCGCACCCCTCTCTGATATTTACCGCAGAGACTGAGGCGAATAAAGTGATCGCGTTCCTCGATGTCCTTTTAAGCAGAGGGAAGGATGAATCCGTCCAACGCAAGATATTCAGAAAGAAAACCTGGACGGAACAATACCTTAATTTTTACAGTTTTGTTCCCTTAAATCTAAATCGAAATTTAGTCCATGGACTGGCGGCTACAGTGCGACGCATCTGCGCTACTAGAAACTGTTGAAGCAGAACTCCAACATCTGTAAAACACGCTCGTAGAAAATGGCTATCCAGAGAGATTCCTCCTCCGGAATATTAGGGAGCATGTCGAAAAGCCTGCCGTTACAAATGCACAGAAGAAAGGTTTATTTCTAAGACTGCCTTTTCTGGGAGACGCAGCAAGCGAATTACTGAGACGACTTCTTAGAACAGCTCTCACGAGTGAATTCCCCGCGGCAAGCTTACGCGTATCCTTCGTGAACTTCCCCCTAATGCAGTTGGGCGGCAAAGACCGGCTGCTCTTACCGGACATATCCATGGGTATATATTCATTTACCTGCTCCTGTGAAGCGGGATATAACTGCCATACAAAGAGGCTCCTGGAAAAGAGAATACGCAAACATATACCTGCCGGGCTAGGTCGAGGTGAAAATCGATCGATTTTGAGTTCAATTCTCGCACATATAATCGATACAAACCACCAAGCCGACGCTAAAGAAGCCTTTTAAGTTATCTACCGGACACCGGTTCACTACTCTAAAGGCCGGCGCAAACGGTTGCTAGCCACAACCGGAGCAGTGGCCATTCGACTAGCGAACCCAGCACTCTGTTGTCAGAAGACGCTGACACAAGCAGTCTGTCTGCCCTGGTCGACTCCAGGCGGTGATCGTACGCCGTCCTGACGCCCTGAGAGCAGTCACACGGACTAACAGCTCCTACAATCTAACCGGAATCCCTCTCCTTGCCACCCCTCTCCCACCTCAACTCAACCGTCCTCAACACACTGACTCCGTCATGCGGGCGGCGTGGGAACATGGAGTCCGATTAACACGGCCCCTGAGACGCATTTATATCCTGTCTACAATTAAAAGGATCATTACTTATGTAAATGCATCGGCCTGATAATCAGTCACCGAAAACTTATGCTCGTCAAGTCACTCCTCGATTTTAAATGCCTTTATGAATTAACATATTCATTGTAAAAATTATGCATTACATTATTCACTCTTGCGCTAATATGGTAGAAAATTACATGTGCTTTACTTCTTTCCCTTCTTTCCCTTTCAATATCCGTTTTTCAATAACTTTTCCCATCTCCGAATTATTTTGAGCTTGAACTCCTTCGCGGTTGAATTTTAGGTTTCTAAACTACAAGCTTTGTAATATCCTTATGGGGTAAGTCCTAGATTTATCTTACGTATTTGGAGGACGCCATGCAATGTTCATAAATGTTGACCGTGCATTAGAACAATATTGCTAATATGACAAGCACCATCAGTAAATGCAGAGACATGACGTTTTATGAGCGGGAATTTCGGGGTTTAAATATCTGTTAATAAGGGATTTTTTACAAACCAAATTTTGCCCTTTATTTAAGTGTAAGATTCAAAGAAAACGAATTTTTTTCCAAATTAGTAAAAGAATGAATATTTTTTGCATGTTTTCTGTGACATTTATTTAAATTTTTATGGGCTCTGAAAATCAATGGGAAAAATTCATAATATATATGTAATCGTTTTACGCAGTATGGGTTTATTCAGAAGCCCACATCCTGTGGTAAATGAATTACTTTGGGAATACGCTGAACAATGATTATTATTACAACCCTACTTAAGTAGTCTTTTCAAGTCGAAAACCCATCTCAGAATTTCAGTCACCATTTCATCAGTTAGAACATCATATGTATGTATCTTAAATGCATCTTGGCTTTTGATGCGCTTTCAGGAAATGGTGCAGATACAGTATTTCACACAGAGAACGATAGCAGATAAAAAAGATAACAGAGATAACAAATAAAAAAAAGATAAAAAGACATAAAAAATAACAGAGAAATTCGTAACCTGATTTCGTCGCTGAAGTCCCAACCAACATTTCCTCCGAGCCTGTTCGTTGTGTTTAATTTCCAAACGTTCACGCAGAGGCAGCCCGAGCGAACGTAAGAACTGTTTCACTCCTACGGCGTACTTTACCATTGCACCTAGTGATAAAATAGTTAGCCACGTAGGCCTAGGGGCCATCAGTGGTCTCCAAAAATTCTCTGTGTCTTGTCTACCCCAGAGTGTCCATAGAAGTCGTCAACTTTTTTCTTCCTACTGTAAACTGTAGGGTTAGACCTGACAAGTTGCATTTTTACAATCTCAATAATCTTGGCCTGTTATGGCTGGAAATAGAAGCGTAGGAATCGGTTAATAAACATTGAATACTTTTCAACATCTTACGGGGCCAGGAGCTACTGCAATTGAGCCATTAAAGTCCATCTATGAAATCTCATCAGTTTGGCATGCCAACACTTTTTGGCAAGAGACTTAATGTCAGTAGACGAGGGGCAGATAAATCGTCAAGGGCTCCTAATGGTCTTTCAGCAATAAATGCGAAGCTCCAGTACGCAACCACTCACTGCGTCGAGCTCTTAAAGTGCCTCAGTCCAACTTCTCCCTCTCTTCCTGATCCATTAATGCTGCATTTCATCTGCCGACGAAAATCAAACGATCATGGCCTATTGTGGATGCTGGGCACTTTTAAAACAAAAATACCCAGGGCAGATATGAGTTGCATAGCTGCGCCTAAAAATGTTTTTCTCCGCGATGAATGTACGCCGTTTTGGCCGACATAAGGTTTTGCTCTTCATTTGTGTGCCAAATCGCCCAATAGAAAATGGCCAAAAGCAGCTCGCGTATATTTCGTACTGAAGATGCGATAAAGCAGTTCTTTTAAATATATCCTGTTTGCTTTCGACAAAATTAGTATCCATTCTAACTGGTTGTTTATTGGTTATAAATCAAATTTATCTAATTTGCGACATAATGGAAACCTCAGAGACATTATTTTCATGAAAAAATAAAGAAAACTAATCTAGCTATTTCTACATATCCATACTAAGTTTGTTTAAGACAAGCTGCCTGAGGACATTGTCCAAAAAGTATTGCCATGTTTTTCCAATTTGCCCAAGGGGACGTCCACACAGCGGGAACCACACTTGCTTTTTTGCTACGTTAACAGAGCGTAAAGCTTGTATTTTGAGAGGTACGGAAATTCGAGTTGACAGCAGCAGATCAAGATCTTGCACGGGGCAAGTACTCTACTTCTTCTCAGCATGCAGTCTTCTCCGCTTTCAGATCAGATGGTAGATGACGGCTTGCTGGGGATGTGGCTGCAACAGCATTAAGATGTAACTTACAGTTGGTGGGCTAGCTCATGAAATGTCAACCGAAATTTCGAAATGCTTTCTCGTTTCGAAAAGATTAATTAGGTGTGGTTGTAAAATTAATAACCGTTTAGCATAATTCTAAAATGATCCAGTAAACTCAGGTTGCCTTTTTTCGAACGAACATCCTCCCGGCTGCATGCAAAATTTTACTCCGCAAAAAAATAACTACTTAATTAACATGCAATTTTCTCATTGATTTTCGACGCCTATAAAAGTTCCAATATATTTCATGAAAAAAGCATTAAAATGTTCATTCTTTTATTTACTCAGTAGAAAATAACATCTTCGTTCAATGTTCTTATCGACGAAGGAGTATAATTCGGTTTCAAAATTGTGATGGTTTTTAATCCCGTGAAATGGCCGCTCATAAAACGTTATGTCTCTGCATTTACCTATGTGGCTTGTAAAGTTAACAATATTGCTCAAGGCTACTGCTAAATTTTATGAACTCCATATGGTCTCCTATTATTAATGCAAAGACATGAATAGTTTCCGTACACGGAACATATACGGCTTGTAGTTTGGAAAACTTGAATGCCAGTATAATAACCGGTCGGGTTTAAAATTATTCATGAATTAGGAAAGTTTGTTAATACCGAATTATTCTCTTCTTTGAGTTCAAAATTAGAAGAAGACGTCATTGTCTAACGAAATGTTGAAGGAATGTATATTCTTATACATGTTTTTCCATGAAGTATAATTGAATTATCAAGGGCATCTAAAATCAATGGGAAAATTGCATGCTACTCAAGTAGTTATTTTTTGCAAAGAGTAGTTCTTGCATGCAGTTAAAGATACGTTCATTTGATAGCCGACCCTTGATGTATGTGGATTATTATAGAATTATGCTGCATGATGATTATTTTTACAACCCTACTTAATTAGTCTTTTCGAAACGAGAACGCATTTTGAAATTTCGGTTGACATTTCATGAGTTAGCTCACTTACTGTATCCCAGAATATTATCTTGCAAAATATACCAGTAATTAGTTGGGATCTTTGACTGACATTTATGCAATATTTAAGTTCAGGCATTTCTGTCAGCAGAGGTCTCACAAAGGCTGGCAGACAAAGGGCGATATAAATGGCCTGTCGAATTTCGCACATGACAATTTGCTGCCATCTGCGGCCGACATGGACAAGTGACATAGTCACTGCGACTATTGTGTGCCGTACATCGCGGTGGTGTAAGAAACTAATTTATTTGGTTAGCAGACTACGCAGCGTCTGCTACACTACTTCCTTAACTACAAATATCATAGGAAAGGACTAATATCAAGACGACTGGAAGCGGGTTCAAGTGCGATATGCAACTTGTCTACGCGAGCCACACATATGACCTGACTCAAAAGTGATGTACTGGGTCTGCACAGGTGACAAAGCGGTAACAATAAGGGGGTCATTGAAGCCTAACTCTCCCTTTTGAGAGGACCGAGGTAACCTGTCAATTGTAGACCTTCCATACCAAGAAGCTTAATCCGTAGTGAAATAATAAAGCACGATATGTTTTTTGTATTGAGGAATTGCTGAGGTACCTTGTGGATGGATCTCCATAATCGTCTTTACGCTGAATTTTCTCCCCTGTGAGCAAGTCCGCTGTCCCAGTCAATCATCCTAGCACGGCGTAAAGACTGGCTGTTGGCGCGTTTCATACGCCCTCACGAGTGGTATTTATTATAAGATACGACGGTTCGAGACGCTGTGAGTCCAACTCATCTATAAACGGCCCCTTTGTTGGAGCAAAAGAGACACTGCTATGTCGATAGTAGTCAGAATGCGATTCCCGGGTGGTAAGTCAAGTGAAAAGGAGGCGTTCACCGAGATAGGTGTATTGGGGGTCTGACGTTTCCTGTCGTTGTTTTGTCTTCCCGTCTTCAGAGACTGGGAAATCATGCGCTCAGCTTTCCTTATAAGCGCACTTTGTTTGATGCGCGACCCGCCAATGGCGCCTGCGTGGCTGAATCCGATCGGCCCGTCACCGTGTCCCGAATCGCCTTTGCCCTCGTCGGCCGCGGATGTAGTTGACGGCCCTGATGGCCTCCGCGGCATGACTTTCCCCGGTTAAGAAGGACCGTAAAGTCAGATAGGGGGAGGCAAATTAATGTGGCGGTTGACAGAGCAGTCGGCGGACATCCAGGCTTCTTGACCCTGCCTTATCGTATGATCAAAGTCCCGGCCCACAATTCCAATGGCCTCAAAGTTGAATATGTGTCCCGTTTGGGCAGCATGCTTTGCTAACTCCGACTTTAAGTCAAACCTCTGCACGGCCAATTTATGCTCGTGCATTCGCTTTTGTAGCCGTCGGCTGGTTTTCCCAATGTAGTTATACATCCTGTAGCTGCACTGAAGTCGGTAAACAACAGCCGACATCTCCTGTTTAGGGGTCGGGTCTTTTGGCCGCATCAGTTGCCGGCAAATTGTTGTGTCGGGCCTGTGAGCAACGCCTATTCCGAATGGCGCGAGGGATCTAGCCACAGCTTCGAAGACCCTTTCATGCACGAAATGCTCCGCCACAATTTTGGCTGACTATGTTCTTTACTACGCTTCATTAGTTGCCTTCGGCTCATTTCAACGAATGCTCGTGGATAGACGTTGTCTCTGAAGAGTCCTTGAAGGAGCTTCATCTCGTTCAGTTTGGCGGCTGGCGTGTTGTTATGAGTTTCACCCCTTCGGTACAGCGTGGGTACACAGGTACGTTTGTGTTGCAGAGGGTTCTTGGTGTTGTAACTAATCACTTGCTGCGTGTTCGTCGGTTTTCTGTAGACAGATGCTGCCTGTTTGCCGGTTGGTTGACGACAGACGAGAACATCCAGAATGAAATTTTGTCCTCCAATTCCCCTTGCATCGCGACCTGTAGACCGGGAATGATTGAGTTCAGCAGCTCTTCACAGTAATTAATTTCATCCTGATCGATGATTACACTGTAATGTCTATTTCATGAACCATTCTACGTCAGTATTATTCAATGCATCACTGCCGTAAGTCAAGTCGGCGGTGAAAGACACGTCTGCGAACGCCGCTCACCTTTGATTTCGTAAACAGGAATGACGACAATTATGCAATGGTATTTAGTGGCTGACCGCTAGAAAATAGGCAGAGTTGATATATGAAATACCTTCGGCTGTTTACTTTAGATGAATCATAAGATAAATTCTTATGGAAGACTTAGAATATGCGCATTCTTTTTGACCGTAATGAACAACAGGACCATCTGATTGGCATAGCTTGGCGTAAATATTAAATTGAACCTAGTTCTACAATTGCGAAAATATCATGTTAGTATTCAGAAAATCAGTTAGCGAGTACTAGCTTGTTTTTAATAAATTCTCGTCAAGCCAATACACATATTGGAACGTGCTATACGTAAAACATCTATGTGATTAAAGAAGTCGATCAAAGTCCGCTCTGAGACACAGGCGGTGTGTAGAAATATGCGGGCGAGGGAGGGGGTAATAATAGTCACTGTCAGGAAGGAGGTGGGGGCGGAAGTGTGCGGGGAATAACATGGTCAGTCGACCTCCAACCACGATGGGCGTGGAGCTGTAACGTGGGTCTCCCTAACCCGATGGTGGCCGCTTCTGCTGTTGCTAACAGTCGCTGACCTTGTAACTTGGGGTAGCTCGATGGTACCTTATAAATTACACAAAATTTTTTTTGGATCCACACGACGTCCGAAATCAACAACAAGCGCTGTTTATGATCTTAGTTTCGCTCTTTTCCAAGTCATGCTGAGGGGTATTCTCGTATTCTTTTTGAAAGGTGCCGACTAGTGCTACCAATATAACCTGCTCCACAGGAGCAAGTAAAGAAGTAGATGCACATTGACGTGGTCTGAGTTGGCAACATATTCTTCCTTTCTCTGCTTAATATGGCGCTAGTAAAAATGGTATTCGCACCCTTGCTGTTAAAAAGGTTCGTGAGACACATTTGTCAAGGCGTCTTTAATCGAATTTCTTAAAACACTGACAGCTTTTTACCTCCATCGGTTTCCATATAAATGTACTAATCTGACGAAAATTTAACGAAATCAAACGTATCCAGGCACGTTTGTTTACTTTCCTATGGGGATTATTTTGAATAATGTAAAAATAAAGAGAATCCACTTAGTTAACGGGTTCACCGTTTATACAAACCGTTAGGTTTAAAGACTCTGCTTATATCGTCTAACTGTGTGTCAGCTTACTTTCTTTTCGGGGCTAACCTAAAGCTCCTCATGTAAATGACTACTATCCAGGGACTAAACTGTTGACGATGATGAGTTGCAATTACCTTAAGGGAAACTGGAAAAAGGAGATTACATTTAAAGCATTTGCTTCTGTTAGCTGGGTTTTACAAACGTCGGCCAGAAGTCCTTTATATATGGGCGTTGAGATCCGCATAATTTTTTTCGAGGTAAACTCTTTTTTTCACGTGGACTCCATTCTGGAGTCAACTAATTAGAAACTTTCGTGGTAATCCCTTTAATCAAATAAGCGCGAAATGTTCGTATCCTGCACAGTCCTGTAAAAGAATCGATTCAGTCCCATCGTATCGTTTGCATACCTCGCAGCTATATTCGTGCCAATAATACCTGCCCTAAGTAAACTCACGCTTGCCTCCCGGTCGCAAGCGGGGAAAAGTGAATGTACGCTCCACTGACGTCACTAATAAAGGGCTGTGTGCTCAAATGCTATCTTCTTGAAGCACCTTCGTTGATATCAGTTCATGAGAGATGTCAGCTGGGATATAAATGTCGAGCTTGAAAAAGCTGCAGGTAAGGCATTGAGCATACCGAATACTAAATAACAGAACTGGTTATTACACAATTATTTTTTGAGAAATGACAATTTCAAATGGTAACTTATGTTAGCATTAAGGAACACAGCCGTTTTTATCTTGACTGCGAAAACGCGTTCGGCAGTGCTCATGTGTAGATCTACAGAAAGGACTCACATAAACTGCTTAGTTTTTCCTTTTATTAAAATTCAAATTTATGGCGCGTGTAATACATGAAATTTACCAGTCGTAATGCAATCCATGGCTAGACGGCTATTCTTTGGTGATCTGCTTATTGTCATGACTACTGTATTTCACTCTCCTTTAAGATGTATAATATGTCAGCATGTTAGCATGCAAGTTAAGCATTAAAATATTTCTTTAGGTCCAAGTTAATGTTTAAATACTCCCACCCCTTCTAATTTCTAACTTCATTTAAGCGATGAAAGCGGCCAATAACGACATCATGACCGAGATTAAACATCAAAACCGCATGGCCATCTCGTTAAGCCTCAAACGTCTCAGCGACAAAGCTCCTGATTACAAGTCATTTATCACAATGGATGTTTATCAACGTTTTTAAGAAAGGCGACTAGTGCGCTAGACGCGTGCTTCTCGGGATATTCAGATTGACTATAAACTCGTTTTTTAGAAGGACTCTGTCAGCTTTATCCTATTCAATGGACTGATTGACTCAGTACAGGAATCAGAGCAGATTTGTGAGTGTCATTGTCAGCTTTAGGCATGATTTTATCCATTAGTCTTTGTCCCTTGCAACACGTGACACAAAAACGACTGAAAGCGACGCCCTGGAATGCACTGTCAGTGGGCCTATGGATTGTGTTCAAACACCTTGACACGGAACTGCCCTATAGAAACGACCTACCAACATGTGGCTAGCCTGGCTCGCTGTGCGCGTTTATCGGCAGAACAGAGTCCGTGCAAGCCCACAACTACTGCCACTCGTGCACGTGGCAGGCCTTAGACGTTGGCTTTCACCTGGCGCCTGTCGCTGCACTTAATCATTGATTGGTTGACAGATTAGGAAAATCGATCGAGGTATGGAAGGATGAAGGGAGGGCCCGGCCGACAGTTGGGAATCCATCCCCACTGCAATAAGTGCATTATTATAATGCGCTATATGTGTGGTTATGTAGCCGCCCCTGAGGTAAACAAACCCCAGCCGCCTGTAATACAGTACCGGTGGTTATACGTTTTCGCGCAGTTGTGAATGCGCTGTCTGTAACTTCAGTGGCTGAGAAATAGTTACCATAACCTCTACCCTAACACTTAACTCTTACCCCTTACGCTGACCCATGGCCATGACTCCTAATTCCTAACGCTAATCCTACCCGCGACCCTAAACCCTAACCCTGAAGCCTCCAATGCGAAAGTTAGAAGGAGACGACAGGCCGAAAGACAAGAAAGACCACTGGCACTGGGTCGAAAACGGTTGACACGGCAACAAAGAAACAAAGCCGCCAACAGAACACACACCTCAACGAACAGCAGCCCCATGCCAACGAAATCACGCCAACTAAAAGTAATTAAGGAGGTCATCAGGTGCGGCTACATAACCACATTTTACTATATAATCAATCGGCGCGCTTGAATGTATCACGACGCGTTGAGTCGTTACCTTTAAACTGTCAACTGATGAGATTTCTCTGTCCACTTTAGGACTGTGAAAGGGACAGTATGACCTCTTTTTAGCATGTCTACTTTGGCATTCCCACCCATGGGAGTCACCAGCCGTGCTCGCAGCAGATGGGTGAATTCTACAGGACAAGGCTGTATGCAGAGCATGTAAACGTACCGTTCTGCTACTCTCGTGCTTACACCCAGCTGTCATGGATGGTCTTTTCCTCGGAAAAATTCTGTCGAGGCAGGGAGATTGTCGAGGGTGCTTCGCAAGTCTGCTTCAGGATAAACTAATTCACGCTAAAGTCACTAGTTCTACGCCAAATCCGTGAGGCACGTGCTAATTATCATCGTTTAGGACGATTGTTTTGTCGGGCGGTGCCAGCTCGTCGTTATTAGTAAAGACTACCTATCACTTAACTGTCTATACTCTTAAGTAATAAATTTTCATCAACAGCTCTGGCTATGTTCAGCCACGGAGCCACTTACTGCTATAACTGGCAATAAACCTGGGACTGCGGGTTACTTAACTGCCCAGGGTAGAAAAACACATAAAAGTGTAGGCGAAACGTTTACTAACACCACCTTCAGAAGATGAGGATGCGATTACTGGAACAAGAAGTTTATTTGCCTGACGTTTCGGATTTTTACTCGAATCCATCATCAGACACTTTTGTAGATAAAGGTGATGGTGGCACCAGGAGTGCAGTAGTTATAGCAATGCGCATACGGTCCCACGGCAGCCACGTGCTATCAATACTACACTGCTGATGCCACCATCACCTTTATCTGCGAATTTCTCTGATGATGAATTCGAGTGAGAATCCGAAACGTCAGCCAAATGAATGTCTTGTTCCAGTGATCGCATCTTCATCTTCTGAACTGCTAGCTGGAACTCGCCTGTTCGCTTCTACCAGTAACACCACCTTCCCCAAATCAAGGTTACAGTCTCACAACTTCTTAGGCCATCGGTCATTGTGAAGCATTCTCTATAGTTACCGTAGCGTTAACCGCGCCTGTTAACTTTGACACGCTGATGGAAGTTTTACAACGTACAGTAGGTGGCAAACTCATGAAATGTCAACCGGAATTCCGAAATGAGTTTTCGTTTCGAAGATATTACTTAAGTATGATTGCAAAAATAAACATCGTGCAGCATAATTTTGCAAAAATTTAGTTAACTCAGGATGCCGGCTTTCGAACGAACATTTTTTTCGGCTGCAAAAGTCATACTCTGTAAAAGATGACTACTTAAGTAGCATCAATCTTCCCAATAATTTTCGATGCCCTTAAAAACTTAATTACATTTCATGGAAAATATACATAAACATATCTATTTTCTTGCTCATTCAGTAGAAAATTACGTATCCTTTCAATCTGATCTTCGAAGGCAGGATATAATTCGGTTTTAAAAACTTTCTAATTGTGAGATTTATTAATACCGTGAAATGGTCGTTCAAAAAACGTCATGTCTCTGCATTAACCAATGTATCCTTTAACAAGTTAACAGCACGACTCAAATCCACTGACACATATGCGAACCCCATATGGTGTCCTCCCAATACGTAAAGAAATGTATGGTTTTCCGTACGCGGAAAATATACGGCTTGTAGTTTAGGAACCCTGCCAGCACTTGTAACGGCAGGCCGGGTTTGAAATTATTCGGGAATTAGAAAAGCCCTTTAAAGACATATTGTACCCTTCCTTCGAGAATAAGATTGAAAGAAGGCATAATTGTCTACCGAATGCGCACGATGATAAATATGTTTATGCATGTTTTCCATGAAACGTAAATAAATCTTAATGGGCCTCGAAAACAATGAGAAAAAACGCGAGCCACTTAAGTTGTTATTATATTACAGACTGTGGTTTTGTGCATGCAGCCGAAAAGAATGTTCGTTCAAAAACCGGCGTCCTGAGATAACTGAGTTCTTATAGAACTATACTGTATGATGATTAGTTTTGTAACTCTACTTAACTATTTTGTTCGAAACGACAACGCATTTCAGAATTCTGGTTGACATTTCATGAGTTAGCCCACCTGCTTTAGGTTTCCACTTTCTGTCTACAACGGAGTTTTTACCCGTTAGATTCACGTGATCTTGTCCGAGTGAACTCCCAGGACCAACCGCAAAATCTGACAGAAACTTCTGCATCTTAGAACTTCTTAAATATTAAATGCACCTGACAGCGGAGACTTAATTGCGAGTCTTCATTGCGCTAATAGGTCAAGTGCTCCAGCACTTGCTTCACTTGTGTTGTGGGTCCTAGATAGGCAAAGGTTAACATGGGAAAAGTTTTTTCGCCGATAATTTGTACTCAGGTCATTTGCAAAATGATAATATGTCATCAAATACCGGGCTTTTAATTACAAGTTTATCCAGGCGTATGCCAGTAAGGTATAATCGGCACCTTAAAAAGAATGTGTGCTTGGTAAGCATGAACTTGATTCGTCTTACGTTCCGTTGTCACGCTAGATCCCCTTATCAGAGACAGTAATAGATAAGGTCAGAGGACATTTAAGAAACGCTGTATTTAAAGAGTACATTTTTAAGCCACCGCATAGCTATTGAAAGCAGCTGCTTCTGCTGGTATAACTAGTTTTGGTGCTTAATGCGATGGAAGATTTACCGCCCGTATCCGATTGGCTAATTGTAGCATTTTCATCATCTGTGTTAGCTACTGGCGTAACCATGACTCGACAATCTGACTCACCGATTCGGTCGCTGAAAGCAGTGCTTGCCTAGGCGCAGCCTGTGTGACTGTATGCGGGAGGAGGGCAAGTAACTGCGGCTGTTGACGGATTGTGCGCCGGAGATCCATGCATTGGGGTTCACAACGTTTTCAATTGTCAAAATAACTCCGGCCCCGTCTATCATGAGAATGGGGCCGAGCAAACCGAGGCATGTTGATTGACGTCATTTCTCCTAACTGTTGCTGCGCGTTCAGCTAAATAACATTTCTTTTCCGCCGATTACGTCTTTTTCCGCCTCATTTGCATACTTAATTTTGTACCAATGCTTCTCCTTTATTTAGCATGAATGTAAACAGAGCACTGCACTTATTTTCAGACTGTTATGTCTTTAAGTCAGAATTAAATCTTAGTCCGCTGCCTAAACCAACAGATCTAGGAGAATATGCGTTCTGGATATGATGGAGGCAAGCTTTACGTGAAAAAGGTTTCCTTAAAAGGTTTCTCAAAGGTTTAGAAAGAAAGTTCGTTAAAAACGGGCGTGCTAGTGACTGGAAAGAAGCTATTTCTAACTGCCATTGCGAGGGTACCTGGCCATCGAACTTCTACAACGTCGTCTTAGTTCTGCTATTGCCTGAAAGTATCCAACCATCAAGAAAAGGTATGTTTTCTCAAGCAGTACGTTTTTTTTACCTTGAGACGTCCTAATTATGCATTTACGGCTTTGCTTGTTCCTGGGCAGCAGGTTATGCTAGTCGAACGCGTGTACGCCTGTCTTAGTAAATGCGGGAGCACAATCTTGTATGGCTGAATTAAAGCATTAAAACAATGGTAGGTGACGCAAACTTATTGCTTTAAGGGACAATATCCATTCCGTTGTGCCTTGCAGTTCAATCTGTATTTCGCCATCATGTGCACAGCGACCACTAAAATACTCATAAACGCATTGTCAACAAGTCCATGGCAGCCTTGGATGGTCATTTCTGGCTTATTAACCATCACAAGGGCAGCCTTGAACCACTTGGTTGACAACGGTCACTAATTAGACGTCGACGAATTATTTCATGACATTTATAAAGTGTTGGCAAGGCACTCCACGTTGCTGTGCCAGCGGAAGCCTGCTGCGGAAGAGACAGTGGCTATACAAGTGAAATGATTTTGCCCAAGTCCTTGGGCTGCCGCGACTGGATCCAGGGCCTATAGGTTCGTTCGCGCATTCTGGCACGTCGAGCTAAAGAGACAAAACATGGTCACAGCTCACTGTCGGACCCCTCCGTCCTCCCTATATCTCAGACAGGATTAGACCATGATTACATCTGACGGCTGACATGTGTGAATAGCCTGGACCCCCTTCTCCATGACTACTATTCACTGATCGTACATTAAAGCAATGTACGGGACTGGAGATGCATAATCAAAAATGTAGACTGACCTGCTCTTACTTGTTAGAGCTCTTTTACCAGAAATAAAACTGTACCTTTCATTTGGCATATGGTGTCTCAGATGCCAAGCGTTTTGAGAGGTAGTAGTTGCCTTCTTACACACGTTGTAAACTTAATCACACGAATGGCAAGAACAATAATAGCTATCAAATGACACCACCAACTTTCCTTCCGTCTGGGTTGGGAATATTATATACTGGCAGTACAATCACAAATTTACATGTATTATAGATAACAACAAAATGGAATGGAGCGATCAGTGCTGGGTTATGTGCGTCGAGTTGTGAAAGATGACGGTTTGCTGTTTGGGCCACCGTCTTGTTTTCTGCCACATAAGGCAAAGTCAGTGGTTTTTGCGGATCGCATGCGTATACATTTTGGATTTTCAAGTTGCTGAAAAGGTTTCATGCGATGAACGCCTGTCACTTCTTTCGACAAAGTCTTGATCAGTTGTTTGTATGGATGAATTGAGCTGGAGGCTGTTATGATAATCAGTGAGACGCACTTAATCTTTCGAATGTTATTTTAATATGGTTTGTATATCAGTGAGCTCCGGGGACATAGCTGTTCCTAAATACCAGTCTTCACTCTGATCCTTAATGTCGTTTGGACGTTGAAAGCTGTCTAAACATCAAACGCAGTTGTCATGTGGCAAAATGTTTCACTGCCTCACGGATTGTTTTACCCGCGAAACGACTGCATGTAAAACTAGACAGTCAAGCTGAATTATCATCAATTTTGGATTAGTTCACATGAAAGTGATGTTTATTCTACGTTCCAAATCTGCCATACTTGAGTTCCTTTTCCATCTTTACTTATCTGTATGTGAGGGCGTTGTTTACATGTATACTGTCTTAATGAACATATATTTTTGTTTGGTTTGCTGTTCTGGGTGCAAGAGACTAGAAGGGCTTTTTCTAACTGATTAGGCTGTGTCAGGTGGAAGTGAACTTCCGTTCGAACTGTTGCTTTAAATCACCAGACGTTGAGTAAAAGGTTTTACAGATGAGTGGCTGGATATATGCCCCGTCGGTTTTGGCCAAGAATGCTAAATTATCCAGAACTCAACTTACACCGAGAATGTTTAGACGACGAGTATGCTCCTTCCTTTTGGGTAGAAGTGATTCAGAATCCGCATCTTTCGTTTGCGACATACAATGCTTAAATATATGCAGGCCGAATGGCATGTAGCATGTTTGGTGTCTGGGGGGGAGTTGTAGCAGCTGCTACAGGCATTACCGACAAGACAAAAGAGACTAGAATGCCATTTCTGGCTCATTAGCCGTCGTCAGCCAATCATACCCAACCCCGAAGTTTGGAACACCTGAGGTTCGATCTCGTGACTTGTTAGTTAGAAGTCCAACGCCTCTAACCCCTGAGCCACGGGCTCGCCTGTCTGTCGCTTGCGATCCGAAATGTACACTGGTAGGGGGCGCTCACCGATCGTTTTTACGGAACTCACTCTTCCCGTTGTGCCTTAAGGGCTCTCCCTCGAGCCGAGCCAGAAGTCGCACAGCGGCATTAAATTTAGGCAGAATGATTTAACCGATAAAGACGACCAGTTGGCGTGCATTAACGAACTTTCGTCAAATTATCGCCTAAGCACTGCACTTACACATGTATGCACGGGGTGCAATTAGATCACGTAAGTGATAAAATTGACCGATTGCATGTAGTTTTTCCATGCATGTTTTTTATGCGAAATGGGGGGAGGGTGTGATAAGACACAGTGAGTACGAAGGCACTTACATGTTTTACTCCTACCCCATCCGCATACAAATGTACTGGCCGGACGAAAGTTAATCAAAATCCCACGTATGCCTGCCAACTGTTCTTCTGAATATTTTCATGGGAATAGATATTTGTTTTGGCACTTCATATATGAATGCCGATGCATGCACAGAATGGCTAATATTCAGTTGGCCAGTTGCGGGTCGATCGGGCTTCGCGTATTTTGTTTAGTGCTTAAAACAATTTTTTTCTCTCACAGAAAACATCTCCGCCGTCCTTTAAATAGAGCTTCTTTGTGGGAATTGACATCTAACTATATGAAAAGTCTGCTATGACAATAGCGTTTATTATGGTAGAGGTCACTAGATTGGTAGGAAAGTTCCGGCTAAAATAATTTCCGTTCCGTGTTAGCCAAGTTAGTAGGATGTGAAAAACCATATCGTTTTAGACAACTCGCACACCTTGCCGAAAGATTCTTATTTTCATGTTTGTGAAATTCTATGACGTAAAATACACTAGCTAATCCGGAAGGCAAATCATACGATCTGACCAATTAACGGGGTGTGAGCCTGAAGTAGGCAATCCAGAAGCTATCTCAGAATCATCTTTTGGGTCTCGGCAATTGAGGGCTTCGCTTTCATGATATGATTACTTCGCGAGCATTTATTCTGCTTATTCGGCAAATACATTTTAGCTAAACTTTAAAACTGAACGCGCCTGGCTACAGTCTGTTGGCATTTATTTTCAAATGCACGCAGCCTCTGTGTAGTGCATTCAAACATATTAATATAGTCATTTAGTCAATTAGATACAGCAGAGTTGGACCCGACGGACGATCGCGTTTCAAATTTACAAATAAAAGTACGTCAACCTTCTTTAAACTACCTGAAATCCGTAAGCACTCCTCTACGGGTTCACCTAAAGAGACATGTTCTGCCAGAGACAGATAGTAAGAGAATTTTCTCGTTAAATTAAACAGACACAAATAAAGGGGAGAACATCTGATTGAGAAACCGACAAGAACTCACTAACATTAAGGAGAAAAATTTAAGTGCTGGTTCACCAAATTTCAATCCATAAGGACGGAAGCATCACTTTGATTCATAAGTCTACTTGCCGTTTTAGAAATGATTTCTTAGTGATATCGACTGTCGACCTGCTTATTACGCCGGATCGCAGGAGATACGTGGCCCAAGGTCAATCCAGGAAACTCATTTTGGGCTTTCCCGTATATATCCTGTTATAATTAGTCACGGGCATGTGTGCGCATGCGGGATCAGTAGTTAAAGATAAATGTGATTATTTGCCGCAGTCGTAGTATTGTTGGCAACATCGCTTTTACTTGAAGTAAACCTTACTTCTGACCGTCGAATTATTACCAGGATCATCTTTTTGATGCGTTTATTTATTTATTTTTTGATGCTAAGCTTTCTTAATGCATTCGAGTTGGCTGGGAAGATTATGAAGAATTTTCTTTAGCATGGGCCTATTTTATTTGTCCTCCCATCAACCTTAATGGTGAAGTCTTTCTGATACTAACCGGCATTCTATGGCCTAATGCGTGTATTCTGAGAACGTTTCCTAAACTTTCAAATCTTCAGAAACATGTTATCTTTGTACAGGCACAGTATAAATTTTTAAATAAGATATATCGTATCTGTTAATTTTACATTAATTCAGTTAAGTGTACAACATTTGCATGCGCTCGGGAATTATATAACAACAAAGAACTGCCTGTAGAAATTGTGATAGGATACAAAATTGAACAGATCTGCGAATTCCCATTTTATAAATAAAGCGCATCCTCTTCTTCAGTAAATAAGTCACATGTTCACATTTTGCCTCACCTAACAATTGTGTGCTCTGTTGGTGATAATTATTAAGGTATGACTATCGCCTATAGGTTGGTTTTCCTACTACTACAAAAACACGCATAAATACACATCTTGGGTCTACATAGTCATAAGCATCAGTACTCGCATAGGTAAAGCGTTGATTTCCGCCCAACATTGTAGCATTATTTACTTGCTAACTAAAAATAGTAGTCTGCACTAGAAAGAGACTTTTTCATAACGCGTTAGGCTAATATGAAAACCGCACAGAGTCTGAGGTTGTCCGGAGTAATTATCTATGTGTATATACAATGTCTGGGCAGCCCCAAGGACTATTAATCGAAATATCTAAATATGATATTAATTAGAAGAGTTTACTTAGATGGGGTTGTAATACTAGATATCCTGCAACGCAATTCAAGAATATTGCGGTTTAGTCGAGGCTTAATAAGTATTATCAAGGTCGCTAGCGAACTCCATACCCGATAGAAATAACTGCTTATCCATTTTTTAACTGTTGATTTATTTTGGGTATTTTGTGTATTCAAGAATGTAGAAAATGCATATTGAAAGATATGTTGGGTCTTATTTGATCATAAATTACGACTGCTACAAAGGCTATACTTAAAGAATAGGTTTCTTTTAAATTTAAACCGAACGATTTCAACTTCCGAATCGTTTCGATCAGGGCTTCCAATGATGAACGCACCTGGGACTTTCAAACCACATGCAGTATACTTTTTACATCAGAGAAGTCAGTCTTATAGACCATCGATAAACGTTTTGCGCATATTTCGCCCATAATGCTTTGTGAGTTATTTTGCTTCATGTAAATGTTTTTAAAAGAACATGATGAGACGTGATTTTTAACTATAGCTTAGAATTTTAATAGGTTCTGCCCGTATCTGAGGACGTATGTTAGTAAGGTTATTCCTATGTCCAGTTAAAATAGTATTTCTAGTGCAATTACTGTAAGTCCTTAATAAAAAACCAATCGCATACAATTTCATCAGCGAATTACTGCAACGGTTTTAAAATGCAAAAAGTGGCTACGAAGTTAATATAAATTTTCTTCATTGACTTCCAATGCGGTTATGGAGTTAAATATTTCTCTAAAAAAACTTGCTTAAAAATATCTTTTTTACGTTATTGTTAGAAAATTAAGTTTTCTTTGAATTGTTTTCTCGAAGGAATGGTAAAATGTAGTCTTTCAAAAGCTTCTGATTACTAGATTTGGAAAAGTTTTTAAAACGAAATTGCGCCCCTCCTATAAGTAGGTTATTTAAAGAAATCATGATTTTCTGCACGTTTCCTATGAGATATATTTAAATCAATAAGGACATTGAAGATCAGTTTTAACAAATATATGCTATTAACGTTGTCATGATCGCAGGCGGCCAAAAAGAAATATGTACAAGAACCAGCATCCTCAAGTAAACGGATTATTATGGGATCATGATGCTTGTTGATTAATGCTTCAACCTTAATTGAGCAGTCTTTCAAAATTGAAAACGCTTTTCAGAATTTTGGCTAACATTTCACGAGGTAGCGCACGTACTGTACATTTTCGTGTTTATGATGTCATTTGAATAAGATGGGTGGTTAGATGGATCTGAATTCAAACATAAAGTGCATATCACCTTTAATGTTACGTACGCAGGTCTAAGATAGCCCACCCAGCGTGCTCAATGTCTGTTGATAACAAGGCCAAACAATGCCTCAGGAAAATACCACTGTAATTTAAATCCAGCCTGATAAGAGATTATGGGCTTGAGCGCTACGTTTTACCGATGTGCTTAGAACACACTTGCGTGCCAAGACGTTTTCAGGATTACGGCTTGCGGCAATCAGGATGAACACTAAGATCATTTATTGTCCACCTGCTCCGTCAAACTCCCGTTGCCAAACGTTCCCCGCCATAAAAGCCGTCACATCTAAGGCGGAAGCGGGACGTTATTCAGCATTGAAGGCAATATAATAGAGCCAAAACAAAAAAAATCAAATTAAACCCAAATGACCGGAACTGTGTCCAAATTCGTGCTAAGTAAATTTTGCAACCCAAACTGCTGTTTCAAAATTTTTGCAGGAATTGCTGCTTGCATATTCATTCCTGCCTATGTTTTATGCATGATATCGAGACAAGTGGTGCTGGTATTGCCAAAGGGCAGCTTATTGGATTAAAATCACTTTGTTTTGAGTTTATATTACCTACCTTGGCAACGTTGGTTTGGAGGCAGTTATGTTGAGTGTCTGTCTGGGAATTCTATCTCCTTGAAGAAAACTCCACTATCTGCAGATTTTATCGCTTGCTTGTGGCAGAAGTGCAAATGACTTGGGAATTTTGTGTTATTGCAAGAGGTCTGAAAGTTTAATTACATAGGCTGAAAGCGCGAGACAAATTGTAAGGATAAATTAGGGGGATTGTCCCCTTTTCGGCAGTTAATGCCAAAGTGTCCCTACTATCTGCAGGGCCTGAACTGGACAGCTGCAACAGTTTCCAGAGTGTTTTCGCCTTACTGCACAAAACACCAAGAATCTAAAGCGTTAACAGCACGTGTTTTTGTGAGACAACGTCAGTCCTCTGACAGACCAGCGCAGCCGGAATTAAGGAAGCCAGTCCGACGGGAAATTCTCGTGATCTACACCACAAATGATATCCCGCACCTGAATATGTTACTACATGCCCAGAGTTATCGTCTTGGAGAGCTGCTGACTGGAAGAATAAGTAGGCACTCATGGTGGGCATAACAGAGAAAATGGAGGGCTGAAATTCGGATTGCGATGAGTCTTTCTCCAAGTGACCATTATCGAAGCCGTCCCCACAGGAGACCGGTACATGCAGCAAGAACCAGATCATGTGTGTGATACGTGTGACAGGGTTATTTAGTCTTATCAATCCCTGCGCAAACGTAAGCCTCCGGATATCTTTGCATTGGATCGCTCAAAAGGGTAGGGAGGGCGTTTGTGTGACGGATCATGCGCAATTCGCCCCTTTCGCTGCTCAACTCACCTACCGGATATCGTCACATTTTCATGCTAAAAAACAGTAACTAGCACAATTTCACAAGTAGATCATAGCAATTATCGGCATAAAATCACAATTGGATGGTTTTGGGTATACCCAAATCTTATAAAAACGTTTTCGAACGGTGCGCTGAGAAAGTGCATCATTGTCCAACCAGAGGTTACTTTGCAGAGGTTACTTGATGTTTTAGAAACGAAAACAACCCGAAAAAAGGTTGGTTAAACTCCTAACAGTTCAGAGAACTTTGTCAATCCACCAATGAAGACCAGCCACAAGTGAGTTGAAGAAATAAATCAGATTATCCAATGCACCCTTGACCTACACCAAATGTCCTTCGAAATCTGATGCCATCAAATGCGTTACGCCTTACCCAACTGCTTCCAGATTAGCCTGATTATTGGCGCGAATTTTACTTTTGCATACATAGTTGAAACGAGTCCAGTTCATGTTGACTATAAGCCTAATAAGTGAACATTTCATGATGTCAAAAAATTCTATAATTAAACACGTGTTAAAATGACAAAACAATGCTCTTTCTTCAAACATATAATTTGAATCAGATGCAATTTTTATCCAAATGAATACAGGGTAAGATATTTTTGGCCTCTTTTCTGTAAAATTTATTTCAATTTATGGGGACATCTAGCATCAACAGAAAATGGCATTATACATCATCTGCCATTCTTCACGGAGTACAGATTTTGCAGGCGATCGAAAAGAAGCCAGTCCGAATGTCGCCACCTCGACGTGGCAGAAACATCTTTGGATTTTATTTTATTTTATTCAGAAAGAAAACCGCGGCTAAGTAACGCTTTCCGGTGAAGAACACATTTCGAAATTGCGGCTAACATTTTATACCCATACACAAACACTCTGAATGTTTGCTGATTTTCTATACCGCAGTACGCATATACAGATAATATATTTCTAACTTATCGGAATCCATCTAATGAACGAACTGTCTTCTATAGTTTGACTCCTCTATACCAGACGCACTCCAATAGGATGTTTTTGGTCAAATAATGCGACCTAATGTTCTTTAGCGATAAGACAATCATAAGACGTCGTTTCTATCCTGAGTAATGCTTGCCCAATTCAGATGCAATTGTGTAGTCAGCGCGGACATAGTCTTGAGTGTGTCATAAACCGGGGCTGCTTTAAGCTAATTTACGCAATACTTTCTTTTTCATTAACGGAGCAATTTATTTTCTAACAGTGGAAATCCTGCTAAATATATCTCACCCTGCTCCAAATAAAGTGTGACAAGCATTATGCACGTAACAAAACATTCTGCCCAACTCATTTCCCCTTTAGTGAGCGGTTGAACTGTTAAATACACTTAGAGGCATCCCATAAAATAATATTTATCCTGCATGTCATTTGCGCAGTCTTTGAAAACTGTCTGATAAGCCACTCAAAAATGGACTTGAAATATTTTTGTCTAACCAGACGGTCTTTCAGACACAACGTGACGTCCTTTTCCTAATGACAGGAGGTGTTGCGGATAGTTTATCGACTGGCAGACAGAAGGCCAAGGGCTGATTATTATCCCAGCTGCTATGGACCTCAGTTTTGTTTGTAATTTAGTCCAATTAATCCAGGACTTATTTACAGGTTCAGAAAGGTGTTAACATCAGCGGATCGTAGAGAAACCTGCTCAAAAGTATAACATTATCTTTAATCTCCAAAGCCATCTAACATCCGTATATATGTATGTATATATCTGAATAACAAGTTGACTGTCGTGTTCCCCACAGCAGGGTAGATGCAGGGATAGTGGCTTGCGCGCGAATTCGTTAATAGTGATAGTAAACTAGAGCTTCAACTATCGCACTCTCGTCTCGTTCCCCCACCTTAATCTGGTGTCAAGACGGAGACAAGAGGACCAAAAGCAGGAGAGGACGCAGATGGCAATGAAAACCCGCTGTTAAGCGCGTGTCATTACCTCTTGGTACATCACGTACAAATAACTAGGATTTGGAAGAACGTGATGAGCTCACCGGAACGGGTTTAATTAGGTGCCGACGCTTCGAGGGGCTTGGTCGGCTTTCCACTGTCAAAGCATAATACGCACTTAATCGAACATAAATCCCATGTGGCATGTCACGTTGGTTGGCCTCGTGCCGGCTGATTTTTCTCTTCTGTCGCTACCTCAGCCTCTCGAGCGATGGTTGGCAGCGTTTTGTTTGCGCGACTTGTGAGTCACGTCTTTGTCGGGAGGAGGTGATTAAAATATCGTCGGGTGGTCGTTCTGGCGGTTCTTCTTCTCGCCTTCGGGCTGTCTCTGTATGGCCTCCTTAAGTCCAGTGTGATTATTTGGTCCTGAGCTCTATAAACGCGATGACGTAGGACTTTATAAGCTGCAGGATGGTCAAGATGCCTGTTGGTGGATTTGGCACCGGAGTACCACGCCTCGAGTGTTAGCCCCTCTACTTTTGTGTTGCACTGGCCGTAGATGATAACTCCCTGGAGATCGAAAGTATGCCCTGTTTCTCTAACGTGTGTTGCTAGTTGAAAGCTAGGGTCTAACTTCCAAGTGGCCCATTAATGTTCTTTTGGGCGAGTCTGCAATTCCCACCCGTTTTCTCCCACATAGTTACAGTCGCCCTAATTGTAGATTATTTTGTAGATGGCTGTTGGGGCTTCAGTGGATGACGATGGCTCCGTAGGCTGCATCAGACGGCGTCGAATTGTCGCCTGGGGTCTGTGGGCTATATCTACTCTAAATAGCATTTTATACCGCAACAAAAATAGAGAACTACTCAGATTCCCTATGGTTTGACGTGAACCTGCACTTCGGCGTGCCATCACACTCCAGTGTTGGGAGTTATCGTCGCTGTGTGCTCTTGATCGCGCTTGCCAGATCCCGGCGTACCCCCATGTTGGTCCAGCGCATTTACTGCCTGACCCGTTTTCGGATAACAATATATTTGGAAAACTTCTCGATCAACATAGCATGTGCTATCTAACTGCTACGATTTGTGGAGACCAAATATTTTTCAAGATACAGGTCATGCGTTAAAAATTCCACTAACACCTTCGCATTAAGTGAGACTCCTTCAGCTCAATAATTGCAAATTTGATAGCAAATGCAACATTAATCGGCATTTTAATATATGCAAACGAAAAACATCATCCTGTCAAAACATTTTGTCAACAATAATCTGACGGATATAGTCGGAATATGTTTTGATTTCAACCATAGGCGAAATAAGCACACACTAGTTATCGCATTATATAGCGCATTGCTTATTTCGGCACAGCACTTGCATGGGCGTGAAGCAGATAAACTTGCAAACTTTAAAAGTTTACGACAAAAAAATCTAGGCAAATTATTGAAATAGGCTTTTGCTTTAGAATCGTTTACACGTAATGCAAAACTTTTCCTGGAATTTAAAATGAGTTAATTAGGAGGGCCATTCACTTCACTGAGTTTTTCTAAGTAACCAAGTGCGCCTCGGTGATGATTTTTCAACCACCTCAGAGCAGCCGGAAACACCTTGCGGCAGCCGTTTACTTCACTGAATGAAATAAATAAAATTTCAGACTGCCGTGATGAATGCAACCGAAGGGAAAGAACAGTGAAGGCGGCTTTGTTTTTTCGCCAAATCTAACCCTTCTTTTAGCTGGCTGCTGACTTTCTTTTGCAGAAATGCCCTACTTCCCTCGTTTATTCGCTGAGCAGAAGTAAAATCGATAGCCAGAGAGGAGAAGGC
Organism: Spirometra erinaceieuropaei; assembly: GCA_902702965.1. Taxonomy (NCBI): domain Eukaryota; kingdom Metazoa; phylum Platyhelminthes; class Cestoda; order Diphyllobothriidea; family Diphyllobothriidae; genus Spirometra; species Spirometra erinaceieuropaei. The sequence goes on along the minus strand of CACRXP010000462.1, from coordinate 259,204 downwards.
TTAAGATAAATCTGATTTTACACGATACGAACATGCGTTTTATTATGACGGTTTTGATGGTCGATTTTACTTAAATGAAAGCCCTGTTGATTCCTGTCCGTCAATGTGCAGCTCCTTACTCTCGCGGTTTTGGTCAAATTGTTTGCAGCACGATTGGTTTTCCGGGGTAGGAAGTCATTTTGAACATTCATTTGGAAAAAAGGAACTTATTTCGCTCGCAGGTAGGGGTATCGTAGTTTTATACACTTGGAGGCAGTTAACATATGCTTAACGGGGAGGAGGCTTAAAGCAGTTGCGATACAAATATATTTTTAAAATATGAGTCATTATGCGACAGCTAATTTGAGCATTTTCTTTTAATCTATTATGTTTAAATGCCTTAATGGGTCTTTAATCAGAAAAAAGAAATTTGTCTTCATTTGCATTTTTATGTCGTAAGCAGGCTTTCTGTGGATTTCAGCAAAAAGGTCATTTGGTATTGGGCAGATTTACAGTGAGTGACCTATCTCATGAAATGTTGGCTGAAATTCTGAAATGCGTTTTCGATAAGGAAGGATTACTTGGTCGCAGTTGTAAGTGATTATCTTAAAACATGCTCTTAAAACATTTCGGACTTGGCAGGATGTCGGCTTTTAAATGCATTTCTTTTCAATCTGCTGTAGAAAGCGTGCTCGGCAAAAAATGACTACTTAATTAGCATGCATTTTTCCCATTGATTTTCGATGGTCATGCAAATTTAAATATATCTTATGGAAACCATAAAAATATGTTTTCTTTTAGTCGATCAATAAAGGATCACGTCTTTTTTTATATTTTATACTCATGGAATGAGTATGATTAGGTTTTAATAAAGTTTCCTGATTGCCGAATAATTTGGAGCCTGATCATTCGTTGCATTAGCGCTTAGTGATTTCACTCTACAAGGTGCATGCGTTCCGCGTAAAGAAAGTCACATATTTTTCTGTGGCATTAAAGAGATACCATACAGGGTCCATATAATTTTGCAATGGATGCGGACCATCTTGTACATTTCATGAGGAGCGATGGTAAACGTCCAGGTACGATGATATGTGAATGGACCTTATGCGGTCTTAAAAAGTCTCATAATTAGAAACTTTTTTAAAACCTAATTATGCTCCTTCCTTAAGTATAAAATATAAAGAAGACGTGATTCTCTATTAATTTACTAAAAGAAAGCATACTTTTGTTTATGGCTTCTATAAAATATATTTGAATATCCGAGACCATCGAAAATGAATGGAAAATATGCATGCTAATTAAGTAGTCATTTTTTGCCGAGCACGCTTTCTACAGCAGATTGAAAAGAAATGCATTTAAAAGCCGACATCCTGCCAAGTCCGAAATGTTATAAGAGCATGTCTTAAGATAATCACTTACAACTGCGACCAAGTAATCCTTCCTTATCGAAAACGCATTTCAGAATTTCAGCCAACATTTCATGATATAGGTCACTCACTGTAGGTAAATAGTATGGAACGAGGGTGCATAACCCAATTCTAGGAGTGCATATGCATAGTTGCGATAGTTTGGAAACGTGTCGCCGGACACGAATAAGGAAGCGGGACACTTGACTGCTGGTAGACGTTAAAGGTTGAGCAGGGCCGTCTGTGTCATTTTGGATGTCAATAGTCACGATGATCGAATTACTCAACCCATTTTACATGTATATGTATACAGTAGGCAGGCTTACTCATGAAATGTCAATCGAAATTCCAAAATGCGCTTTCGTTTTGAAAAGATTAATCAAATAGCGTTGTAAAACTAATCATCGTGCGACATAGTTCTATAAAAGCGTAGTAAACTCGGGATGGCGGATTTCGGATGGCCTTTTTCCGGATGCATGCTAATACCTATGCTCTTTAAAAATGACGACTTAATTGACATGCATCTTCCCATTGATTTTCGATGCTCCTAAAAATCCAATTGCATTTAATTGAAAATTTGCATAAAAGTGTTCATTTTTTGCTCGTTCGGCTGAAAATGACGTCTTTTTACAATATTGTACCAGAAGAAAAGGTACAATTTTTGCTTTAAAAGCGTCTAACTGGGCGATTTCTGACGCCACGAAATGGCTTGTAAAGTTAACAATATGGCTTAAATCCACTGCGTAATCTTATGAATTTTATAATGTCTCTTTTTAATATCATAGAGGACTGTATGGGTTTCCAAACCCGGAAAATAGACGGCTTGCATTCAGGAAGCTCCGAATGCAAATTTAACGGCAGTTTGGGTTCGAAATTATTCAGGATTTGGAAAAGTTTTGATAAGCCAATTATGCCAGTCCTTTTGAGTCTAAACTTGGTCAAAGACGTAACTTCTACCGAGTGAGTATAAGTTTGAATTTCAGTATGAATGCTTTCCATGAAATATAATTCCATTTTTATGTTCATCGGAAATCATTAGACAAATGCATGTTAAGTAAGTGGTCATTCTTTTAGAGAATATTTTTTTCATGCAGCCGAAACAAAGCTCCTTAAAATGTCAATATCCTGAGGTAACATAATTATTATGAAATTACGCTGCAGAAGATTTGTTTTACAACCCAACATAATTAATCTTTTCGAAAGGAAGACGCCTTTCAGAATTTTGGTTGACATGAGTTAACCCACTTACTGTATGCATTTACGCAAACTACCTCCAAATATAGAAGCTTGTTCGCTTTCGAAAGGTCAGGTCAATTAAACTCTTGTTTCTGTGATCGTCTTATCTTCGCATATACAAATACACATATTAAGTAAGATGTAGTTCTCGGGGAAACTGTAAATTTTCTAGTGTAAATTTTCTAAACTAGTTCCCCAGATCGTGTCAGACTATGAGAATGCAAAAATAATTAATTTCTAAACTGAGTCTGACAAAGGATTCCGTGATTGTTTAAATCCCGTGACAATGTGTGTTGATTGCATTTTGTCGCCTCCTCGGGATTGGTTGAGCCAGTTCGAATTTGTCCTTAACGATTTTGTTTGTGGCATCTAGATCGATATGCCGGTTGATGCATGCCTTATATGAGTGCATCGCTTTAAGGAACTCGCTGTCCTTTCTGATTGGGCAGGCGCCCACAGTGCGAGTGTTTTCCCATGCAAATTTGCGTTTAGTGTCCAGTGTGGGCATGTCCACTTGAGATAAATCATCGCGTCTGTTCACCACTAACTCATGATCATAAACACGGGTTATGATGGAGTTCCCGCTTTGGCCACTAAAGACGGCCAACTAGTTCCTGAATCTCGCATCTTCGTCTGTATCGACAATAGACGGCATCGCGAATGGAACATGGGATTCTGTAGACAACGCCTTTTCTCTCGACGTAGCCAGCCCTGTTCATAGGCTGCACAAGCTGTGTGCGTAAGATGCTTACCGGCTGTTGTGTTATGTGTATCTGGTGCTTTTGTTTGTCTTTTGACTAATTTAAATACCTTTTCACATGTGGGAGTGTTCGCCCGGTGATTTGTTTTGGTGTTTGAGTAGCCGTGGCATTAGAAATACCTTTTTTCTTGAACTGCTGGTGCACCATGCCTTGGCGTGAATAGTCACGAGGGTACCCATTTTGGGAGAATAGTTTGTATGTGTATTTCACTTCTGCGTGATAACTTGTTCCATCAGAGCACTGAGTTTTGACTAGATTTAGAAGGCTCTGGAATGTACTCCATTTGTGGGAAACAGGACGGTTACTCTCAAAATGCTGGAAAACCTCTAGATATGCCTTTGTGATAGACTGACGTGTGAAGTGATCCATCTGTTCTTCGAATTACAAGGTCATCCATGAATGGGAATTGTTTATTCACCTCTGTTTTAAATGTAAACCCGATTGTTGGAAATATAGAGTTAGCACTGATTGAAGCAGGTTTGAGTAATTTTTCTTGACGATGACAAAAATGTCATCTACATATCTCAGTCAGCGTTTTCGGTTAACTGTGGGAATGGCTACGGTTTTTATTGTCTGAAGTACGGCCTCCGCCAGAAAATTGGATTTGAGTGAACCCATGGCAGCGCTTTTTAATTGGCCATTGCGCCAACTACATCCACTTACAAAAAGCTCCGAGAACTTCATTTGGGATTCAAAAGAATTTCCAGACAAATTAAAAGTAGTCAGCGTTATAAGTGAAGAGATAATGGCATCATTCGATGTGGTCTAGTCCTTCATCTGCATTCCGCTGGAGTTAACAAAGAGCTGCGCCATAGAACTCCTTTAAACACTAATATCTGAGGTGCCTAATGTTGCTCTCTGTCTGAAAACAAACTTTTTCTTCAACAAGCAATGCTACTGACAATTGAAAGGCTCTCCCATAGCTCCAATCATATCTGCGTTCCCGGCAGGCGCTTGATGCAGAAATTAGTGACCATGGATTTTACCCTAGTTAACCCAAACTCTGGCTGGGATATGTAGATGACACTTTTTAATCGTCAAGAAAAGTCGGTTGAATCTATTCCATACCAGTGATATCACAGCATCTGCAGAAAGGAAGTTTTATGGTTTGACCACTCGGACAGAGAAGGAGAACTTCCGCATACCCAGCCTTGCCTACTGAGTGCGCAGTTTTAACGGGTGACCTAAGAGGTTGGTCGTACTAGCGAATTCAAAATGTCCCCAAAGACAAGGCTGCAATCCAACCCCTTCACTATGCGGAATGTTTGCAAGAGATCCCCGCGAAGTCGCCTATAACACAAAAAGAAGAGGTTCAGATTTACTAAGCGGTTGCAAGAGGAAAGGTGCTTCGACGCCTAACCATTTTGTGGCTCTCCTCTGAACTCTTTTGAGGCCATTTTTGTCTTGGCTCGCCCACGGCCTCTAGGAATCAAGTGTACTTTCGAAACAGAGGTGGATAGACAACTCCCGTTCCCTGGTGCCGTGGTACTTCTAAATACACTACTTCAGTCAGGAGACTGATAACTGAAAGTTCCGCGCTTACTTAGCATGTCCGTATACCCCACTTTATAAAGCATATGATGTACTGATTTTAAACGACGACCACGAAACCTATATTTGCTTCTGGCCTGTTGCATTCTTATTGCGTTACTTACGCATTTCTCCGTCAAAAACGCATACGTATTTGAAGGTAATAAAATTTTTTGGGATGCAGCAGACTTTATTCCGTGCATTTTCGACAGTGGAAGGCAATGTTATATTTTAACTTGTGTCAAATGTGCAAAATGAGCAAAATTGATCCAAAAAATCGATACTGTCCTTTTATTCCTGTTAATACGTCATGACTATGGGTTGATGCCCAGCACAGTTTGGCTGTCGAGGCTTCCATTTTCCCCTGAGATTGTCGCACACGGCAAGTAGTTCAATGTACCGATTACTGCATGATTCATCAAAATGCAAGGCAAAATGCAAGACTTATGTCTAGTTCCCAGCTTACATGTAGCGACTTTTGACAAATTTTCTCGATTTATAACGATCAATTTATTTTCCTACGTGCGTGCAGAAGCCTAGGTACACTGCACTTGCCAAAGGTAATCTCAAAGACGGCCCCATTCTCATTCTAATAGGTAATGCTGCCACTACAGTGTACAAGCTGGTTGCGAAATGAAATTGTCAGTTTGTACCACACTTGTATTTGGTGTCTCCTCAGGTGTCGTTCAACGAGTTTTAACACGTCTTTAGTACGCAGAAGTGTTCTTCAGAAATTTGGCCTGGCCGTTTAATCGGAAAAATTCTGTCTTTTTCTCGCAATTGCTTTTGTCTCATGCAACAGCGTTTAAAAACCTGAGAAAGTAATTTTGGGAAAAGAGTCTGAACAAATAATTCATTTCTTTTCGATAAATCTTCCCGTCTGAAGAGTGTATTTTTCCCTCGTTGACGTACGGTGGTAACTGTATTTAATTTGTGAGCGATAGGGTGATTGCTCTTGTATTGTAGGACAACTTCTGCATAGGTTTATTTGCGGCAAACTGGTGTGTGAAACGTCTCGTCAGTGTATTGCTGTATGAGAACGTCGGGAAATAGGTGCTTTCCGTCACTTTCTGGTTCGAGTACAAGAAACATTCCTGGTGGTTTTTCGTTAGCAAAACAAGGGAGCATTTTCATTTGATCTATTCAAAGACACCCAAATGCCATCATACAAAACACACATAATTTGCTGTTTATCAGAGGTAGTGAATTAGCTTTTAATATTTACATCGTAGTTTCAGCAAGAAAGGAGAAGATAGGTAATTCTGTAATAGCTCCCTTCATTTGTTGGAAGTATTCAATAAAAGTGAGGAGTTCGCTTCCAGACACTGGCCCAAGAGTTTACACAAAGTAGGTACAGAAACATCCGTATCCTATGACTGGAAGTGTTCTTCTGTGCATAGCATTGCCATTTCCGGTGGCGATGACATTGAAGGATACCATTATATCATTCGCTGAGGTTGTATATTTTCGTAGTTTGAACGGTATTACTGGCAAAGATAAGGGAGACTAGAATGGCTATCTCTGGCTTATTAGTCGCTGTCAGCCAGTCAGACTCAAACCTAAAGTGCGGAACACCTGAAGCTCGATCCCGCAACCTGTCGGTTAGAAATTCACCGCCCCAAACCACTGAGACATGGGTTTGTTGTTCAGTCGGTTGCGATCGAAAATATACTTTGTCATAGGACGATGGTTTTTAAGGATTTCACTCTTACCCTCCTGTCCATATCTTACGCCGTTGCGCGACTGCTGGTTAGTTCCAGGAGAGAGCCCTAAGCCATAACGGGACGAGTGAGTTTCTTAGAATCAATCGGTCTCTGTCTATCTACCATCTTCTGGGTTTGTATAAAAACTCCTTCGGATTCTCGAGTGACTATTATTTGTCAGTAGATGGGTTTTGTGGAATAGTCACTTAGAGATCTTTTGATTGGGTTTATTGGTGTTTTGAATTTTTAAAGTTTAGGCAGTCTATGAAACTTAGCGGTGGTGGGTCTGGTCTGTCTTTAGGATTTGCCACAATTTTCTGGCATTTACCTCTTCCCACGTAAGATACGTTAATATTTTATTAATAGCTTCTAGTTTTAATTTTGTATGGTCTGCATTATGAGGCTTATGGATTGGCCTATCGTTTGACAGGGATAGAGTCTGTTCACTAAAGTCTTTTTTGTTCAGTTCAAGATCGCAGTCTAACTGGCTTACTTCCCTTAAAGTCATTAATGCTTTTGTCTCGTAAAAGTCTTGAGTGCCTGCAGTGCTGTTCCGAATTGGGAAATGTTAATCTTCCGTAAGACTTTCTGAGAATATGATGGATTCTCCGTTTACCAGAAATCGCGATAGTTCGCAGTGGAAAGATTATATTTTGTTTTTTAAAAGGACAGTGTATTCGAGGCATGTTGCTAACTTTACAAGCCGCATTCTTAAAAGCAGAGACATGACGTTCTATGGGCGGTCATTTCACGTGATTAAAAAATCTCAGAACCAGAAACTTTTTTAAAACGTAATACAACCCTTTCTTCGACTACGAAATTGCAAGAAGACGTAATTTCCCCCCGAATGAGCAAAAGAATGAATACTTTTATGCAGATTATCAATGAACTATAGTTAAATTTTTATAAACAGCAGAAATCAATGTGAAAATCACACGCCAATTAAGTAATCATTTTTTCAGAGTATATTTCGTGCATGCAACCGGGAAACGTTCCTTCGAAAGCCGGCATCCTGGGGTTACTGAAGTATTAAATAATTATGCTGCAACATGACTAGTTTTACAATCCTACCTATTTAATCTTTTCGAAACGAAAACGCATCTCGCAATTTCAGTTGCCATTTCACGAGTTAGCCCACCAACTGTATAATGTCGATTCCGGCCATCCTATGGAAACCGCCAAAACCTCTGATTTGCACGTTAGATCCCATCAAAATGGCAAAAGCCAACAGGAAGGTGTCTGTTAGCAAAAATCAGGCTCCGCCCCACTGGGATTGCGCGGAATGGCGCATACAGACGATCGCGGCGGAGTCAACCTATCCCCTGGACCGTCCCAGCAACAATAGGTCGGTTTGACTTGTACCTGTGTTGTCAGCACGACAAATAATTACATAATAGTTCGGATGTTATTTTTTTCCGACTCCTTTGTACATCCTGCAGGTAGGGATTGGTTGTCAGCTCAGACCACCTCTATGACTATTAATCCTTTACTTGGCAATTTATATTGTTTGCAGGAATCGGCGTCCACCCATGAAAATAAGAGGGAACCGCCCCGGAAAGACTGAGAAAATGGGAAATTAGGAGCGTAAGCAGCACCATTCTCGCACGCACTGTCGATTGCGGTCGTTGTGTGGGCACCAAATAGGTATTGCTGAAGCAACCAACCGTACAAACCCGCCTAGGGCAGCGTCTAAAAAAACAGATGTAACTGCAATCACCTAATCCGTGTCCTTCTAGTGCACGCAGAAAAGCCTATTGTAGCCCCAGTCTTTACCGCGACCATGACTCATTCAACCTTCCAACTGAGTGGGTCTTTCCTCTCATTTCTCTGCCCCCTTGAAATGTTCCTTTACAATTCTTTCCCTTTCGCACCAAAAGCCGTGGCTTCAACCGAATGCAAACGTCGGCCTCGTCAGAAATCAGCAGAATTTTATGGATTCTTGCAAAATAAAAGTAATATTAGGCAACTTGAAGAACGGGTGACTTATCTGATTATATATTTGCACGTTGAAAGTCGTTCAGTCGATGATACGACGGATTGCTGACATATTTGCTTAGAACAGAAGATGATAATACGACGGCCGCATTCGATTGCATCGACTAAGAGCCTAACTGGGTGGGGCAAAATGGTTAGCGAAGTTACACGACTTATCTACATATGATGTACCGACCTGGTCCTCAAAATGAATGTACGGTAAGTGGGCTAACTCATGAAATATCAACAGAAATTCCAAAATGCGTTTTTGTTTCGGATAGATTAATAAAGTAAGGTTTAAGCCTATCATCTTGCAGCAGAGTCCTATAATAATTCAATTACCTCAGGAGATCGGCTTTCGTACAAATTTCTTTCCGGTGGCATCCGAAAACAATACTCTGTAAATCATGACTACTTAAGTATCATGCATTTTTTCATTGCTTTTCGATGCCCCTAAAGATTCAACTATATTTCACGGAAAACATGTATGAACATATTCATTCATATTCAGTAGAAAATTACGCTTTCTTTCAATTTTAACCTCGAAGGAGGGCTATAATTTAGTGTTAAAAAGCCTTTCCAATTCCCGAGTAATATTTGAACCTCATCTGCGTTACACGTGCATTCGGGGTTCCAATAATACAAGCCGTACAATTTCCGCGTACGGAAAACCATACATTTCTCTACGGTATTAATAGGAAACCCTATGGAGTTAATAAAAATAAGCAGTGGATTTAAGCCACATTGTTAACTCTACAGGCCACATTGGTAAATGCAGAGACATGACATTTTATGAACGGCCATTTTAAATATTAAAAAATCTCACAATTAGAACATTTTGAAAACCGAATTAAACCCGTCCTTAAAAATGGAAAATTAAAAAAGACGTAATTTTCTACTGCAACAGCAAAAGAAGCAATATGGTTATGCATGTTTTCCATGAAGTATAGTTGAAAATTTAAGGACATTACAAACAACTAAAAAATGCATTCTAATTAAGTAGTCATTTTTACGGAGTTTGATTTTTGGATGCAACCGGAAAAAAGTTTTTCGAAAGCTGGTGTCCTGGGATAACTGACTAATTATAGATTTACGCTGCGCGATGATTAGTGTTACAACAATACTGAATTTATTTTTTCGAAAAGGAAACGCACTTCGGAATTTCTGTTGATATTTCATGAGTTAGCCCACCTACAGTAGATCTACCTTGATCGCAGGTATGGGGGACAGTTCAGATCTCAGATTATATGCGCCGGACTCTGTGCACGTCGACAGGCATTGTTACGATAGCATGGCGGATTTCTGACAAGCCCAACAAAAAGACATGGTAGTGTAACCATCCCAAACCGACAACCTCCACTACGGGCCTCAAGTCATAGATGAGGCATTTTTGTTATGCGCCGTATTAGCTTGTAGTGAGACAGCCTTGTGAAGCATTCAATGACCTCAATCCACTTACTTGACTGACTATGTCAAGGCCACCTGAAGAGGGCGTATTGGACTAAGTTAAACAGTCTATATACGCGCACCGCGCACATAATCCATACTATGCTATGATTTAAAGATAGTGAGATTGCCATAAGGGCCACATCAAGGAGGATCTGAATCTCAGTTCTTCAGTCATTTTAGAACACTTTCACAAGGACCCCAGTTATCCTTTGATATGCAAACCTTCCAAACCATAACTTTTGGCGCATCGTGATAAAACGCGCACTCCAGATTTTTATAGTGAGGAATGCTCAGAGTTGCTGCGTGAAGGAATTTCTCAGTGTAGGCCTTGCTCTCCCGTCCCTCTTCCATACACCTGTTCATTATCCGAGTATCCCATCTGGTGATGGGATAAAATGCATTGAATGCCGGAGCAAGCTGATCAGTTAATGTGTGACATGCGATCTCGCCGCCGAGTCAGGCTTCCGGACATACCAAAAGACATGCTTCCGAATTACATGCGCGTTTTGTCATGTGACCTCCCGCCCGTCCTATCGGCAACGACAAAGAGATCACATGCTTGTTGGGGAGGGCGACACGTACACGTGTGTCGTGTAGGAGTGCCTAGTCAATCGGTGCGTGTGGGCAGGTAATGCGAGATGTTGAAGTACTGCGCGTCTCTCACAGAGAATGCGAGATGTGTTGAATTGGAATTTAAATACGGCGTTTATCCAAAATTTTCGTGAAGGCGCAGATGGCCGAGTAAACCATGCGATCACAGAATAGCCTGAGAGAGTGTGAGCAAGTATGGCAGGAGAAAAGGGTGTATGTTAAATCTTCTGACACTGATTCATATGCTCCCAACCGACCACCCCACTTCGGTATGCGAATGTGTTGTAACAGTGGGGACAGAATGAGGCCATGGCTACGAAGCTAGTGGTGGTAGCGATGATTATGGCTATTGGTAAAATAATTTTCGCATGCAAAGTGGTGGCACTGCGCTGAAGTCGATGTCGTGGATGCGCGTTGGACTTAAAAGATACGCACCGTGACCGAATGTGGTAGGCATTGTGAGCAGGTAAGACGCATGTGGTGGGTGTATGTTGGGGCTTCAGGCGCTGGTTTGACGATCCCATTGCGACGAATTCGCAGATAATCGACAAACAGTTCAAGATGTGTAAGCACGGCCATAATGAGGACAGGTTATAACTGTTTCCCCATTATCGGGGGTGTAGTCAATGATTGCGGAGTTTCGCAGGACGTAATTGTGTCCTCAGTGCCCAAACTTTCTGTGATAATGTTAGCAAAATTCAAGATTCAAGTGTTTCTGTCTCGTTGACGGTTCTAATTCGCAATAATTTATCAGAATAAAGAGCTTTATGAATGTCTTCGAGTATTCAATCTATGCGGTGCCTAGTACAACAAAATGCCGTCTTAAAAGGCTAAAAGCGCTATCAGTTCCCGAAGGCAACTTAGAAGAAACTGTTGCACTCGTCTAGGAATTTATCTGCCAGGCATTTCTGACTTGCGCTCGAGCCCATCACAGCGGCAGCAATAGATATTGACACTGGACGCAGTAAGCACACAGTTGCTGGGTCATCATACATGGTAGAAGTGCTTCCTCATGAAATACTGACCGAAATTCTGAAATGTGTTTTGGAAACGAAAAGATTGCTTAAGTAGGGTTGTAATATTAATCATCGCGCAATATAATCCCATGATTTTTTAATTACTTCGGGATGTCAGCCTTTCAACGAAATTCTTTCGGCCGCCTGCTAAAACTACACTCTGTGCAAAATGAAAGCATAAGTGATTCCATTTTTCGCCATTGATTACCGATGCCCTTAAATATTTGAATATATATTATATAAAAAATATGCATGAAAATATTTATCTTTCTACTCATACGGTAAAAAATTACTTTCCAAAATTTAAACTTTAATGAAGGGAATAATTCGGTTTTAAAAAACTTTCAAGTTCCGTGTTATTCTAAACCTATCCCGCCGTTACACTTGCATTCAGGGTTTCCAAACTACGGGCTGTATAATTTTCGTTTACGGAAAATCGTACATTGTAATACGCTATTAAAAATAAACTACGTGGGGTTTGTTGAATTTGGCAATAGAATTGATCCGTTTTGTAAAATTGTCAACCAACATTAGTAACTTCGGGGACACAACGTTTTAGAAAGGGGCATTTCACGATCTTAAAAATCTCATAATGAGAAACAATTGGAAGCCAATTTATACCTATTCTTCGCGTGTCCAATTTGAAAGCGTAACTGTCTATCACGTGTGCGAAAGAATGACTATTTTATGCATATATTCTATAGGATATATTTAAATTTTTAAGGTCATTTAAAATCAACGAGAAAAAAGCATACTATCTACGTTTTTATTTTCTAAAGTATATAGTTTTTGCAGGCGGCCAAAAATGATCGTTCAAAAGTTGACATCCCGAAGTAATTGAATTATTATACGATTATACTGCATGGCTATTAATATAGCAATCCTTTATCAGTAATATTTTCGATTCAAAATCAAATTTCAGAATCTGGGCTAACATTTCATGAGTTAGCACATTTACTGTACAATTAAACAACAGCGGCTGTGCTATGCGGTGGGAATAGTTTTATCTAGTGTGATGTTTGTTTAGTGGCTAAAATTTCGTTACTCCTTTCGAAGTTTGACGCAGAAATTTCTTGACGACTTGGCGAACTGATATTGTGCTCCATGCAGTGTTTGTCCACGCGTTCACAATCGCTGGGCTTTAAACTAAACAGTAGAAGCATCCACGAGCTTTATCATACAACTCGCGAAGTAAAGAGAACCGGGAGGTCTAGGCAGCGCGGACGTTCATATCTGTTTCAGCTCCGAGAGGAAGGTTGGCGGTTGAAGCCAAAGGCGTTGGCACTCAAAATATCTGGTGTGAAAGCGGCGCCCAGGAACTTCTCGCAATCATTAATCACTGCGATTAGGAATGGTGGCGGTCGGAACTAGGGCGGCTAACAACAGCTGTGCGTTTCAAAAACCAGATGATTTGTAGAAGGTTTGAACACGGCGTTGTGCAGTCTGAAGAGTACGATGCACTAAGAATATTAATGGAGTCTTGAGGAGGCAATTGAGAGAACGAAACTGACCGAGAAAAGCCATGGAAGAATCGAATGGTGGTTTCCGACTTATTAATCGTCGTCAGCCAATCACATGCAACTTCGAGGTATGGGGCACCTGCTTTCTGCTATCCCGACCTGTTGGTTAGAAGTTTAACACCTCTACCCAACAGGCCGTGTGATCTATCCTCAGATGTTCCCCACCCCACGACGGCTTATAGGCCAGAAATGGCCAGTTCGGTCTCCCACGTCTTTGCGATAATGTTATTCTGTCCATATATACATATACACGACAGACGTTTATATCGTACTCCCTCGAAAGATGCTACCTTTTTATAAAGTGGACATTGCAAAGTAGTTTCACAGAAGTTTATTGCCTCTGGCTCAAATGGTCGGGTTATATCACTGACACTTAAGACAATTTCCTGCACTTTACAATTTTGCAAATGGTCCCTCGACATTTCTACATGTATATATTAGAACGCATTAAAAATAAGTAATTTGAAAAACTACGAGATGGTTGTGTCATATCTGTACCCTGAGAAAAAAATCAATCAGGGGACTTGCTATGTGAGTCGAGTTCAAATTTGACATTACCAAGTGCCGTTATAATACAATCTGTTTTTTCTCCTTGTCGCGCTGTCCTCCAGGTTAAATATCGGATATAGGTAACTTATTTCAACCTGTAGGATTGCGATTTCACTTCTTGCAGTCCATAATCTATTTGTCATATTTTAAATGTTGAAAGTAACATGATTATTTTTGTGATGTTCCGTCCTCCAGTGATCACTGCATTGAATATACGGCCCTTTAAGTTTGTATAAAATTGCATCTGAAAAACGTTCCTTATTTAATTGAAATTGGCATATCTAAATAATACACCTTTTAGTCGCCGGCGTCATAATAAATTCTGCTTCGTTAGGGACATCCTTAAAATGGTTGTATTTAGAGTATGCAGAGCATTTTCATGGAAATCATATTCACCCAACGATAAAGAACTCGGTGACTTCGACGGGAATCGAACCCATGACAACAAGTGAAAGGCTTGAGTACAACGGACGTTCTAACCACTCGAGCAACGAGGGCCCACCGGACGACGCGAGTTTAATCACATTTGGGTCAAGTTATTCACCTGACCTACTACAACGTCTGGAATCCACCAAGCCCAATCTGCCCAAGCAGGATTTCCTAATTAACTCACATGGAATCCACCAGATAACAACCAGACTCACGTAATTCATAGATTTTTTGGCAGATTTTGAATAATTCATATTGAACCAGCTGTGAAAAACTCGGCGCCTCGGTGGGATTCGAACACACGACAGCAAGGGAATGGCTTTAGTTCAGCCAACGCTTTGGCCACCTGAGCTACATGGCCCTACCGAAAGATGTACGAACAAAATTAAGCCAACATCAAAACAGCCCAAAATCATCATATAAATAATAAATGTTTAAGGGTTAATTAATGTATTATATTTTAAAGGAGAATAAACCCAATGGAAACAAAAGATAAAAAAGATAATAGACATTCATTTGCAAGAGGTACTTCATTGAACCATCCGCACCGGAAATTAGCCGATCAGGGATAAAGGTCACTCTGATATCATGATGGTTTGGTTACTGCAACTGCCGAGACTGGAAGCCCGTTTTTCAAACAAAAGGAGGCTTTTTAGAGCGCTGGATGAAGTTACCGAAATTCAAATGATCGATCAGAACTGCCTCGGACGCTGTACGCGTTGCTCATTCATTTGGCGTTTTACATTAAAATTTCCTTCTTGCACGGATCATGCTATCAGCAAAAGAGCACCCTTTTAGCGAAAATCAACCTCTGCGCTTTTATTCTGGCATTGTTTTATGACAGTGATTTTCGGAGACAACATCTGAATATTTCCGAGTCTTTGCCTCTGTGGTGGAAAGTAGGAATGTCTATAGGAACGGCCTGCGATAACTTGCAACCTGATTTCGTCAGTACGCATAAATCAAAGCGGTTAGTATGTAAAGAAGCATATAATTGTCAGAAAAACAAAGATTCATTCTTCTTGGAAATCCTGATTTAAAAATCTGCCTACTTTACACCCTGAGATACATTAGTAACAACAACACTGTGTTCTGCGGCGGCTGTACCCTCTAAATGAATGCAAACATTTTGGTTGTTATTACAAAAATGGAAAATTTTAAATGACAATCAAGACTTTAAAGCATAACGCAAAATGCTTCTTCAGACAATACAACCCTAAAATTAAAAAAAGATGTTCCATAGTTTTCGTGCAATAAATAATTAACAATCCGCATGGCTACTTTCCAATTGACCAGACTTGCGAAGAGAGGCCTCAAAACGGTTTTTGAAAATAAAACGAAAGTAAGTATTTTCATTAGCAGTTACAAGTATCAGCATCGGTCAGTGAGCAAGCATTGTAATTTATTTCACGAACGTGTGATCATTCATCTAAAAGCACTCTATCATAGTACTATACACAACGGCTACATGCTACAAAATTTTTTTTCTGTTTGATCAAGCGTCTACTTATTTCAGGGTTTTTTCTAAATGCAAATTTCCTGCGCGACCGGGCTCTGTATTTACAAGTTTTTATAAATATAATTCAAAACTCTCATCTGCAGAAAAACGAAATGCACATGCGACTGTCTTGTTTCAGAGGATTTGAATATTTTGCCTAGTTTAATTTCTGAGGATATTAATGCGCGAACTTAAGGTAAAACCCTCAGAACAGACCTTGTAAGGCATGGTCCGATCGGCAAAACACTCGGGTCTGGGCTCCTAGTTTGCACTGCGTTCTCAGTATGGTAAAGTATTACACTATTTTATTATCGTCAACCATCAAATATCGTTTTGGGTACTTTATTGACAGTTCCTGATACCTGCAATTTTCGCTGAAAGTTCAAGGACGTCTTCGAACCCGCCGAAGGTTACCTCCGGATAGTGTACGGTCCAGTAATAGCATGAAAATCTCCCCATCTTAATAACTGAGCTGTTTTTTACACATGACTAGATGGATGTCACTATATTTGCGGCGTCCCAACATGAGAACTTGGCCTAAATCAACTCCGTCGTTGTCAACTGCACGTCAAACGATGCAAAACGCTGCAATCCTATTCCCCGTGCCGTACGTCATTTTCAAGAACTTTATTGAACACAAAACATTTTAACGGCTGCAGTAGGGCATATTTACCTTTTTTCTAATGGCCATTTAACCGTAGCATCAGACACGACGGTTTTTACCATAGTTATCATTGCTTAGTCAATAGCCATGGACTGCTAACGGTCAAGCCTGTTCATTTGAAACATTCGCCAGCACAGTTAAATATATCTGTGACTAGACGGGATCATTAAGAACTTGACTATCCTGCAACATAATTCCATATATAACCGATTCGCCAGAATCCCGCGTTTTTCATGGGGCCTGGTCTTGGTCGCGGCTAAACCACACTTGGCAGAAAATTACCAAAAATGTGCGTATCGTTTACCACATTTTGTCAATGCCAATAGAAGCGAAGAGCCGAGTCCCAGGAAGTAGTCTTGAAGAAGGAGACACGATCGCCGGGACAAGAGCTTTATTAGCCTGACGTTTCGGATTCCTACTCGAATCCATCTGCTGTTTTGTCTCTGATGATGGATTCGAGTAGGAATCCGAAACGTCAGGCTAATAAAGCTCTTGTCCCGGCGATCGTGTCTCCTTCTTCAAGACATTTTGTCATGTTTGCAAATTCAAAGATTTATTATCCAAAACATGCAAACATTTACCCCTGTCTTGCCTCCATTTAGTGACAAATCATATCATCTTCAAATGTTGCGTCCAACGAATTCGGATCATTTGAATGCAAAAGAGGCTTCTTTAATTCCCTCAAAGTTTAGATCATATCTTCTATTGCCTTTATGTTTAACGTTTAAAATCGCAAATCGTATCCTTTTTATAAAAAAGAAAAACCATATATTGTTTGATGCCGCTGAGAAGGCATCGTACGTGGCTCATGAAATTTTGCAATAAATGTGAACTGCGATGTACACCTTATAAGACACAGTGATTAAGGGAGCATATAGGATAATGTCTATATGTGCACTACAGCTTCTTACAATTATCATAATGACGAACATTGTTTAAACCCATAAGTGCTGTTTTTAAGTATCAACGTTAAAGGAGACTTAATTTTCTAAAAAAACGCAAACGAGAAAGAATAGTTTATGCGTCATTTCAAAAAATTATCTTTGCTTATGTAGGGGAATCAAAAACTAATAATAAAATGCATACTAATCAGCTAGTCATTTCTGTTGATTTTATTTTTAGAAAGCGACCGAATATATATTCTAAGACTGTGCCGCATGATAACCAATACTGCAATATCACCCAAATACAGTACGTGACCTAACTCATGAAAGGTGTATAAATTTACGAATAACTGCCAATCACTCGCAAACCGACACCAGTTCATGAATCCACCATCTTTGTTATTACGTGCAACTTTAAAAGAATTAAAAACCTGACACACGTGTTAAAGGCCATGCCGTGTTGCTGCGAGATGCCGTGATTTAAAAAATTTGCAAAATACCGAAAATTTCAAAAATGGTCGGAATTTAGCAAACTTTGTTTGTAAATGCCAATACTGTCTTTTCTTGCCAAAAAACAAAGGAAATATGAAAGTACAAATAAAATAACGTTTACCAGTAGTGTTTTAATCAAGTTTACGACTGCATATCCCTTAAGAATTGGTGTTATGTCGTATATGGCGGTTTGTCAGCAGGCTACTTTTGAGCATACATTCAAAAACAGTTTCCCAGGTATTCGTGGAATTCTTGAAATTGATAAGTTTGATGAGATGCGGCTCTGCAAGTGAAACGAGAGTTTGCTTGATTCCACCGATTGGAACGTTCTAGGAGCAAAGTTTTCACCAGGCCACATTCTCCCGGCCGATCTGGAACTAATCAATTTAAATAGAATTAACAGGCGTGATTGTAAACAAACTATTCTGTGTTTATAGAAAGAAAGTTTCTTCCGTTAAATTAATTTGCATATTTTGTCTGCTTTGAACTACGCCGAGTTTCAGATCGGTCTTGAAATATCGTTAAATACTTCATGATTTTCAGTGTTTTCAGATTCTGAATTACCTGTCTGTTGAGAACTTTAAAAGAAAAATTACACTTTTAAGTATTCGATGAATTAATGAGTGTTTTCGCGCTCCTTTTCACGAAGATGGTCGTTTGGGTAACATGTGAAGACGCATTCAAACATCAAACTTCATTTTTGAGAAAAATTGCGGTCAACAACGAAAGTCAGCAACGAATATGCCTCCGATCAATAAGGAAACTTTCCTTAATAAGTAACCTCTTTAAGAAGTGCGTTATTGCTGCACTCCGTTGACAGATCTCTGTGTAATTTGCATTTTTGCACGGTAAGGCCAAGAAGAGATTTTAGTTGTTTTTCCTGCTTCTAAACAACACTAATATTATTCTACCGTACACGTAAGAACATGCATGTCTTTACATATATATGGCGGCCATTTCTACGGTTTTTGCTTGCTTTTAGACTTCGTTCTGCAATTACGAATGCGCGGCAGAGTGCCATATAAATACAGATATTTTGCTGAAACTATTAGCGTTCTGTTGGTTATATTTTTCTGAATAAGGTATGTGCAGAAGCCAGACCACGCGACTAAAATGTTTTATATGTGTTAAACTAGAAATGACCATTTCCTTATGGTCATTTCTGTGACATCACCTAAGATTTTTCAAACGGCAAAACAATTTCAGCCCATTTAAACGAAGGATTTCCCGTGTGCGTTATTATTGCACTTTAGGGCATCAAATCGCACAGAAATGTCAATATTATTTATAAAAATCGAAAAAGCAGTTGGTTTTCTTGAAATAACTTTTGTGCGAGCAAACTGACTACCACGCCTAGTTTAGGCCAAAAAAATAAATTTATAGGTCCGATAACCTCTGTTTATTGAAACTTTCGCGGTAAATATACTACCGTTTCCGTGAAAAACCCGCTCAGAAGCCTAACCGAAGTTTAGGACAGATATTAACATAGGAAATTCCCCGAATATATTGCAACGTCCACTTTTGTCAAACTTTATTTATATTTTACTTACCTTAATTACGTAAACGCAGTTCCTATACAAGAAAGGGACATTTCACTGAAGGAAGTGGACGAGCAAGCATAATGTGCAATGTTAAAAACTTCCAGGAATTATCACATCAGCGTCCGTTTTCAGGTTTTGCGGGATAGTTCACGTACTGTACTTCTTTTCTAATTGGAAAGGCACTTTGATATGTTGGTCACCTTTTCACGAGATAGGTCCTTTATGTTTGCAATTCCATTGCCTCGCGTTTTCAGTGCCAGACCCGTGGGCCCAAGCGTTATCAGCTGCAAAATCGCCTCTTAAAAAGTATCATAACAAGTTTTTACGGAGACCGCTGTTTTGACAGACACAATGAACGACAGCGCTTTGAAGTTAGCCGCTATCGCTGCTGTCCGAAAAACATTTTATTTTTGGATGATGGGTTTCCATTTCACATATTCGGAATGTTGCGTTTGAATTTGATTCTCTGATTCACTATGACTACTGAAATTGGAGGTAGTTTCGAACAGGTTTACCTCCGGGAGAGCCATATTTCAACGTACCAAAAGTTTTGATGAAAGATATAATAATATTGTTGACAACCTGAAATAAAATTACTCCCCTCCCCCAAAAAACCCTCCAGCCACATTGTATTTCGTGAGCGCGGAAACCCCCAACGCACTTCCAACCCCATTATTAGAGTCTGCTTAAAATGTCTTCGAAAACGCTGTCACTTATCCATCTCTCATAAATCTCATCTGATGCCGACATGCACACTACTGAAATATGAACTTCTGGTCGCATCTAAATAATTTAAGTATCGAAACCTGCCCGTGTAACCGTATGCCATGATTATTAACTTGTAGCTTCACGTTTCTGTGCCAAGCTACCGCGGTTTCGTTTCCTGTAATTTTATGGTGTGCTAATAAGCAACGCGGGCATGTTTTCCGACGTATCACTTTCATGGCAGAGAAGTAGGCGTCGGTTGACCAAGAAAAGTCAATGTGTCATTTCAGACGGCGATAACAAAATACACAGGCCTGCGCATAGAAAGTAACTCGCAAACATGTGAGCTTAGACTGGCGGGAATAGTTGTCTTTCAGCCTTTACGAAAAGGCCTTTACGTAAAGGACCATCCTCAGTCAAGTTAGAGTTGACTAATGACTGTGTTATCATTAAAATTTGCCTAACACAGATGCTCTCATATAGGGAATCGGCGCTCGGCAAAGCTGACTTGTCGACAAAGCAAATTCTCGTGCCTGAATAATAATCCGTGGAAGACCAACAACAAAGCCGACACCGCAGCGCAAAGGTCTGAAGTCTGGCACACCGACTGCTCTGTTAACTACCACAAAAGCCAGAGCGAGAGTTCGATCGTCGGTCTCGACGATGTCTACCGTGTGCTCCAAGGACGGTGACTTGTGCGTGAGGTAGTTTATAGTGATAGTAGACTTGCACAGAGTTTACCGCACTTTCTCCTCCCCACTCCACACCTGGACCCAGTGTCAAGACAGAGTCAAGAAGACCGGGTGTGGTAGAGGACGCAGGTGGCTGGCATGGACGGAGCCGCACCTAGGCATGCCACCACACCCCCTGATTCACAGCATACACTTGACCAGGATTTTTCACTAACAACAACAGCAACACCCCAACGGGGGTCAGAAAGGCGAGGATGATGACTGGGCAGCCATGCCCACAACCCAGTGGGAGTGCAAGCGCATCCACCGGCTGGGAACCGTGTGTAGGGGAGCTGCGTTTGCATACCAGGCTGTGATAGTCATGATTTGTTGATAGTGACCGTGCACACGTTTACAGACCTTTTAACCGCAAAGCCAGCACGATGTACCTACCGTGAATGACTAGTAAATCAATTACCTTCCACCACCGCAGGCAGCCTCATGCATCTGATCAGACTTTGTGTTTTATATGCATTCAGTGCTACTATCAAAGGCATGCTGCCGAATCGAAATTTACTCACAAATGGTAGCTATGCGATAAAATTGTTTCGTCGAAGATTGACACTCTAAGTACGCTCCTTCTGCGCAATTCATATACGAGACGCGCTAATTTTTAAAAACCCCACCTACATTTACTCTTATGAATTTGACGAAAACCGAGTTATTCTCACTGCAAGACAGAAAAGATCATTCCGCATTTTTCCCCTCGAAGCTGAATGGCGAGGAAACATTCACACAGTTTTTGCTCAACTGACAATCAATAAGTGAGTAGATCTTACCGAGGAAGTTGAAATGACGCGAGCCCGGTGGCGCAGTTGTGAAATGATAAACTGATTCAGGTTTCGATTCTTGGGATGTGCAGTCCTGGCTGCAAGCGTCATTGGCTAATAACGACCAATAAGCCAAAAATGGCCATTCCAGCGAGCCTGTCCTTGAAGACAAACAATCCCCAGCTGTCAGTTGGTACTCACTGGATGAGCACCAATCAGCTCCAATACAAAGTGAAATGCTCTTTTCAGTCTTTTAATGAGAGTACGTTGGTCCTCTGAAGGAATATTGCTACCTTTAACAAACCCGACTGGGGCAGTCCGGGATGCGGTCGTCACAGACTGGTGACTACAACTGAACCAGAAACAGGCATTAAATTTTCCCTATTATCGTCAGGAAAACGTTCCCCTGGGGCTGATAGCCGCAGTTCTATAGATAAATATCTATCTGAGAAACCATTTCTGGCTTATTAGCCGTTGTCAGCCAGTCATACCCAATGCCGAGGTGTGGAAAACCCGGGGCTCGAACTCGCGACCTGTTTATAGAAGTCAAACGTTTCTAACCAATTAGCCATGAACTCGTTGTCCTGTCGGTTTCGATCTCGAATATATGACGGTAGAGGGGCGTTCACTGATCATTCTTAAGGGACTCACTCGTTCCGTTGTGCCTCATAGGCTCTCTCTCTCTCTCTCTCGAGACCAACCAGCAGCCGCACTGTGGCGCATGATATAGGCGGAATATTCTTACCTGCAAAGAGAAGGGGGACTGAAATGTCCATTTCTGACTTATAAGCCGTCAAGTGAGTTCCGTGAGAACAGTCGGTGAGTGCCCCTCTAACATTTGGAAAAACTTTATGTGCTGGATCTCACGTTTTATAAGAATGGCCAACCAACCTAATGATGCTGCACACTTAGGTGCCGAAACTCAAAAAGCCTTGACCGCAGGTCGTAAAAGTGTCCTTGTAATCAGGAAAGACAGCTTAGATTTTGAACAAGGCAAAGGCGACAAAGCATGCAGAATTTACTGACGTCATAAATTTTGAGACCTATCATTCAGCTGCACACGGTGATTGCATTGTTATATGACAGGCAAACTTGGATGACTTCTCTCTCCCTCCCCCCTTGCCATATGCACCCGCATACTAGACCCATGTTTCAGATTACCTATCACGTTTTATCTCTCTATGTCGATCGTTGATTGAACAGTTTGCCTGTCATATAACTATGAAATGACCGTGTGCAGCTGAATGAGAGGTCTCGAAATTTATGACGTCAGTAAATTATGCATGCTTTGTCGCCTTTGCCTTGTTCAAATTTACTCCGGGAAAACATAGCTTAGATTTTGTCAACCCGAGATCTAATCTCTGCTTGGCTTCCATACGGGGAATTTATTCACTCATCAACAACCTTGCAACTTCTGAAATGAGACACAAAGTACTATAAATGCGTGGCCGGGAAATGCAAATCCTGCTGTTCCACAAAACCCACAGTTTAAACATCTTTCATTTTTGGTTTTAAAATTAAACCAAAAATTAAACACTGCATTGAGTCTAAGGGATGCTTATTAGCCAGCCAGCACGGGTGCTTACTAAAAACCCAGACACGCCACTCACCGTTACTACGCTGCTGTGTGACGTAGCAGCGAGTAATTCCCAGCGTCCCCACCTGTTTTTCCGCACATGCTCTGAACTGAATCTGTGAAGGTTTGCGCCAAAATATTTACTCCAAGCTCATACATTAATAGCTCACGAATGGAAGGGAGTATGCGCACCCAAGGTTTTTTTTAAAAAGATGACGAAGCCACTATCAGATTTATTGGCCTTTGCTTTCGAACTCGAACTAGAGTTCATCATCAGAGGTTACTCGAGTGCAGCAAATTGTGAACATTTATATCGTGTCGTGAGGGTGGGGGGAGACTACGTTCGTGGCTAGGTCTGGTTTGTGCCGCCTGGTCCACAATGGTCCCCTGACGTAGTGACGCCGTTTGTACTTTGCGGCGATGTGAGCTGCGCCACCTGGCTGCGTGGGCGGAGCGCATGATAACACGCAGGAAAATCAATGTGTCTATTGATAGAGTTGGTATCCGACACCCGAACCTCCAACATTTCTCGCCCCGTCTTGTTGTCGGCTCGTGCTAATATCCGCGTGTTGGCGAAGTCGAACTCATGGCCTTCCTCCAGCGTGTGAGTGGCGACTTGAGATAGTGGGTCGCCTCTCCGAACGGCCCGTTTGTGCACCAATGGGTGGGCGCTATGATAGATGACCTGGGTTATATTGGTCGCCTTTCTGTACACTGTAATGCTGAGTTTACCATCAGCTGTGCGCGTGACGAGCACGTTAAGGAAGGGTATTTTCTCGGCCTCCTCGTTTTCTCTTGCAAACTGAATGCCGGGGAGGATGCTGTTAAGCAAGTCTTGAAAACCCGATAGACTGTCCTTTTCAATAATGACGAATGTATCGTCCACGTATCGACGCCAAAACACCATTAATCAAATGATCCTGGTGGATTGTAGGTTAATTAAGCACGAACTTCTACAGGGGCAGTCAGCTAACTGTATCAGAATGGGTGCATACCATAAATTGCAGTAGACTGTGCGGGTAAATTTCCCTAGATGTGATTAACATCAAGGCCTTCGGTGGGGCCTCGCAGCCTAGGTGGCTTGAGCGTTGACTGTTCTCAGGCCTTCCTCAAGCCGTCGCCGGTTCGAATCCCACATAGGCCGCTGCTTTTCCCACAATCTGGTTTTAAGCAAGCAAGAACTCAAAGGGTAACTTTGCGAACGTAAGTCTGATTTCGATAAATTCTCCTCAGGCCTGTGCATTGGCATAATGAATCAAAAAATACGAACAAGTAGTTCCAAGAATAACCTATCCAGCACCAATGTTAACCGTTGCCCAAACCCTAACCATGAGCTCTAAACAAGCAAATTTAATGCCGACAACGCTATCGGCAGTCAAAATCCACTTCCTACATGACCCCTTTCGAGACATAATGCCGGGGCAGCGATAATGAGGCACATTTAACTAAGTAAGGTAAGAAGGCAGGCTTTTGATCAGCCACTCAAGGGGGTTGCATAACCAACCCCTGACCCAGTCAGCCTACGCGAACCGGTCCTATACGCACAGAGGAACTTCATACAGGTCCTTGGGTTGCCATTGTCCAAAGCCACTAAGTCACTCACCCGCATATAATTACCTTTCCCGGGGCCCACCTCCCCCCTGGCACTGAGTGGCATTTTGGTGTGTCACCCTCCCCTCCCCGCAAACCCGAGCTACAGTACAATTATCAGCTTGCCCGTATCTTTTCATTCATAGCCATATAAATCCGTTCAGTTTATTTTTCGATTGCGGCCCTCTCCTAATCCTGATTCCTCTGACATTATTCCTAACGAGGTAGCCTCTTTCAGGTACTTCGGCGTTACTTTGTCCTCAAATCTTTCATTTTCCCTCCATATTGAGTCCCTATTTATTAAAGTTCGTAAACTCCTTTACTACATATGTCGTTTACGTTTCTGCATTCTTCCTCTTATCCTATACTACTCTCCTGTCATTTTTCCTGCTTTGCTAAAAAAGGATCTTTTAATTTTGAAACGAGTCCTCCGCATGCTCTCTTCTGCTGCTGGTGTTTCTTATCTTTTTTTAGTTGACACTATCTTACAACGACACTTCAAGTCGGTCAAGCAATTTGCTGGTCGAATTCTAGATGACGTTGCCCATTCCTTACATTCTGATCTTATGTCTGCGAAGTCTTCCCGCCCGATGCGCCGTAGCTTCCGACTTATATCCTGTCGCACATAGGCTTATCGAGCTTCTGTATTGCCATTCCTAGCGCGCTATCTTACGTGCGAAGAGACAGAAATACAGAAGCTAAGACTTGAACTATCCCCATAATAATCATTTCTTTGTGTCAAGCTTTGACTCTTGAATAATCTCTTAACTTATTTACTGCCCATAGTGAATGGAGCCAATTTTTTGCTGAAAATTTTGAAATTACGATTTCAAAATAAAGCGAATTACTCTCTCTCTCTCCTCTCTCTCTCTAAATGTACAGGCCTGAAGAGAATTTATTGAAAACAGACGTGTGTTCACCAAATTGGTTTTTTGACAGCAAAAACCTTGGCATAGGCGGCTTTGGTTGCTCCCTATGTATACCTCAGAATTTCCGTACGGCGAAAATGCATACCCTGCGGACTGGCATTCCCACTGACACATACAAACGCAGGCTCTGCTTCAAGAACCAACTGCCAAACCAAATCAACTATAAAATATGAATATCCTCATTTAATGTATAACAGGTGGTGATTCCTCACTTTTATGCATTTTCCCCTTAACATTTAGGACCCTTTCATAATTTTTCCAATTCTCTACGCTCATTTTACTTGATGCCACTTAAGAGTACACATGCCTGACGTACTTTCTGTCATTTAACAATTAACGACCCACTCGAACTGAAGAAGGTGAAGTGCGAAATTGGTGGAACTGTCAGTCCCTCGGGATGCACCGGTTTACTTTGATCGCCTGGTCAGCAGGAACTGCGGAAACACGGCTGATTGATGAAAAAATCGCTCTCGGCTCCCCCCGATTTCCTCACTAGTAGTCTTCAACCCCAGCAACAGTAGCGGCGCTAGTAATTGTTAAAACTGTACTGCCCTTTCCGGTTGGGATGCAAGTCGGACGATTTTATGACTTTACAGCAACAGCAGCAGCTGCAGCAGTAGGGTTCGAGGGTGGTTGCGCCCTCGGCAGGACAGCCGCATGCGCCAACTGGCAACACCAAGTATGTGAGGGAAATATCATCAGAGATGGTCGCCGCCGCCGCCGCCACCGCCCTGTTACAAACACCCTGCTGCTGCTGCTCCTCCTCCTCCGCTGCTGCTGCCGCTACCTCCCCCAGTCCCGCCGCCCCCCCCCCTTCCAACGCGACTGATGTGTGTCATGTGCCTCTTCAGCAGCCCCTCCCCCCGCGCGCCTAGTGCAAATCATCCCAACAGCGTGCGCGATTAGTCATCACGAAGGCCTCGTGCGCGCATGTCATCATGCCGGGGGCGGCGGTACGTGCGTGCGCGCGTGCTCGCGCGGACACTCCTAGGTGTTACGTGTCGCGTGAAAGTGTGTACAGTAAGACCGGGACACAGATCTGAATCTGATTGGTCGGTCGGATTAAATTGGGACTGGGCACGCGCATGCGGACGGACAGGCACTGACGACGGCCGCCGGCTTTTAGTTGGGAGGAGGGCGAGGGTGTGCCGATCTAATCGATGGCTGCCCGGCCGAGGGTAGGCGTAAGAGGAGGAGGAGGAGGAGGAGCGAACAGCCGGCTACGGCGGCAGTGCCAGCAGCAGAAACGGTCTGAAGGTCATGCGAAGGTGCCTTGCGTAGGCCTTATTGAACACTGAATAGGCGAGGAAGCAGCGATAGAGTTCACTTAGTCAACAGTGGTTACTAGCATATGTGTGTGTGCGTGCGTGCGTTCCACGTGCGTACGCGCGCGCGCGTCTATTAGGACAGGGCGAGGCGCAGGGAAGGAATAAATTGAGCTCGCAACTCCGCAACCAATCCCACCGTAACTTCTGTGCCCGCTATTGGTCACTTCCGCTCCTCTCTCTCTCCTGTTCCCCTTGTGTTTGTATTCGAAACTGTCCGCCAGCGGCTTCATTTGGAAGTTCTCTTTCACGGAGAGGAGTCCTTGCCGGCGAAGGCCTCTTTGGGTTTCATCTTCAAGCCATTCGGACGATCAACAGTCAGTGTTCTTTTGTCCGACTGTTCTTATCATCTCTGTGAATGCCGGTCATCGCCGAGTAAGTGTGTCTTGTTACTCCGGGTCACTGCGTAAGGACTCCCAAGTTCACTTCCATCACATAGTTTGACATTTTTAAATTTGACAAACTTTTAGACGTCCGAGTTATCGGAGATTAGTATTGTAAGGTCAGCCTTCAGAGTCACAAACATAATTATCTTGTCGCATGTAGAGGATGCAGTAATTTTTGTGATCTGCGCCGAAGTGAAGAATACGAACAAATTACCTGAATGCCTGGGTCATGGCCAGCAATATATTTTGTGCACGAAGACTGCCAGACTGCAGTATTTCTAAAGAAAATCTTTTGGACGCTTTTGTGCCTTATTTTGGCGGTTAGACCGTCTGTCAAGATCGCCCTTACGCAGTGCCTTGTCTGGTCATGTTTTGGATAAGTCAGATTCTCTCTAACCTGAACGGATAACTCATAATGTCATCTTCGTTATCCTGATTGATTTTCAAAGTGCGTTGTTAATAAATTAGTCAGCTTTCCCATATTGCGGCTGGAGCGCGTATTTTTGAGTCTTCGCTATTACCTACAACTCCCTATTTACAAATCTTACTGAGCTGAATGTGATTATAAATTTCTGTTTCCGATCATACGGTTATTTGAAGACCAACCTACTTGAATGGGGAACATGGCTTTGTGTATTAATAACGGGAGTACTTAATCTAGTAAGCTTCTTTTGGTTAATTTCTGCCAAATTTTTCTATGCCTTATACGACCTTTGTCTGGTAGGATTTAATTTGTTTTCTGATTCTTTTCCTTATACTCGTGGAATTTGATTTTCCAATTGGCCTTTTAAACTTAAGATGTGACATATATATATGCAGTATGCTATGTCGGTAATACCATACTGCCTATATCATGCGCCGCTGGGCGGCTGCTGGTTGGGCTCGAGAGAGGGAGATAGCCCGTAAGGCACAATGGAACAAGTGAGTTTCGTAAGAACGGTCGGCGAGCGTCCTCTATCATTATATATACATATATATATCCTATCTTGTCATCTAACAGGCGACTACTTGCTCAGTCAGAGTTTTTTTAAATCATGAGTTGCGCTTTTCCTTTACAAGCCGCCTTCCAAAATTGTCGATCTCGTTCATGTCTAACGCCCACCTGTCATTTTGCCCTAACCACAGAACTTGCCGGCATTTGGCGATCGACTGTCCTCTTATGCGTTCGTATTGCGCTCACGAGGCTCGGTCGGTCGGCAGATTGACAAGTTGGTGAGCAAAGTTTCAGGTGTGCAGTGACTGAACCGAACGTCTTTCATTCGATCTCCCTCTGGTGACACACTTTATTTGGCTTTCTCATGTTCATTTTGAAGATATGTAGTTATGTGCGTCTCACTGGCCCCATCACAAACTGCTTCGTAACTTAACTTCCCTTAACGGAGTCAGTTACAGTTCAGTATATTTGAGGACAATAGGCACGTGAGTCCCCTTTGTCGTGGGATCTTATGAACCTAAGTGGAGACTGCATATTTTTGCTCGAAGCCCATCCCATTTTACCGATTTACAAAAATAAGCAACTGCCGAATCTAAAAATTGTTAGACCTAACTACGTCTTCGTTAATCGTGCATATCAACACAGTTGCTATTACTTGAAATAGATTCAGATTTTAAAAAATTATGTGCGAACTTCAGATATTTAGTCATGTTTACTTCCAGTCAACCAGTTATCTTGATACGCATGTCATTAAAGTGCAATGTTCTATCTAGTTCAAAAACCAAAGCTATCATGTTCAGGCAAATCTCAAGATTTAAATTTTACGCTTTAACTCTGGACTATTGGGTGAGGTGTTCTATCGAAAATGTTCACTTATAGATCCTAAACGCATTTTCAACTAGTAAGATGCCCAGGGTATTTTGAGATTTTGTAGGAGTTATCCCCCTTCACTGGGGGCAGTGAAGTATGCTTCGTTGACAACTTTGTCATTTAGCGATGTGTGGATTGCTCGAGAAAGAGATAGCGCAAACTCAGTATAGAAAACCACTACCTTTCAGATTTGATCTTTAAGATCAGTTGACAATAAGGGGGGATTTGTTTACTATATCGATCAAATTCGTTCATGCGGTGTCAAAGGTTAAAGCCATAACTTAAAGGAAATCTTACAATCAGCAAGCAAAGATTCACAACTAAAAGCATCTTTACAAAACATGCAAGGACTATTCTGTGGGGTATGTAAAAAATGAGTCATACAAAAACAGTCCAGGTGCAAAAGGCAGCAGTTTGGCAACCTATGGTCATTTTCTGTGGAAGATTGAAGTAGCGCAATTCTGTTCGCTTGATTTCCTAGCCCTTCTCGGTCTTATTTACTGGCAAGTACCACGGAAACTGACTAAGACTGAGTCTGTTTCAGAATGATCGAAAAATTCAATTCACCCAATGATTTTCAAAATTACATCAATTTATCTGACGTTGGATTTCCGATTTATTAACTCGGAGATTTTCTATACGTCTCAGCCACATTTCTACACGGTTCATTTCAAATATACTCGGTGAGTTTATATAAGATTACACTATTAAGTGAATCTTCAAGTAGACATGTAGGAAATCAACTAATTGGACCCTTCTAACAAGTCTAAAAGCTAGTTTTGCCTTCATCCTGGTTTTTCAGATTTTATTATTGTTTATTAGAAATTTATTCCATGTTAATTTATTATGAAAGGAAATCACGACTAAACGATGCACAACAATGTATAAATTGTAAAAATAGTTAGAACCGTTAGAAAACAGGCAAATTATGTGTTTCCTCAAAATGCTGCAGAAATTTCCAAGCTAGTCTATATATTACTGGCAATAATTTTTGCCTGTAACGTAGCAATGCAATTTTCAAATTTTGAGTTCTCTGAATCAGATTAAGAAAAGACTGTGTGTTGCGCTTAATTTCCGGAGTTTTGTTATTCCTGTAACTGTTTGGGAACACAAATACCTTTCTACTACGGCGTGGAAGGCAAATAGTCCTTTATCTAGTTGGATCTCTTTTATCTGTACAATCAAAGAAACCACGGGTTTTCGAGAAGGAAAACACAGCGAGGAAAATACAGATATATTTTAGAGATGTCTTCTTTCGCACTCCTATGGTGCTTTTCTTAGCGTTTAGACGTTGGCTGCCGGGCACTGTGTTAAGTCTTCGTGTCGATGATCGTTGTCTGCCCAGTACTGCCTATTTCAAAATATTAAGAGGTATATTGCGATCTATCGTAATTGTTTGTTTGCTTAGGCTTTCCGCAACTTATAGACATGATGCAATTTTTTCATTTGGCTGGTATGTAAACTGCATGTATTCGACAGTATTTTGATGTGTAACAATTTAATTCCCCGCCCAAACTTCATTTTAGAGTCAGGAAAGCTAGCTCTATTCAGCCACCCAAAAACTCTTTCGTGCAGTTGGATTGCAAGTCAATGAAATATGAGGACAAAGTTGAGTTTTGTGATACAGTCACAAATGAGTAACTGGAAATTCACTTTTGGTGATAATGGCATGCGTAATTTCCTTGGTACATGCACCTCTATGTGTACGCATATGAAGAATAATGGTGCAATTCGGGAGGTTTCGAGTTATTTTAGAAAAATTTTAAGCAGTTGAAACAAAACCCTTATCGTATGCATAGAAAATTGTCAAATTCGTCGGGAAATATGCACACTTTTCGTGTAAAATGCCAATAGTGGTTAGTTAGGTTCTCGGTTTATAAATCTACGATTCAGAGTATCTGTTAACTATGATTAACAAAGGACTTCACATCTCGCTACAGGCTATGTGAATACGCATCAGGTATGCAACGTCACCTCGATACGATTGGCTAGATTAGTCTTCGTTTGTTTTTTGAAGTTTGTCTTTGGCATCCAAAAGTGCATGCCGGCCCAGAGATATATATATATATATATTAAGAAAGGTGAAGTTCTTTGGGAAACAGCACACCCGTTGTCTGAAGACGAGCTGGGGAACCAGTCTCGAAAATTCACAATAAAATTTTGCTGTTTCCCAAAGAACTTCACTCTTCTTATTATATTTCTTGGAATGCCTGTTTTTCAATATATATAAATTTCGGTTCTGACCCTAAAAAGTCATGTCCCGGAGATTTAACTCCAAGTTCTGCATTGACTGATTTCCGAAATTATTCACCTGATTATTCTCTGGAGTTAATATACCGGAAACCGCTAGAGAACGCTGGGGGTCCCACTGAAGAGCCGAACCCCTCGCAGCTGTGTCACCCAGCGGCAGAATATCGGCGAAACACGTGTCTGGGCTTTTAGCAAGTATCTAGGTCGGGAGTACGGTATAATACCTTTATTATATGAAATTCATACTACTCGTAGTACTACTTGTTTGTAGAATGGGCATTACGTGGTTATTCCACAGTAGTTGATTGTCTTCGACCCAAATGTTCATTGAAATTTCGGTTCTGACCCTAAAAAGTCATGTCCCGGAGATTTAACTCCAAGTTCTGCATTGATTAATTTCCGAAATTATTCACCTGATTATTCTCTGGAGTTCATATACCGGAAACTGCTAGAGAACGCTGGGGGTCCCACTGAAGAGCCGAACCCCTCGCAGCTGTGTCACGCAGCGGCAGAATATCGGCGAAACACGTGTCTGGGCTTTTAGCAAGTATCTAGGTCGGGAGTACGGTATAATACCTTTAATATATATATATATATATATATATATATATATATATATATATATATATATATATATATAGACAGTAATGCTATTACGGACAAGACAAAGGGGACTGGAATGGCCATTTCCGGCTTATTGATCGTCGTCAGCCAGTCATACCGAACCCCGAAGTGTGGAACACCCGAGCCTCGAACTCGCGACTTGTTAGCTAGGAGTCCGCGCCTCTAGCCACTGGGCCACGAGCCCGTTGTCCTGTCGGTTCTCGATCGGGAATAAACAATGGGTTGAGGCGCTCACCGATCATTCTTACTGAACTCACCGGTTCCGTCTTGCCTTGCGGGCTCTCTCTCGAGCCTAACCAGTAACCGCACAGTGGCGCAAGATATAGGCAGAATGGCATTACCGACGAGCGAGTTCCGTAAAAACGATCGGTGAGCGCCCCCCTCCCCCCATTGTTTACTCCTGATCGAAAACCGACAGGGCAACGGGCTCGTGGCCCAGTGAGTAGAGGCGTTGACTTCTAAACCAACAAGTCGCGAGTTCGAGGCTCGGGTGTTCCACACTTCGGGCTTGGGTATGGCTGGCTGACGACGGCTAATAAGCCAGAAATGGCCATTCCAGTCTCCCTTGTCTTTGTCGGTAATATCATTCTGCCTATATATATATATGGGCCGGCATGCACTTTTGGATGCCAAAGACAAACTTCAAAAACAAACGGAGACAAATATAGCCAATCCTATCGAGGTGACGTTACATACCTCATGCGTATTCACATAGCCTGTAGCGAGATGTGAAGTCGTTTGTTAATCATAATCATGCGGAGTATGAGCGATATCGTCATCCTGCACGCCGACAAGTGACGCTCGACAGTTAACATGGACAAGACCGAGTACACGACGAAACTTCAAGGCTGATTGGAGGACGAAGTTGCCTTTGAGCTTTCGGAGACTGGAGAGTTCAAGATGCACGTGAACAGGGTAACCATGACGATGGACAAGTAAAGGAAGGCGGAAGTCCTCAAGAGACAGGAAGCACTGGCCGCGAAAGCCACCGATGCCGCCATGGCGCGTTTCTACGGTCTGCCAAAAGTGCATAAACCAGCAGTACCTCTACGCCCCATAGTCTCCTTACGCGGCAACCCGACGTTTGGGCTGTCAATTCCGTTTACTGACCGGGGATTTCGAATGGACAGTGAAATCGGCTGAGCAGTTTTTAATGAGTATCAGACATCTGGAAATAGAGCCAGACGAGATGATGGCATCGTTTCACCTCCATTCTAATCGGCCTTGCAACCAGCATCCTTGACGTGCTTCTTTAGGAGAAGTATGATGAAAATGATCAACAACCTAAACGAACGTACCTCATCGAACTCCTGGAATTGTGCCTCAGAACTTTCTTCACCTTCAACAACCAGGTTTACGAGCAAGAGAAGGCAACACCGACGGGCTCCCCGCTGTCCGGACTGATTGCCGACGCTATGCTGCAGAGGCTCGAGCGACTGGTTTTCCGTTCATTCTCCCCAAAATTCTGGACAAGGTATGTCGACTACACATTTGTCGTAATCAAGAGGAACGACGTTCAGGACTTCAAGGTCTTATTGAACTCAATATTCCCTGACATCGAAGTTTCAATGGCAGAGGAAACCAACAACCAATCGCCTATCCTCGACGAGCATGTTGCAAGGACGGTTAGTGGGAGAATAAGAACTACGGTATACCGAAAGGCAACGAATATTGGACGCATCCTCTAATTCCTAAGTAACCACCCTATTGGTCACAAACGCAGTTGTGTCAGAGCTCTTTTCCAACGAGTTCAAACACACTGTAGTGACGATGACGGAAGAAGGGAGGAGGCGAAATACCCGCATTCCTTATTCACAGCCAATGGTTATCCACGATCCCTCATACGTGAGTGCCAAAGAAGACTTACCCGCGAACGATTTAACGATGAGAAGCCGAAATTCTGGCTCGCGATCCCTTACATGAGGAATGTTTCTGAGGCGACAACAAGAATCCTGAGCCCTTTTGGGATTGGGGTAGTCCATAAACCGGAATCCATTATCAGGCAGCAGATAATGAGGCCCATAGACCAGCTACCGACAACGGAACAATCAACAGTGTCCTGCAGCATACCTTGTTAACATTGCAGTGCGAGGTATGTTGGTGAAACGAGCAAACGCCTCTACACAAGATTGTACGAACAGCAGCTTGCAGTCAACCGTGAGGATAAGCTGTTACTGGCATATGGGCACATACAACAGAAAAAACGCAGTTTCGCCTTGGGAGAGGCAAGCGTCATCGGCCTAGCCAACAGATAGTCAGACCGGTTCTCGAAATTTGGTCCTCAGTTGGCACAATCAACCGAGCCATTGATTTTCATCCGGCCTACCAAGCGGTACGTACGAGGCTCCAGTCAGTCCGAACGGGGCCGACAGCACTGACGAAAAAAATAGCGACCCTCTCAACAGTTGTCAACTTCGCAACAGGGGGAGAGAGTCAGCCGGGGGTCAGACAACCGACGCGAGACATCGACCCACCGACGCGCCCAAACAGCCGAACGCGATTCACACATGCAACGAGAGCTGATCAACCCGTCAGGTTATGAGGGATCCCCCACGGGCACACGGACCTAGCAGCGACAACGACGGCCGGACAGGGGACAGAGGTCACGCGAGCGACCAAGCGGTCAGCCACGGAGGGACCAAAGCCAATCCCCTGCCAGCAGGCAGGTCAGAGTTCGTGTAGCAGGCATGCCTATAACATGAGACAGGCGGCGAGACAGAACAACTCTGTGCTAGCAGGATCAAACAGCCTACCACTCTGATGATGAAATTGAGGAAGTTTCCGAAACGTCGGCACTAATGCAGTGTGGTCCACAGAATCGCCTCTTTTTATTCTTCGTCTTATTTTGGGGATGATAAATGGGATATATGCAGTCAGACACCGAAGCCAAATAGATGGCGAACCCTCCCTTACATTAAAAATGTGTCTGAACTTGTGGAAAGGCACCTAAAGAAACACCAGATTCGGGTGGCACACAGACCGACGACTACACTACGTACTCAGATAGTACACCCTAAGGATAGGGTCGACTATTTGGATAGAAAGGAAGTCGTCTACAAGATCGCATGTGAGGCCTGTGATGCAGTTTATTGTGGTCAAACAGGAAAATCCGCCTCTACACGCATTCACGAACACCAACTTGCAGTAAAGAGGCGAGACCACCTGTCTCAAGTAGCCATGCATAGCTTGGACACCGGGCATACGTTTGCTTGGGACAGAACACGGATTGTCGGTGCCTGCCCCTTCAAGAAAGGCCGAGAGTTCCTTGAGGCCATGCATTCGGATAAATCGTGCATCAACCGTCACATCGAGTTGGACGCCGCGTACAAAAGTCTCAAGGAGAAATGGAAGAGACGAGAGCCAATCGGGACGGAATGACGCAAATAGCGGCCGCTCACGGGCGCGAACGCGAACGATTATCGATTTTTTCATGTGCACTGCCAGATGTTAACTGTTTTCGGCACATTTACTTTCAGTCTGCGTCTGACGACGACCTGGGGAACCGGAGTCGAAAGTTCACGCAATAAAGTACCTTTCCCAAAGAACGCCTCTGCCTTCAACATATATATAGAGGCGTTGACTTCTAAACCAACAGGTCGCGAGTACGAGGCTCGGGTGTTCCACACTTCGGGCTTGGGTATGGCTGGCTGACGACGGCTAATAAGCCAGAAATGGCCATTCCAGTCTCCCTTGTGTTTGTCGGTAATACTATTCTACATATATATATATGCTAGAAAACGGGCATCCCAAGCAAGTTAATTGAGAATAAGTAAGATTTTTTGGGTAGAGAATAAGCTTTAATGCATAAATTTTCAAGTATGGTTCCCCAACTCGTCGTCAGACTTTTTGGGCTATATTCAAAAACAATTAACTATTTAGACGTGTCGAACAAGTTATTCTATGGTTGGTTGAAGCCTTCACCAATGCGCATCGATGGTTTTTCGTCATCCCCTCGGCATTGGCTGCGCTCGCCAACCATAGAATCACTTGTTTGACACGGTTAAAAAGTTAACTGTTTTTGTACATAGCCCAGAAGTCTGACGACGAGCTGGGGAACCAGACTCGAAAATTTACGCATTAAAGGTTATTCTCTACCCAAAGAATCTTACTTATTTTCAATACATATATATATAAGCTGGTGACGCAACTGGATAAGACTCTCGTCGACATGCAGTAGAACAAAGCAATAAGTAAGTCGGTACGGCTGCCTATTAAGCCAAAACGTGCGGCCCCATCACGCTTCTATGTACTACCAAAGGTACATAAAGCCGGTCTGCCCCTTGCACCAATCGCCTCATTGGGTGGTGCACCAACATATAATCTGGCAAAGTGGCTATTCCGCAGCATAAGGTCTCTCACCGCAGACACCGCCACGTCCATCTGTGTAGTGGTACAGTTCCTGGAGCGGCTCATAGGGATGCGACTCAGTGAAGATGAGGTCATGTTGTCATTCGACGTCACCTCTCTCTTCACTTACATCCCGCAATGCCTAGCAGTCGAAACGGTTAGCGAACTGTCCGAAAGCAAGTACTACGAGACGGGCGAAAACGTGAAACGGAGGCATCTGAAGCAACTGCTAAAATTCCGCCTGAGGACGTTCTTTAAGTTCGGAGGGAGAATATATAAACAGATCAAGCGGATGCCGATGGGAACACCGCATTCGGGCTTCATAGCAGAAGCAGTTCTACAAAAAGTTGAGACCGCAGTTTTTTGAGATCCACAGGCCAACATTTTGGGCTC
This sequence comes from Spirometra erinaceieuropaei, assembly GCA_902702965.1. Taxonomy (NCBI): domain Eukaryota; kingdom Metazoa; phylum Platyhelminthes; class Cestoda; order Diphyllobothriidea; family Diphyllobothriidae; genus Spirometra; species Spirometra erinaceieuropaei. The sequence goes on along the minus strand of CACRXP010000462.1, from coordinate 222,552 downwards.
GATATGTCGGTGATATCTCCGTCATCATCAAGCGGGAATTAGTGCGAGAATTTCACAATATTCTAAATTCTGTTCCTCTGATATTTAATTAACAATTGAGGTGGAAGGCAACGACCAACTACCGTTCCTGGACGTACTGGTTAACCAAAAACCAAGTGGGCACCTAAAAATAACGGTGTATAGGAAGGCCACCAACACGCATTAAATCCTGAGCTACCACAGCAAGCACACGTTCGCCCACAAACACAGCTGTGTGTAAACACTATGCAGTAGGGCAGAAACACACTGCAGTGAGCCGGATGACTAAAGGTCGGAACTACGCTACCTTCAGCACCCCTTTATTCCGAACTAATATCCTCGGAACTTCATAGAACGCAACGGACAACCTGGGCCAAGCCGAAGCTTGGTGACAGAACGGCAAAACGTCCGGCGAGCGCTTCCTTACATTGACGGCGTCTCTGACGCGGTCTCACGTCTCCTAAGACCACTGGGGATCGGCATTGCCCATCGGCCAGAGTCAACCATTCGCCACCTGGTCATGAGACCTAAGACCCCTCTACCACGTGGTGGAGCAACAAGCATTATTTATCGGATCAAATGCAACTCCTGTGAAATGAACTACACTAGAGAGACCAGAAAACGACTACAGACCCATGTTGGGGAACACATGAGGACAGTAAGGAGGATGGACCCGTTGTCTCTAGTGGCAGAACACAGGGCAAACTCTGGACACACGTTAGCATTCCAGAAAGCCGAAATCGTGGAGCGAGAAAATGACAGCATAACTAGGGAGACAATCGAGGCCTGGCACACTGACGCGAACTCCATCAACCGCCTTATAGCGCTTCCCGAAGCTTACCAGGTCCTCCGGACGCAGCTCAGTGAGCAGAAAAACAAACGCAGGCTACGACAACACAGAAGCGTAAATAAGACTGAATTCTCGGGGAACGCGTGCGCAGCTGTACTATAACCCCAATCTGCCGAAGGTGCGGTCGTCACTACAGCCGTGTCATCCACTTATCCGCAGGTGAAAAAAACGGACGGTCGCATTAACGCAAACGAGCTCGACAAAGGTGCTTTCTTCACTGGATCTTATCCGGCAGATGAGAACACAGGCTGTTGCGGGGTCCTAAAGGAGATTGCCAACCTAGGACGAGAGTAAAGGTCAATGCAAACAGGTGCGATGACGGCTATCGTTCAAACGCCGGAGCCTGACGAGAGGTAAACCCGTCGTAGCAAGACTGACACGACCCATAAGTACTGTGAAGCGCGGTGTAACATTAACTTCCGATGATGATAGCTTGTAGCTAGATCGCAGTTGGTAGCCCGGACCCGCATTACAGGTGGCTGGGGGGTTTGTTTACTGGGGTTATTTTGTGGGCCTCCATAGTCACATCGGATACATTTGGCTTCCGTTTTACGTTTGAGGTTAGAATTAGGGTACCGGTAAATGATTTCCGATTTTCCGGCTAGGGTTACGCCTTTAGGCTTCGGTTTTCGGGTTACGGCTACGGTTTGAGCGTACGAATAGGTTCCAGTATTACGGTTATGCTTCTCAGTTACGGCTATGTCTAAGGGTTGCGATTACGTTTACGATTTCGGCTAGGGTTAGGGTTGCCGTTAGGGTTAACGGTAACGGTTGAGGTTAGGGTTATGGTTAAGGTTAGGATTAGGGTTAAGGTCACCGTCCGCTTCCCATTCGGGGCTACCAACTGCGATCTAGCCTAGCTTGTTTGCTTTTGAAACGTCAGGGCAATGTAACTATGGTTCCCGATATCGCATCTTCTTCTTATTTATGTCCGGTGACGCGCATCTTCGTTGGGTATGACTGGCTGACGACGGCTAATAAGCCAGAAATGGTCATTACAGTCTCCCTTGCCTTTGTCGGTAACACTATTCTTCCTATATCCTGCTCTGCTGTGCAGCTGCTGTTTGGGCTCGAGAGAGAACCCATAAGCACAACGGGACCAGTGAGTTTCATCAAAACGGTCGGTGAGCGACCCTCTACCATTAGATATACATTAAGCTAATGGCTTCACAAATTATCTATTGCAGGACATGAAGTTAAGTGTTCGGGGCATGTCTTTTTACGGTGAGACCCGAATTTTCAGCGAAAATCTTGATCGAAGAAATCATATATTATGCAACAACCACGTAATATCTATCCTACGAATGGGTAGTAGTACTATTACTAGTAAACAACGCACCGCAGCAGAATGCTGGCGAAAAGCCTGTTTGGGCGTTTAGCTAGCGTTTATGTCGGGAGCACTGTATGACCATCCGCAGCCGACGCTTATTACGAATCCTCATTAACGGACGTCGTATTCGTCTGCGAAAGTATGTCAGGGAAATCGAAAGGGAGAAAGCAGCATGCGCATTATACCTGGAGAAACAAACACTGCAAAACCTGATAGAAGCGAACAGGCGAGTTCCAGGTAGCAGTTCAGAAGATGACGATGCGATCACTGGAACAAGAAATTTATTGGCCCGACGTTTCGGATTCCCACTCGAATCCATCATTAGAGGCATTCGCAGATAAAGGTGATGGTGGCACCAGGAGTGCAGTACTTATAGCACGTGGCTGCCGTGGGACCGTATGCGCACTGCAATTAACACTTCTTGGTGTAGTGCAGTTGCGGACAAAACAACTATATCAGAGAAACTGGGAGATTAATCCGTACGCGAATTGCCGAGCACGCAGCAGCAGTGAGGCGGTGAGACGCTTACTCTTAGGTGGCGGCACACTCGACGGGACCCGGCCATATTTTCAAATTTCGAGAGGCCGAAATCCTCGCAAGGGGTGACAACCGCATGAGCCGCAAGCTGTTCAAGTCATGGTTCTCAGGCCCGCAATTCATCAACAAGCAAAATGACCTCCCGGTACCATATTCTGTGCTGAGATTTTCCCTAAGCAGGGGAATCAGTCACGTGGGGAGGGCGCGGGCGAGCAGTTATCACAGCGACAGTGAGTCAATATGCCGAGCAATCGACACACCAGCATCCAGCACGGATGACAAAATCAAGGCCATTAACGACTCGGACTCGGACCGACAAGCCACCACCGCATCAATTACGACCCCCGCGGTGATTGAGAGAACTGTTAATTGCAGTGCGCATACGGTCCCACGGCAGCCACGTGCACTCCTGGTGTCACCACCACCTTTATCTGCGAATGTCTCTGATGATGGATTCGAGTGAGAATCCGAAACGTCAGGCCAGTAACTTTCTTGTTCCAGTGATCGCATATTCATCTTCTGAACTGCAAACCCTAGAGAGCTGGATCTCGATAAAGATGAACGTGGAGCGAGGGAAGAAGAGAGTCCAACTACTGAACAAAGTGCGTACCCTACAGCGGGCAGATGCAGTTATGCCAGAACCATCATCCGTCCACAACCTCTCATCCAAACAGCTCACAGGCGGCCAGATAAAAGTGATTCAGCACGAATCTGGATACAACGCAGGTGACGCGCAGCCACTAGATTTGATTGCGGCATTGTAAGCGACACTCGCAAAGACGGATACCGATGATACAAGAACTTCATTCGCCAGCGATTCTCATCCCTCATCATATCTCACAAGCCACGTCGTACCATCTCGTTGGTCGAATTAAAGGCCATTAGGGGATTAAACTGGGCGAATAATTAGTCATTGTTTCAGCGGACAAAGGACGAGCAACCGTGATCTTGGACAGATCAGAGTACGTTGCAAAAGCCCAGGAACTACTAAACTACAACCACTCATACAGAGTCGTCGACTCTGACTCCATGAAATCAAGAAGTGCTTAAATCACACGAGGAGCCAAAAGGCGATATCTGAAAACAATTGGAGACAAATGAGACCAAAAGATGCCGCTCCAGCGCGTTTCTACGGTTTGCCAAAAATCCACAAACAAAATGTCCCCCTACAACATTGTAGCGCTGAAAGGCACACCAACCTACGGACTTGCTAAATGGCTTACTAAGCACTTAAAGAAGCTGACAGAAGGCTCCGAATACACAGCCGCCTCCCCAAAGCACTTCCTGGAAAACTTTAGAGTCGTGAAAATAGCCCCCGATGAGATCATGGTATCCTTTGACTTCGTCTCTTTGTTCACCTCCATCTCTAAGGATATGGCCACGAGAGTCATTAGTGACCTACTAGAGCGAAAGTACGACGATGAAGAAAAACCTTTAAAAGGAAGCAAGCGATTGAGTTACCGGACTATTTCTTATGCACGTATTTCACTTTGAACCGCCATAAGTATGAGCAAATCCAGGGAACCCCGATGGGATCCCCGATCTTCGACCTCCTGGCTGGGGCGGTACTGCAGGAATTGGAAACTCGTGTATTTCGGTCGTATAAGCAAAAATTATGGATGCGCCATGTGGACGATACCTTTGTCGTCCTACACCGAGATGCGGAGGAGGCCTTTAGAGGAGAATTAATCTCCATCTTCCCACATATCCAATTCACAATAGAGAAAGAAAAGAACAGAATGTTCTCTTTCCTCTACATGGGGGTAACGAGGCAGGAAGATGGAACCCTCCAGACCGGTGTTTTCCGAAAAGTTACAAATACCGAGAAAATACTCCACCACAACAACAGCCACCCTCTGTCACATAAATGCAGTTGCGTCCGGACACTGTTCCGCCGCATCAACACGAAATACAGCACAGAGGCCGAGAAGCTACAAGAGTGTACGTCACTGTGGCACCTCTTCATTGTCAATGGATACCCAAGTAACTTCTTAAACAAATGTCTGTCCCAAAACCACACAAAGACTGATGGTTAGCCGAACCAAAAACCTGAGGTACTCCGTGTCTTGCCCTACATAAGGAACGTCTCTGGGGCCACTGAGCGTATGCTACGACCACTTAAAGTGGGCTTTGGACCGCCTAATGGGCTTTACCGTAAGCGCCGTGTGAGCGCCGACGATGAGAATCGACGGAGGGAAGCGTGGACGCTAGCGTAGAAACCAATACCTACAAATGTACGGACGGGTGCGAACGAGTGACAGTGACGAGTTTAGGAAAACAATCACGACTATTGCATGCGAATGCAATGGGCGTTGACAACCGTACGTCGATATCTGACACGTAAGTGGGGATTTTCCCATGCACCTCACAAAGACTACCATGCAGGCAGATCTACGTCAGCCTGGTCGTCTTACTGAAGTACACTGAAGAAGGAATTTAAATTCGCCCGCGATACTGGAATTCTGTCTTACTAAAATGTCGGGTGTTACATTTGTGGTTACCGTGATTTCTTAGATTCTCTTCACGATCGTAGTTTTGCTACAAATATCAACGCAATATGTATACATATATATGAGGGTAGGGGGACAAGCGTCGCAGATGTCCATGAATTGAGTGTTTTCGGAAATACTACCGTCCAGGCGCTGGAAACAACCATCTGATGAAGCCTCCTATGAAGCCTATGAAGCTCCTATGAACCTCCTATGAAGCTTCCTAAACACGCCAGATATGCTCAACACTCCAACCGTCAACTTCCCTCCGCACACGAATCGTACACCCTACGGACGGGGTTGGATACCTCGGTAGAAAATTTATTGTCTTCATAATCCCATGTGACAGTTGTGATGCCGCATATTGTGGCCAAACTTGGAAGGCTGTGTAAATCCGTGTACAGTTAGGGATGAAGAGCCGACATCATTGGGGACAAATTTGAATGGAAGAACTTTTGAATTTTGGCGCATGTTCAAGAAGGAAAGTCTGTGAATTCCCGAAGTCAATACGCCCATATGAGATATGTATCAAGAGGTATATCGAGCTGGATGTCAAATACAACATCTCTAAGGACAAATCCGAACGACCGCAGCCAATCCCGAAGAGACGACAAGATATAATTAGCGCATACTTACACAGACGTCGGCCAATCGTAAAATCCTTTGTTAGACAAATCTATTTCGTTAAATGATTGTTACACCACCAATAATTCGATGACGAGCTGGGGGATCAACCTCGACAGCTTGCACACTAAAGGCTAGATTTTCCCAAAGAAGTCCACGTCTTTCGAAATATACATGCATACAGGAGGCGCTATAAAGTTTCGGGTTACGTAATATGCCAGCTCGTTGTGCGTTTTGACCCAATGCAGACCCCTACAGGTGCGCCGTGAGTACTAATAACAGTACAAGCAGTCATAACAGTTCCCTTCATACACATGAGATCCGGGACCCCCTCACAGAATTCTGGTGCATAAGTTGTGTGAAAAAGGTCGTATGAGGCACGTGTCGGCAAGGAGTCAGCCATTGCTCCAGAGTACGCCTCAGATCTTTCTGAGTCCGTCTTTCTTGCGGACCCGGATGAATGAGGAAGGAAAGAGTGCGGTGGAAACTGTACAATATACGACCAAAATAATCTAGTCCAGGCGCAAGTCTCCGTTCTGTGTGCATCAAACCGTGAAGCACGTTGTCAGCATCGCCTTTCCTGTTGACCGGACGGCCATAACAAAATTATTAATTTGGCAGTGGATTAAACACTTGTCATTTCAAGGGCATACTAGCACTCCGCTATCTCTCTCTCTCATTCGACGCATATACAAACAAGAGTCAAAAGAGAAGAAACTGTTTCAAGTGGTACCGAAAGCAATTACTTACAGAAATCTGCCTTAACTCAAAAATGCGTCTGAACTAGTTGAAAAACACCTGAGAAAACACCAACCGTAGGTGACGCACAGACCGCCGACTACTATACGAAGTCAGTTTGTAAACGCTAATGATGGGGTTGGCCATCTGCAGAAGAAGAAAGCCATCTACAAGATCCCATGTAAAGAGTGCGCTGCCATATATTGCGGACAAACTAAAAGTCCGCCCCCAAACGCGGGATCACCTATCTCAAATGGTCATGCGCACATTAGCGACCGCGCAGACTCGCACCGTCGGTGTATGCCATACCAAAGTGGCCAAGAATTTCTTGAAGTCATGCAGTCAGACGAATCATGCATTATTCAAGCTATTGTGTTAGACGCCATGTACAAAAACCACGAGAAAAAGCGGAAGAGGCGAGAACCAGTCGGTATACAATAAGTAATGTGGCTCTTTTGACTGTTTTTGCACACATTTTGACTGTTTTTGTACATATGCTAAGGTCCGACGATGACACGCGAACGCGCGTCGAAAATGTACTAATAAACTTCTTACAATCCCAATGATCTTGCAGTCTATGCTGTTTGGCATGTATATATATATATATATATACATATATATATATATCTTTCATCATCCCCAAAAGACGACGAAGAAGAAAAAGGGGCGATTGCTTGTACCATGCTATATTGGTGCGGAAGTTTTGGAAACTTCCTCGTTTCCATCATCAGAGTGGTGGGTTGTCTGTTCCTGCTGGCTCGGAGTTGTTCTGTATATATATGTATATATTTAAATCACCTTAAAGTGTTCTACATTGTTTAAAAATCGGTGCGAATTTTAATAAAGCATTCATCCAAACGAAACACGACAAGGTTGCATGTAAGCCTTTCCAAATTTTCGACATTTTGCTGGAAGTGTATTTGGCTCTGCTTTCCAGTTAATGGAGAGTACTGTTCAACCAACTGCGTTGATGCGGTGCTTGAAAAACGTCAAAATGTATACTCATGAGCTGTTTCTTCTGTGGCTCAGAAGGAAATCAACCGAACAAACAACATATCTGTGGTAAATCAGCAATTGTAGTGTCTAAGAGCCCGACAATAAGCGTTCGGCGAACTAGTAAAGGTGCAGCTGAATCAGATTATGTACACGGCCGTTAAGTGCAAACAGGTCATCCAAAAGAGCCTTTTTTAGAATAATAAGGTCGAAACGACTTTTGAGCATATAACACACCAGCATGTACTTTCTTCCCAAACGTACGCCGCACTGATCTGCGTTTGACCCCACGGTGGCTCACGCCACGGGTTTATCGACTAATGCAGAATCCACGCGAATCAGTACCCACTATCGTACATGCGAGTGGTTACATACCATAGACGTGGCCTTGCCGTGTCAGTCATCGTACCCCAAAACGCCATCAAACAGTTGTCTGATGCATAGAACTGTGAAATGGGAGTCAGACGACGCTGTGCAACCGCCCTTCACGGCATTCCTCACTATTGTAAATCGCATGCACTTGAATTTACCGCGAAAAACTAAATGTCGAGGCTTGAAAGATTTCCAGCCGATGGTTGGCTCAATCCGTCGCAGAACACAGAGTCAGACTCCAACGGCTCATTACCCATATGGCCGTTAGCGCACCTTCACGCATTTAAGATCAGCGCTACGCTTACGGATGCCTGATTTATGCAACTGGAATTAGGTCTTGATTGACATGCGCAGACGGGTTGTTTAGCTCGGTTAACCACTGCACCGGCGTCCACCTGCGATCGTCATGACAGTGATTTTCAATGAAATAAAGTGAGGTGGGGGAAAATGCGATGTGATAGATGCTGCGCAAGCCCCCATTATAAATACTCTGCCATCGGCGCCGCAATCATTTCATGAGAGAGAGAGGAATTTGCTTTATTTTGAAATTGTATGTTCAAAATGTTCAGCAAAAATTTGGCTCCATTCACTATGGGCAGTAAATAAGTTAACAGATTATTCAAGAGTCAAAGTTTAACACAAGGAAACGATTATTATGGGGATAGTTCAAGTCATAGCTTCTGTATTTCTGTCTCGTCGCACGTAAGATAGAGCGCTAGGAATGGCAATACAGAAGCTCGATAAGCCGATGTGCGACAGGATATAAGTCGGAAGCTACGGCGCATCGGGCGGGAAGACTTCGCAGACATAAGATCGGAATGTAAGGGATGGACAACGTTATCTAGAATTCGACCAGCAAATTGCTTGACCGCATTGAAGTGTCGTTGTAAGATAGTGTCAACTAAAAAAGATGAGAAACACCAGCAGCAGAAGGGAGCATGCGAAGGACTCGTTTCAAAATTAAAAGATCCTTTTTTAACAAAGCAGGAAAAAGGACAGGAGAGCAGTATAGGATAAGAGGAAAAATGGAGGCATCAATGAATCGCCAGAGTAAGGGTTGAGATGTGTGGTAGGAACGTAAACGACGTATGTAGTAAAGAAGTTTACGAACTTTAATAAATAGGGACTCAATATGGAGGGAAAATGAAAGATTTGAGGACAAAGTAACGTCGAGGTACCTGAAAGAGGTTACTTCGTTAGACGAATGTCAGAGAAAAGAGGGTTAGCAGAGGGCCGCAGTCGGAAAATACACTGAACGGATTTTTGGTTGTTAATTAGGAGACCATTTTCCTCCGACGACGCTAGGACATGGTTTAGGCCATCCTTTAGAGACCGGAGGTGTGTCTGACTTTTGAGAGGGTGTCCAACAACCACATCGTCAGCACATGGTTAGCGGCATTTGCAACGGCTGGACTGTCGATCTCCTCCTTTTCAATTTGGCATGGAGTGATGTTGTAGAGCAGCTAGTACAATTGCACAAACAACCAATTAATTGATATTTTGATGAGTAGAACACGTCGTCACCAAATAAAAGACCCCCGAATGTCGCCAACGTACGAGTTTCCTCTGCGACAGCGTCTAAATTCGATTCGTTGCGTACGGCCTTATTCGATCTACCACATCCCAACGCAGTGACTTTAGCTGTTCGATTTAATAGCCCTTTATCTCTTGTGTGTTTAGTGGAATATTCACTAGAAAAAGCTCATCAGGCTGGAAGATTTCAAAACGCCCTTTGAACTCTGAGACTATACAGAGGGGCAGAGCACCCGGTGACATGAATGCGTCACGGGCGAAAATCATTTCGAGGGAAAGTCGCAGCCTACGGAATCATCGAGTGATTATCGCGCCGATAATTAACACGAGTGATGAAAGTGCAGTGATTAACGAGTGGGATGCCGGTGAGAATGTCATCGTCGCACCAAGTACTACAATGTACGATGAATGTGAACGTTGCTAATTATGGTGCAGCAGATGTCCTATCTCACGAACTGTCAACTGCAATTATGCAATCCGTTTTCGTTCAAAATGCTTGCCTAGAAAGGATTATAATACTGATTATCGTGTAGGATAATCCTGAAATATTTCAGTTGCACCAGGAGGTCGACTTTTAAATGAGCTATTTTGACCGAGTGAAAAAACTACATTTCGTAAAAATGACTGCTAATTTAGTATGGACATTTCCCACTGATGTTCGATACTGTCATGACGTCAACAAATTATACAGAAAACATGCACATATATATTTTCTCTTGTACGCATTTGGTATCAAATTGTGTCATGTTCAAATTATTTATTTTAGGAGATATTATATTTCAGTCTTAAAAAACATTTATATTTTCTGAACGAATTTGACCCTCCTTCATTTGCACTTGGATTCAGGGTTTCCAGATTACATGGTTATGCATTCCACCAGGGAAAGATCGCACACATTTTAGGCTGCTAAAAAATGTCGTGTTGGAATCATAAATTTGCGCAATGGATTTTCATCAGGTTGTGTAATTTATAAGTAGAAGTATTAAAGTCGCTGATGTAATGCGGTGTAAATGAACATTTGACGGTATTAAAATGTCATAAATGGGAACTTTTTAAGATCAGGGGATACGATCCCTTCTTGTGAAAGGTTTGAAGAAGACGTAATCTGTCAAAAAGTAAACATGGGAAAAAAGTGTGTTGTGCCTACTTTCTATGCAATATTGCCGGTGTTATAAGGACATCTATAAACAATGGGAATAAAACGCATACTACTTTAGTAGCAATTTTTAAGAAGCGTAGTTTTTATAGTGGACTTTCAAAGAGCGAATTCAAGAGCCGATAGCCCGGTGTGACTGATATATTCTGAGATCAGACTGTATGGTTATGCATACCACAACCCAACTCAAGTATGTAATCTTATGTATGTATGCTATCATATGGCCAATGACGTACTGGTGATCGATCACTACCGTGAAACAGTTGTCTGTGTCTGGTCTGTTGCACTCCTAATTATGTGCTTGGGCATTATATGTGGTATGTGTCCTATGACACAACGGTCGTTGTCGTCAATAGCAAGCTGGCGGGGGAGGACAGAATGGAATCGAGTGGTATCCCACCACAGCAGCGAGGATCAAACGCTTACTTGACATGTTCATATATCTCACTTCACACGGTCAATGACGTACCGGTGATCGTTAACGACCGTCAAGCAGCTGTCTGCGTCTGGCACGTCACATTGTTAATGAATCCTTTATGTTTTATATGTAATCTTTTTGAATCGAAAACGCATTTCAAAATTTCGGTTGACACGTGCAAATAGCACATCGACCGGAGACGTGTCATCAACATCCTGTAAAAATACATCCCTAGCGCGTCGATCACTTCCATCTGTGAAGACCTTTGATGATGTGTTCAAGTGAGAATCCGAAGTGTCCTACAAATAAAGCTCTTGTTCCAGCTATCATGCCTCCGGTTTCCCAGAAGTCGTCTCTTTGGTTTTGGCGACAAAATCTGAAGTATTCGTTGTTTACTTTACTTAAGCTTGACTTTGAATGATCGAGCGATACATTGGCAGGAGTTTTGTTCTAACGCGCATATTTTACGTCAATCAACTGTGCCGCTTTTAATCACATCACTGCTAATCCCATTTTCATCGACTCGATTTCAATCTCTTTGTGTAGTGCACGCCAACTCTTCAAGCTACAATCTATCTCTCGAAAGTCAATTTGTCATTTGGACTCTCCCCCTCTGACATTCAGCAGCAAAGCCTCCCAGGAAGGTAAAAGTTGTCATCCGTGGAAGCGAAGACAAACTCATAAAATGTCTGCTCCGTCTAAATGGACAATTCTTCCCATAATTCGATAGGTTCAAAATTAGGAAAAGTCTAATAGTGGTTCTAATCGTTTCCTTGATTGTGTTACCCGGCTGCAAAAACCGTATTGACATCGAAAGACGGGGCTTCCCTCAGAGCTGGTAGTATACGCTGGTGATGATCGTTGTTGATAACCTAGTAGACATATTCAGCAGCGCACTGGTTCTGGCTAAAAAGTTTAGTAAATGCCAGTCTTAGAAATAGAATATGTCCTTGATGTGTGAGACTATTTAAAGAGGTCGGCGTTACAGTACAACAAGGGAGCATGGGTTACCGTAAAAGGCCCGGTAGAACACCACAACAACATGACTGATACACCATCGTCTCCTAAATTTCCACTTTTTTATTAGTCAATTATCGTTACGGATCACGGATAAAAAGAGAAAAAACAAATATTTTAAAACACATCTGAATGACGACAATATTATAAAATTGGCTACAACCAAAAAAGACATTTATCTGGATTGCCCACTGAGCTCTGGAAAAAGTGATTTTCGAAAAAACCTAGCACAGAATACAGCAGTAAAAAAGCTAGGACCGTTCTCTATGATAAAATGTTTCACAGATCAGTGTAGAGCTCGCAAACAGGAACTGTGGCAATTCAGCTAGATAGAGTACATAGAGAATTCCAGCGTACAAATTTGATTTCAGTGAATAAGTAGCACCAGTATAGAGCACTTCTTATTATTCCATTCTATCATCAACTAAATATTCATAAATCAAATATCCTACTACAGCCTATCGTTGCATGAAAATGTGGCCCCACCTGTAATTTGGGCCAAGTGGACATACTCGAAATTGGAGTTGCGTCAAAGCAATTCGAATATCCAGTTTGATCGGTCCACAAATTCATTGTAGACCTCAGATGTAGGAGAATTCGGCCGACTAAGGTCATTGTCTTTCTCATCATTCTTCACATTAATTCCACCGAATTTGGCGTGGACATTTTTTGCAAGGGATGTAAGGAGACATAAAAATCAAAAGTAAGTGTTTCATGAGGCTGGTCTAGGTATGGCGAAAAAAGTCATCTGTCATTGTTTGAGAAACCTGTGATAATCGGGGAGCACATTGGGCTGCACGATCGCCAGTTTGGGGGAAGAGCTAGTCTTCTCTGAATTGAAAACGCACCTTAACCGGATCCATCCTATCTGTAGTTGAATAGGGGAAAAAATACGTGAAGCCCGTATCTCAGCAAGCGTTTTATGTCACAAGACTACCTGAATGGCGTTATTGGCCAACAGGTGCGTGCTCGGTCATAGAGAAATCGTGCATACATGGTCTATCATGCATTGAGCGCTGTCGGAAGACTGCAAGCAGAATCAGGATCAGCTAACCATGTTCCACGCATCCTGGTGTGCTCTGGCAGTTCCCTGATACTTGGTTCCCTGCCAGTAGCTGCGCATGAGTTCCTAATGAGTACACGGATCTTGAGCATGTCAGCCCAGTCATCCTCGTCCTACTGACCCGTTGTACTGCTGCTCTTGTTGGTCAAAATCATGGCCAAGTACCTGTTGTGGACAAAGGGGGTATGGTGTGATACGTTAAGGTGCGAGTGTAGCCGTGCCAGCCACCTGCGTCCTCTATCCCCTTCGATCTCTGTAACAATGTCTTGACACCGTATTCGGCGGGAGACGCTGCGCAAGTCTACTCTGACTTCGAGTTAATTCTCGCACAAATAACCATACCTTCTGCATCATGCTGTGGAGCCCACGTTGTAAAGTAACGGGCACGACATTCGAACTATCATTTCGTTAGTCTTGTCTACACGCAGCTCAGACTGAAAGCATTCTTGGATCGCGCAAACACGAACATAAGCTCTCTGTGAGATGGAGCGACAAATTTACAGAAGTGGCTGCCCACACTTTTGAAATGGGTTAAGAGTTCAACTTCGCAGCCACTAAGATACAGTAGGTGGGCTAACTCATGAAATGTCAACCAAAATTCCGAAATAATCTTTTCGTTTCGAAACGAGTATTTAAGTAGGGCTGTAAAACTAGTCAGGCTGCAACATAATTCTATAACATTTCAGTTATCTCAGGGTGCCGACTTTCGAATGAACTTCCCTCCGGCTGCATGTAAAAACCACACTCTGTAAAAAATGACCATTTAGGCGACATGAATTCTTCCCATTAATTTTCGATGGCCCTAAAAGTTCAATTATGTTTAATGGAAAACATGCAAAAAATATTCATGTTTTTGTTCATTCGGTAGACAATTACGTCTTCCTCTAATTTTATTCTGGAAGGAGGGACATAATTCGGTTTTATATAAAACGTCTAATGGTGAGACTTTTAAATACCGTGAAATGGCCGTTCATAAATCGTCATGTCTTTGGATTTACCACTGTGGCTTTTAATGTTAACAATATTGATTAAATCCACTGCTCCTTTTTATGAATCCTATATGGCCCACCTTTATTACCGTAGAGGAATTTGTGGTTTTCCGTACGCGGAGAATATACGGCTAGTAGTTTTGAAACCCTGAATCCAAGGGCAACGGCAGGGCGAGTTCAAAGTTATTAAGGGATTGAAAAAAATTTTGAAAAACAAATTATATCATCTCTTTGAGTAAAAGATTGGAAAAAGACGTCATTTTCTACCGAAGGAGCAAAAGAATGAATATTTTTGTGCATTTTTTCCATGAAATACAACTGGACTTTTAGGGGGATCGAAAATCAATGAGAAAAATCCATGCTGCATAAGTAGTCTTCTTTTATACATTGTATTTTTTGCATGCAGCCGGAAGAAAGTTCATTTGAAGGCGGGCACGCTGATGTAACTGATATGTTATAGAATTACGTCGCAGGCTGACCAGTTTTACAACAATACTTAATTAATCCTTTCGAAACGAAATGAGTATTCCGGAATTTCGTTGGACATTTCAGGAGTTAGCCCACCTACTGTAGTAGTCCACACAGATGTAAAATATGCTCAACGTTATTTGAAGTCTGGGCCTCTGATGAGGACTCAGTCGATCAATGTATTGATCGGTCCAGTCACCTCCTAACCTATGACACTGATTGTTGATTGGTTAACACCCCACCGAACGCAACCACGACGATAATCGCCCACGTCGAAATCAGCACAAGTCAAGAACTGATAAGACCTGTGCCTTGGGTTAGTAAGTGGTCAACTGGGGCATCAAGCTGGGAGGTATATAGAGCCCTGAGCGGTCATTTCAACTGTTAGGTCATTAGTTATTTATTGACTAATATCCCCTATAACTATTACTGCTGTCATCTTTGTTGACGACCTTCTGTATAACTTATAAAATTCAGAAACATAGACAAACTGACACGGTGAACGACCAGCTGCGTCCATATACGTGATGTTGAGTTTGCGGACGTCTGGCTGGACATGGGAGTGTGGACCCGCCCGCCTACTACGCGCGGCAGTGCGCTAACTGCCAGAGGTGCCTATTCTCGAGCTTACTTTCATCCCAGTCCTAGCGTTATTAACTCTAACACTAATTCTGACCTCGGACCCCTGGAAATGGGCACAGTACCAGTCGTCGTACGGAGGGACCGATCATATTCTCATGCCTTACTAAATTCTACCTTTTAAAAACGAGTATTTTTCTAGGTTACTGAGAGGACGAACTGGCAGGTTTTAGCCACCCAAATGGTAAGAATGTGAAACACTGTGTGCAGAGCAATTCAGGATGCTTGGGAGATACCACAGTTCCTAAAAAAGTGATTGCGTTTAAGGCAGACATTGTCGTCCATTGTCAGCTTTCCGCCCTAAGAATTTGACATTTTAGGACTGCAACAAATGATCGGCTCCGGAATCGGCATGTTAAAATCAGAAGTGACGCTTTCTCTATGATGTTAACAATAAGCCTGTGTATTTGCACAGTAAATCAGTCTTCAGGAAGGCGTGATTCACGAGGCTGAGGCATCTACTGAATAAAACTCTGCTTAATTTAGATCCCCTCATATGCTGCTAAATTCATATGTTTCGCAAACCATCTAGGAGCATAGATAAAATGAATTTGTGTTACCAAATTTGCATAGATGTGCCAGCGTAATTAAAGATTTGAAAAAATCAAGCCGATATGTACTGTTTAATGTGACAGTATCGTAGTCCAAGCCAGGAGTGGATACGTTGATTTTGTTCACGACATTTATCCGAAATGACCAATTTTTGTAAACGGTTCTTTTCATGTATGTGTAGGACCCAACATGGAAATTCTGCGGTTATCTGTCAAACGCAGTTTGGTGTTTTCTTTACGTCCTGGTATAGTATCCTGTCCAAAACGGGAATAAGCGAAAAGAACGTCATAGGCTTATGGGCACTTGTGTTTAAATTCACTTCCCTGACAAGACTGAAGGACAGGTTTGCGTTGCTATGAACAGTAAAGTTTTGGCTTCTCTTTAAAATGGCATCAAAAGGCTTTTAAATTATAAAAATTCGTTTGCCTTTCCACGACTGCAGTGCCGAATTTCAGTCTAACAGCAGAGGCTTGTAAAATGTTAGCAGACAACGTGTATGATTTGCCAGCTCTTTGTATTCAAGGTTCTGAGCAAGTAGTCCCATCATAAGCAATAACTGATGTTTTCTGATAGGCCTAAACAGCAGGAATTAATGGCATCAATACATTTTTGCAACGGCCTGCCTACTACGCCTGTCATTTGGTAACATGTATAGCAAACTGCCAATACAGACGTAAATGTGGGTCTAAGGAAGCCGTTGGGAGGAAGATGGCATGATCGTACGCACAACGGAATACCAAATTGCGCCGACCGCAAGGTTTGGAGAGCTCTTTCTTGCGAAAAGAACTTCTCGAAAGCCGTCAGCCACCTCCCCATAGCACTCGGATTTGGAGTCGCACGCGGACAAGAGGAAACCTCTAGGAGCCGGGTAATAATTTTAAAACACCCGCATCCGCGACAAAAAACGTCTGGAGTCGTTTATGGGATATGGTGCATTTTCGGGCAGAGCAGTTACGTCGGCGCCAACAGAAGACTGCTCTGGACGCGAGTGGTCGAGCACGCGGCAGCAGTGGAAATAAATAGCACTATATCCCAGTTCACGGCTCATCCCCAGTTACACCTTATTTCTACGAGGCCGCAGTCCTCGCGACAGGTGTTAATCACATGTACTGCGAGCTGCTTTAGTCATGATTCACTTGCTCTCAGTTTACTAACGAGTGTAATTATCATCCCCTTCCATATACGTGCTGGAACTTAACCTGGGCGAACGCTGATTACAACGGCAATGTCAACGAGTGTGATGGTCGAGTAATCATAACGCCAATATCCCACACGGGGGATGAGAGTGCAACGATAAACAGTCTGAATGTCGGTCATTGAGTAACTATCACATCAATGAAAATCGTCCTCGATAAGGGGAGGAGCCGTTAATTTTCATGGGTTTGCTGTCGACCACCGACTGAAATTTACAAATACTGCAGACTCTAATGCGTGAATTACTCGTTTTTGATGCTGTCTCAGATACTGGGTCCGAAAATAAATCCGAATTTGCAGACGAATAAAGCTCTTGTTTTACCGATCGGGCAAAGCGAATAGTGAATCCGCAAAACACTAAATTCTTACAGAAACATCGACGCGATAATGACGAAGCTATGATTGGAAGCACGCGATCAAGCCAATGATGAGCATTTTCGGCCGAACATACACTTAAAATGGGTAAAAGGCAATATAAGGTACAAATGAATATCTTAAGTAAAAGAACTAGGAAGTACCAGGGCAAGTTCAGGTCTAACACACGGTCCGGTTCTCTGAGCAGGTGAAGAAATTCCCTTGGTATATAGGCCGCTTATGAGAAGTGCACTATGCGTACATTTAATGTACACGAAAGTATATTGAAGTCGTTTTTTTGGTCAACAGAATGCCCACTATGACGATGTCAAATAACAGAAGGGCGAGAGTTTCGCTTTCTACCATCAAAGGCCCTCAAAGAAGGTGTTCACGGGACATAACCCACAGTGTTCTTTGAGTTCATAAGTGCATATAAATTCGGGAAGGACGATCTACGGTATCGCATAATGGCAAGATACCTTAATCGGAATGTTCCTCGTAAGACTTGTATATATTGCCCGAGCAGCTTATTCAGCTCTTTTAATTATGCATCATAACCGTAGCTTGATAGCGTCCGAAATGTTGTAGTCCTTAACGGATAAAAATATTATAACGGGCCTTTCAGAAATGACTATTCCGTCAGTTTTTTCCGAAATAGATCACAATACTTCTTCCAAATGAAAATAAATTGAGTGAGCTCTAAGGGCACCTGACAGCTGGGTCGACTGGACAGTTTCCAAAATGTCTTTTAAAGTCAGAAATCAGAACTTCCTATTTTTCTATCAATACTCCTCTCCCCGATAGTAGGCCCTCTATTTTCCGTAAAAAACCTTTCAAGCATTTCAAAGACAGCGCAATTTGAAAGCTTCCTATCCAGCAAAAGAGAAACCTGTCCTGTGTAAGCAACCATATCAAAGCCAGCTCTGGTAGTCCACAGTTACTTGATTTTTACACGAACTTTACACATTAACATACCCTACTCTTTCTCTATCGCTTTCACCAAGTAACTCTTTTCATCTATTAAAACGCGTGCGGTGAACTATGGCCTTACTGTTAGTACACTGCTTTCCTGAGTTAACCAAACATACTGAGTTAATTGTGCTTGTCACAAGTCTCATTCGACAACAGGTAGTAGTAAATAAGCCTTCGGGAAATTAGTTAACACTATTAAGTCTTGTCACCTTGCTTTGTTCTCAATTTTGTCAATGGCATTGTTGTCGCAGGGAACTGGACTACCGCTATATATACCTCACCTGATTGACCGTGGTAAGTTTTAAACAAATGACTTTGAAGGGACGGATAAATTCCTGTTATTGAAGTTAGTTAATTTAAATGTGTGTGCTATCGAAAATAAATATGTTTTATTTTATAATCTCCCACAAGTAACGCTCTTTGACCCTTAAGGTTAGTAATAAATAAATGTGTGAACCTAAAATTTGGGCAAAAAGCAACTTCCATGTGCATCGTAATCCCTTTTGGTGGAAAACGATTATAGGCGCAGTTGTCCTGCAGAAGCTGGTTGTGCTCAGCTCTTACGTTGAAACCGCCTTTAAGATTAAAATTGAGAAGTGTTCCACCAAAAAAATGTACTAAAAATTCACATAGTAATCTTGAAAAGTGTAGTGCGCATAGCATTAAAAATTAGGCTTTATGACAGAAAACACGCTAGGAACAATTTGGGACCTAAGCATACGCCAAACACCCTAAAGATGCGTCATACATCTTCATAAAATTGGCAAAACACGTGTCGGTAATTCTAACTGACCTTCATGCTGGTAGCACGGTAAATAAGATAAGATTAATAGATGCCGCACGTTCACCATCAAATTCATGTCTTTCTGGAAAGGTTCGTGTTCACACTAACTTGAAATACAAACTTGGAGTGCGCTTCCCGCAGTTCGCTGAGTGTTAACAATCGCTCAATGACGGTTTGAATGCAAAGTATTAAATATAAATATAAAATAAATTTCTATATTTCGCATTTACATAAAACCTCATGGCAACCGCTAAGGGACCCGCTAATCGGTCGAACCTTGTCATATCAAATTACGTTGCACATGTTTGGATTCACACTCGACAGCATTTCCTTCTGATAAGTCCACCGATTGCTGCAGAATGGTGACTTTCCTTAATTAATTTCAACAAATTTCCTCTTTTTTCTCGCGAAAACGGTTGTATTGATCGCGCAACCATAAACGGTATCACGTCTTTGAATGAAAGCCATGTCGACTGCGCCTCCCGCTTTAAGGACGCACTGTTTGCCTTCCTTGGGAAAATTTTGTTTCAGATATTTTTTGCAGAAAATATTTGATTATTTAAGTCCAAGCGCATGTTTTTATACTACAATCCCCAGGCATACTTCGGCCTTTTCTGAACGCGTTCGCTGCGCTGGTCAGCATGGAATTCATACCAACTACCAGACCGATCTCCTCAGGGCCAAGTACTGCGAACTTTGCGAAAAAAAGTTGGCCATTTATTTCCGTAAAGTTATACCAGTTTAATCCGACAGTCTGAGTCAGGAAACTATGTGGACCTACCACTGCGCACAAATCTCGAGTGATGAGTCATGAGACAACAAAAATTCGACGACATACTCGTCCGGACTTAACGTCAGTCTTTAGTTTTGGACTACAATTAAAACACTCACCACCTTCAAAGTTTGATTTAAAAACTAGTCCGTAAACTTTTGGGCAAACGTATCAACGTGGACGAAAAGTCTAAGCAAACAGGTGTCTGTCTTTGAGAAGTCCTTATCAAGGGAGTACGTCCCTATGATATCGGAATTAATTAAAATTTGCCGGCAACGAATGAAATTGCGTAATGTCCACCTTTTCACACATGCAGAGAATGTGGTAACGTGAGAGGTTAATTAGTAACAGTCAGTTGTAATTTAGTCAGGAAATGATGGCTAGTATGTAGGTGGGGAGCGGTTTAAATAAAATACTTGTTGTGGAAGAATTGAGTGGAAAATTACTTTCAGCTGACAGACTATTTGAACACTGAATCATCACAAACTTCCTCTGTGCGCATAAGGCCGGTTTGGGCAGTTTGCGTGCGACTGCTGTTGTATGTAATCACTGGGGCTTTGGTTTGATAAAAATTAATCAAAAGCAAGCGCTACTGGCCAACTAATCGTTTGAATCCCTTTATTGAAATTTCTGGCGACTTAAGTATTACTTAGGTTTGCATCCTTTCAATGGAATTTCTACGGTCAAATAATACATGTCCTATCTTATGGAATGTCAACCGAAAATTCAAAAATGCGTTTTCAGGTTGAAAAGGTTGCTCAAATAGCGCTGCAAATGATCATACAACATAATATCAAGACATTTCAGTCACATTAGGATTCCGGCTTTCAAGCAAAGCATACGCGGAGGTCTGAAAGAAAATTTTGCGAAATTGACTGCCCACGCGTGCGTGTATTTTTCTCATTGTTCCCCGGTGCCCTTGTAAATTCAAATCTATTTTATGGAAAACGTGCAATGAATGTATATTTTTGCTCATTTGGTCGCACATTACGTTTTTGGATGGTACACTTGAAAAAGTAATATCTTTCTGTTTTCGAAAGTGTTTTTTATCATGAGATTTTTTACGACCGCGAAATGTCTATTCAGGAAACTTTGCATTTCCCCATTTAACAATGTTGCGGGTAATGTTTACAGAATGGCCCAAATGTACCGAAAAATTCCGTGAACGCTGCGTGATATCGTTTTTGTAAAGCATAGAAATGTATGATTTTTCCAATGCAAAAATCTGCAGTTTGCAGCAAGAAAACCCTGTGTGCAAGTGTAACGGCACATCGAGCTCAGTACTATTTTAAAAGGGAACAAAGCTTTCAAAATCGAGTTCTGTTTATGCATCAAGAATAAAGTTTACAGATGAAACTTACTATAAAATAGGTAAAGAACGAACATTGTTATGCATGGTAAATAAAAAATATACTTTTGTTTAAAAAGAATGTCGAAAATCAATGGAAAACTGTCGTTCGAACTGAGCAATCATCTTCACAGGACGTCGTTTATTTAGGCGGTCGAAGCCAGGCTCTTTCAAAGGCCCACATCATGCAATGAGCGAAACATCTTGGGATTACACTGCATGCTAATTGACATCACAAGCATATTTAAGTAATATTTTGAGTCGGAAATGCATTTTGGAATTTCGATTAGCATTTCGCGAAACAGTGCATCTACTGTACTATTTTAATTTCCTTTTTCATTTAAGGAAGGTCGTCTGATTTTGGGAAGCTATCCTTAAAGTCAGCATTTTTGGTCTTGAGCTGCAAATTATTTGCATTTAGTGCAAGCTGCGATGTCCAGATCGTTCTGCGCATCACAATACTTCGAGCAGTAACTGTTTCACTATCCGCCTCAGTTTGGCTGCTGCTTGATGATTAATCGCGTGTTGTTTGCCTCAGGCATATGAATAACATTAAAGCGGTAAACCAGCTTTTGTTGTTTGACTTAGCGAATTCCAGCAAGTTATTTCGCCAACAGAAACATGATGGAAGAGGGAAAATGATCTCATAGAATTAAAACTGGAACCGCATAAAATAAATGGACGAAACCGCGTTTGTTGATTTGGTATGTGTGAACCAATCTGTAAAAATATGGGTTTTATTTATTATTATTCCGAATGTTTAATTTATAAAGACAAGGCCCTTACAGACAACAGTCTAAGAACCATTTGGGAATGCACCCAGAATATTTGATTTTTAATTTGGCACCTTGATATAAAATGAGCAGTTTTTTGCGTCTATAGTAATTTTGCCAGGTGGATTGGCCCTGGGCATCGTGTCTTTAACAATGGTAACCCAAATGTGATCAGGCAATGAGAAAAATTCAACCATTGAACTCTTTATCCAACCACTTTGGTTACCTTCCCGCAGATCAAAGAAGGCAGCCTGAAGCATGGATTCCAAAGAGATCAAAAGTCGAGGGTACTACCATCATATTCATAGTCTCTGTACGGTCACAGAATTATATTAACAAGTCCGAGCTTAAAACTGCAAAAAAATTGATGCCGTATTCAAACCTTCTGGCAAGTGATACGCGACCTCTATTTTATTACAACCAAATTTTACTACAAATTAAAGACTAATGTAATAGCAGTAGATTAATCGTTCAATCTATAGTCTATCCATGTGGTCTTAAAAAGTGGGTCGGCGACTTTTACTCATAACTAGGGCAATGTACTGTAGATGTGCTAACTCATGAAATGTCAACCAAAATTTCGAAATGCGTTCTCGTTTCGAAAAGATAAATTAAGTAGTGTTGTAAAACTAATCATGATGCAGCATAAATCTATAATTATTTAATTACCTCAGGGTGTCGACTTTCGAAGGAACTTATTTTCGGCTGCATGCAAGATCCATACTCTGCAAAAAATGACTACCTAAATAGTATGCAATTTTCTCATTTATTTTCAATGCCCTTGAAAATTCAATTATATTTCATGGAAAGCATGCATAAAATATTCATTATTTTACTTATTCGGTAGAAAATCACGTCTTCCTCCAATTTCATACTCAAAAGAAGAGTATAATTCGGTTTTAAAAAGTTTCTAATTGTGAGATTTTTTAATACCGTTAAATGGCCGTTCATGAAACGTCATGTATCTGCATTTACGAAAGTGGCTTGTAAAGTTTACAATATCGCTCAAATCCACTGCTTAATTTTATGAACCTCATATGGTCTTCTCTTAACACCGTAGAGAAATGCATGAAATTAATGGTAGGGGGTGCTCACCGATCGTTCATACGGAACTCACTCGTTCCGTTGTGCCTTATGGACTCTCTCTCTCGAGCCCAACCAGCAGCTGCACAGCTGCGCATGATATAGGCAGAATGAGCGTCCCCTACCATTGTATATTCCCGATCGAAAAACGACAGGGCAACGGGCTCGTGGCTTAGTGTTTAGAGGCGGGGATTTCTAACAAACAGGTCGCGAGTTCGAGGCTCGGGTGTCCCACACTTCGGGCTTGGGTATGGCTGGCTGACGACGGCTAATAAGCCAGACATGGCCATTCAAGTCTCCCTTGTCTTCGTCGGTAATATCATTCTGCCCATATCATGCACCGCTGTTCGGCTGCTGGTTGGGCTCGAGAGAGAGTCCATAAGGCACAACGGAACGAGTGAGTTCCGTATGAACGATCGGTGAGCACCCCCTACCATTAATTTCATCTTATTTATTCTATTGGGGTACGTGCTGATTTTCCGTAGGACGTATTCCAAAATTTTTGCTACACTCGTTTTTCATCCCTCTGTTCCTTGGTCAACTGGCCAAACCTGTCAGTCAACGGGTGGCAGAGGAAGTAGATATGTTTGCACAGTCGGTGGCGTTCACCAGTGGATTGCGGTTGACAGGAAATGGTAGGTGGATGTGGGCTGTCTATGAACATGGATTAATTTAATGGCATCTAGTGGCAGAACGTAGTTTGTCAATTAATAAGTATACATTGAGCTTGTTGTTCACAAAACCGCCAGTTTAGCAGGCTTTCAGGTATTATATAAGACCCAAACTCTATACCTCAGGAAGATTACGGCAAGTTTTAGGTCCAGGGTCGGGGTTACAGTCCGGCGAGGGCGCCCGACTAGGTACCCGTTTCAGGAATTTGGCGCAAGGTTGAATATTTTATAAAAAGTTTCCACTGCCGAATCTTGATGGCTTTCGGAAGTCCAGCCAGTCCATAACTTCCCCTTCCGTTCAAATTGTGCCCAGTCGCAACTGACTAAGAACAATTTAGCTAAAATATCCTCCCGTCTTTCGACAGGGAGGCGTAAAGTGGGCAGTTGACGGCACTATATGTACGTTTCCTAATGTTGCGTAGTAACCATATGGCTGTGCCGTAAATACTGTCGCATTTGGGAGGAAGACAATGTTTGCTTTCAGTTCAACAGATGCGTAGCTGATTTCGTATCAGCAGAGTACAGATAACACCTTCTAGCAGACGTTGCCTAGTAGAGTTTATTTTTGTAACGTCAGTATTTGTTGATGTCTGAAAGATTAGCACCGACTGCTTTTCCACTGGAAGACAAAGTGCTAACTCCTACGACGAGTGAAATAGAGCGGAACTGTTGGAAATCACTGTTCGATCTAAACAGCGAATTGCCATGAATCAGGATTTAGCAACTGGATCTGGCCAATTTAATGAGCATGCCAAAAAGGAAAATGCACAAGACAAAAACATATAAAAGATGGTTAATATCAATAAAAAATAATGATAACAGTAATGGCTGGGAAGCATGTTATTACCGACAAAGACAAGGAAGACTGTGATGACCAAATCTGGCTTATTAACCGTCGTCGTCGAATACTTGACCTGCTAGTTATTAGTCCAACGATTCTAACCGATAAGTCACGGACTCGTTGTGCTGTAGGTTTCGATTGGGAATATACACTGGTAGAGGGGGGCTCACTGATCGTTCTTACGGACTACACTCGTCCCGTTTTGCCTTACGGTTTGACGACGGCTAATAAGCCAGCAATGGCCATTCCAGTCTACCTTGTATTTGTTGGTAATAACATGATGCCTATGTCATGCGCCGCTGTGCGGCTGCTGTGTGGACTCGAGAGAGAACCCGTAAGGCACAACGGGACGAGTGAATTCCATAAGGACGATCGGTGAGCGCGCCTGTACCAATGGATAAAAAACAGCTTTAGTAGGTTAAAGACAACCTTTGTAAAGTAAAATTGTGTTTAAATCCTACTCATTGCACAAAATCTGGGCTGTTTGGCCGTAAATATTAATTTAGAAAGCTCTTATTGTGTCATCGGAGCGTCTGCATTCCTGTAAGTGCTTCTAAATTGCAAGAATCCGAAGTTTCTTTCAGATTTTTATCAGTTGTTACCGTGGTCGATTTTTTGACCCCGTTTTGTCCGTAGTTTAAATAATGTCGTGGAGCGATATTCGATAATGAGAATTATTTAAGTTAAAAGTCACGGGTACTGGTCTTGGTGGCCGCGTAGTGTTCAACCAGGACGACGGCTAGCCGTTGATGTTTTAATCACCAATGGGGGATTTGGGGGGACGCCTAAGCAACTTATGAATGCAGCCAATCATTGATGACCAGAATGGGGATCGTTTTAGAGTTGTGAGACTTCCCATGGTAGTATTCATAAGACCAGTTTGCAAGCAGACATTTGTTTTCGACAACTTCTCGTCAGGCCAGGAGATTTTTATGGGGGCGCGGGCGAGTAAATCATGCCAGTGGTTGGAGTAAGTGATTAAAATTCGTTCCAAAACACAGCGGAAATGTGGGAATATGGTGAGTGAGAGAGGTGTTAATAAGAGCCAATGCCAGTGGGGACAAGAGCAGAAAAGTGCAGAGAGTTGCAGGTGATTAGTCGACCTTTGACATCTGTAGGCGTGAGACCTGAACCTGGTTCTTCTGTGCGCAAAAGACTGGATATCTTTTTTTGGTAGCAGTTGCTTCTCCTGCTGCTAACATACGCCGCTCCGGCAACTTTGGGTAGCTCAGTAGGACTTTATAAATCACATAAAATCTTTACCGAGGTCCACATTATACTGTAATCAACAACATTTGCGAGAATGGCACAGTTTATGCTCCTAACGTCACCTTTTCCAGCCTTTCCGGAAGGTGTTTTCGTATGCTGAATACGCGGATGTGCCCGATTTACAGAACTTTGGGAGACAGTCATGTCGGTTATAATGATGCCAATCGCGAAGATATGATTCTCATGTATACCGTAACATTTAAACGTATCGATCTGACCGCTTGGTTGGAATTTCTCTAGCTTACCCGTACTTATATCTGCAAGGGGGATTCAAAAGGCGCGCCATGGAGGGGATAATCGAATATTTACCGAAAACAAATTTACGCTCGCCAACAAGTCTTCTTAAAATATGGACCGATGCCACAGTGTCAGCACGCCTAGGACTGAGTTAGGCGCGCCGCAAGCGACCAACCCCACATGGGGGCTGTCGCTTTTGCCACTCTGAGCAGGTTGTCTAACTACATGTAATTTAATGAACATAAGCTGAGATTCTCTGCATATTTAAGACTTCGTAAGTTGCAATCATGTGGGATGGTTTTCCCTTCTATGAGGAGTTTGGATTGGAGTTTGCTGTTAAAATAAATTCCCTCGTTTCTTTATCAAAGTGGTTTATTTGGGCAACAGCCATTCTGGTGACTCGTTCACCTGTCGGCAGCTTCAACCGCATTGATTGTTGAAAATCAAATTATGTCGTTCAGCTAGCTTTGACGAGGTAACCTAACAGCATTTTGCGCTGCTTCCTCGTCACTGTCATTTTCGTTATCGCGTTTTATTTTTAATTTTTATCATTCTCTTCTTTCTGTCCCGTCCTCCTGTCTAGGTTATATACACACTCCAAGTTGATTGGACGCTTTTACTGAGTCTTCTGTCATGTTCAATTTATAGCCATGCTCGTCGACATCTGAAAGTGCTCCACCCCCGCCTCCCATGAACTGTCTGAAAAAAAGTCTGCCATCACGCGCTACCCCCGTTAGCGCTTCAATGTCTGCGAGCAATGGTGAGCTATTTTTTCCTCTTTACTAAATTCTACATATTTCCTACCGTGCACTTGCTAGTATTTGAAACGAAAAGTAGTGTCACTATTCCAAACTTTGCATAGTAGATTTATTGACAAAATAAACAAGTTCCCTGACCGTTTTCAAGTCCGCTGAATAAAGACATGCCCTAGAATCCTGATGCTCACACTGTTTTGACATCCACATCCATAAAATGTCGAGTATAGGCATGTTTGTTTATTCTACATGCAAACAACGGTGAAAACCGACTGCTTGATCAGTCCAATTGGTTTTTGAGTTTTATTATACAGGCAGCTCGCTCCTATCGTTAATCCGCAGCTTTCCTTGATTCGGGTTGTTAATTTATGCAAAACTGCCGTCTATAAACTAATCATGCTTCCTGGTTCTCTTCGAAGCTTTCACCTATCGACAGTTAGATCAAAGTCGACCAAAGGTCAAGTGAACGATCAGGATAGTACGTGATATGATGAACGTTTGCTCTATTGGCAAATCACGAACTTGTAGAAAGTAATCAGGGAAAAGAGCGTTTTTTTACCCAGTCTTTTGCTTATATGCATTCGTTTTACCTGTTTTTGCCACGACTACATCTGCAGTTACGTAGGTTAAACGGATGGTGTATTTTGCTTGTTTAAGCTCAAATATCTTAAACGAGCCAGTGGTTAAAAGCAGTCTGTTTATTACGTGATAGTGTGTATTTTAGCTACCTATTAACAGCGCATTTTAAAAAAATATTTGCTTGGGGTCTGGTATAAAAACTCCTTCTTTAACATTCGTTTCCTACTGAGGACATCATTCTTTGGGTCCTTTTTATGACTAATTATTTTGCAGAATATTTAATCTGTTAAATTTAAGTTCTCACGCGAGTGTTGTCTTGATGTATCGTTCTAAAACTCAATCATATGCAACATTATTTGTTTTTCACGGAAACTAGAGAATTAATGGGGAACACTTTTTGAGACCATCTGCCGGGGAAAGACAAAATTACACCAAGAAGCACCTTTAAATCTAGCCGTTTACTAAATAGCCGACATTCAAAGTAATATAAGTAAACCAAATTTGGGCGAATTTCCATGATTGTTACATAATGGCCCATTATTAAGTAGTCAAAGGGACAGGGTACCTGTTTGCTAAAATTCCGCCGTCACATCAAACAATCGCGTGGAGATCAATTATTCAGCTGGTCTTCGGCTTAATTTCCCCCTTTTCGGGGCTAAACTTTTATTTTTACCAGAAAGCAATATCAAGAAGTTGTAGGCGCTTTGAATTAAGCATGAAACGAGAAATCATTATTTGAGCCAAGTTTAGTCAGATTCTGCAAAACAACGACATAATGCGAATTCAAACCAATTTCTTGGCACTTGGGCCGTTACTGTGTATGTAATTACGTCGTTTTACCAGCATAAAACAGTCAAAACTCCTTAAGCGATGGTGTAAATTTAAAATGTTATTTACTTTGAAATGGCCAGATTACTAGCAACCAAAACTCCCAGTTTATGGCTTATAACCTTCAAGAAACGTAAAATTACAAAAAAAAAAACATTGGAAGAGAGCCTACTTTCGTAGAAAATATAACTTTTTAGCATTGGGAAAATAAAGAAATCATAAATTTTGTTGTTAAACGTGTAAACAAAATTTGAAATATACGAAAATCCTAGTCGTGCGAATAATGCGTAACTATAAATCCATGAGCATCATATAAATTACCCAATTCAACATTCTCTAAAACGTTGTGCGAATTATTAAGACATGCGCGTAAGTAGTAAGTTCTCCAACGCATTCTAGTGAAGATGTGGCTTTGTATCTTTTACGCAGACTCACCAAAAACAAAACACCATTGCTGAAAAAACCAAAAATAGTACCCGTGATCCGCAAGGAAGTTGCTCTTCAACAATAAAGAAATCCTTTTCATGTTCTATATTTTTTACTGGCGAAAATTTCAATATAGTTTTTCTATCTCCACAATTCCTTGAAAGATAGAGACTGTTTTCGTCTGCAAACCAGAAGCTATTTACGATCATCGTGTGACGCTTAAAAAAGGAATTTTTGGAAAACCTGAGATGATTAAAGGGATGCAGTTTGAAATGATCAGTCGGATTTAGCTTTAAGCATTTCATAGCCTACGCCATCTACTTCGGAAAATGAGTAGAGGCATTTTAACCAGAATTTCAACGTAAATCTGCCATGGTGTGATGCGCTGCCATTTCGTCGACTATCAAAACGTTGGCGAAGCATGAATTAATCTCGCTGCATCTAGACACATTTAAGCTATTCAAGTAGGCGAGGTGTCGCGACAACAGTTGTCGCCGCGCCTTCACGAATCGATGTGCAAACATTTGATTTGATGACTGCGGGCTGTACAAAAAAGTATATCAGTGGAATGCCGAGACTTGCCTGCTAATTTCTCCTATTTGTTTAAACCTGAAAGACTAGGTTTAAGATGGGATTAAGGACGCATAAGATGAAGGCAAATACTGTTTTCTCCTTCATTTTTGCCAGCATACCCGTGAAATATATTCGTCAGCAGCAGAAGTTCTAGGCAAAAATCGTTCGTCCTTGTCCTACGAATACATGAGATCACCAAAACTCAAATGTCCGATTTCGCATTTTAACTGGCTTTGTGATCTTACTGCTTTGGTTTGTTCCCACCGACGTGACTAACAGTCGCCTGAACGTTCTATCGTCTAATACTCTAGGTATCATTTGCAAATTACGAATTTTCGGCAGAGGTGAAAAATAAAATTTGGAGAATATCCGGAGTTTGGTCTCTCAAACAAGAAGAACGTTTTTGAGACTTCTACTTAACAATTCATTCTCAGGCGTCTATATTACTCCCCCCTTGAACTGGAACTGCCAGTTAATGATGCCTCCAAAGATAGGATAAAAGTTTAAATACGACACTTAGCAAGAGTCGGCTACGCCGTCCTGTTCTTAAGTGTAAGTGCAACTTAGGCATTTAGTGTATAATAGGCCAAAGGTGGATGATTAAATCGTTATTGGGGAAAGTAGCAGAGGCCGAAACAGGAAAAACAACGTACTGTATGATTAATCGGTCATAAGACTGAAAAAAGTTTAAAATTTCCGTAAGAAACTTGCCTGACGGGACAAGCGGGACAGCAACAACGGTAAACCCTTCGGCAACTTCAAAAGCAAACCCAATTTTTAACGGAATTGTAAAGTTGAAGCTAACCCTTAACCTAGCACCAAAATGAACCCCAAATCAAGCACAAACTTTGGCCCAAAGTCAAACCGTAGCCCTGACCCAAGTCCCAACCATAACCCTAATTCCAACTAAAACCCTAACTCCAATTGTAATCGCAAGCCAAACCCTAGCCGTTGCCTTACTCTAATCCCGACAATAGCCCTAACCCCAAAGTTAACACTAAACGTAAGGCTAAACCACAATCCAAACCGTAACTCTAACTGGATCCCTTAAACCTAACACAAACAGTAAACCTAAACCCAGACTTCAGGCTGCCCTCTTCCGTTTTAGCTTTGGCTACTCTCCCACTAACGATTTTAGCATTCTCCCTCGGTTATTTTATTTGTAACGTCCACACTGCGCTTACATTTGGAACCAGGACCGTGTAGCCAACCCCTAACAAAATATCCTCCATTGGAGACGAAACCGACAAAATCTCTTATAATTTCCCTGGGCTACAGAGGAGTTGTTTATTAGCACATTACATAGGACATCCAATTTGTATGAACTCAGTGACATTCAGAAGTCAGATTTCCGGTTTCTCTTTTCCCTGTTCGCTACGACTATCAATTTGAACATATGTTATTATAGCTCGACATCTCCTGTGGCCCCCTGCTGTTCTAATAAACTTAGGATCCAATACCCTTGCTTGAATTTGTAACGCTCTGTGTGGGAGCGAGGGGATGTGTGGGGTACGCGTACATTGGCTGATTTAGGCCTTTTCCGTCTCTGCGCCAAGTCTCAACATCAGTCAGTTAACCAGATTGGACTCAGTCGTGCCTATGCTCTTTTGGATTTGAATTCCATCAAGACTGCCGAAGTTCCCACAATTGCCCAACAGGAATTATTAAAGACTCCCGAAAAACACCCAGTAACTAATGCCCCTTTTTTCCTAACATTGTTTTTGGCTCAATCCGCCATTTTCCAACGTATCTCAATTTTTTCAGGAAAATACAAAACCTCAACATTATGAAGAGAAACCTTGTTTCTTTACGACAAGAGAAGTGATGAGCTACGCAGGCATCTTTTGTTTTGCTGTAACCGTGATTTCAAATAATTCAAGACTTGCTTTGCAAGTGTCTAATAAATACAGAGAAATAAAAACTGATGGTATTAGCAAGTAAACCGCTCATCGAAATGACCAATTAACTCAGATTATCGTACAAATTGTCATCTGATAAACAAACAGTATAAATCCATAATCTGGAAGAAGAGCAAACAAGTATGTGACCAAACTAGTGAAATGCATTCGTGAAAAGATGATGATTACCTTAATGCAACTTAAAACTTATTTTAAGTTATCGTCTAGCCAATTAAAAAAACTC